>MU270009.1:1046564-1255800 GCA_021432705.1 Caranx ignobilis | reverse complement strand
TATCTACTGGATGGTGTGCATGTGGCAAAGCGCTCCTCTACAGTCAGACTTTGCATTACCTAAGAAGACATTTACCTTTGTATGGGATGGAGTGTCGGCTTTGCACAGTGGTGTATGTTTGATTGTTCTGAAAGTTGTGTCCTCAGAGAGAGCTGGAGGCTCTGCTGCAGCACCAGTGTTTGAAGCAAGACTGTGAACCATGATACCAGCGAACACTTACAGACCATGCTGCTTAGCTGAGCAAGTGGGGGTGTGATGACAGACACAAAGTACAACATGACCATCCCTCAGAAAAAGGGTACAGACACACACACACATATGGCCTTCATTACTGATGGAGCATCTTGACATGTCAGTCTTGAAGACCAGAGGCCAATCCCATCCCTGAGAATTCTGTCATGGTGGATGGCAGAGCAGTCAAAGGTCACGACTCTGCTGGCAGCCGCTGCCAGATAATGACACGAGGCACCATGACTGACTGTAAAAGGCCAAGTCATTGTTACGCCCTGCTTCTAACATTTCTCTGCTCTGTCAGCCCTTCGATTTGTACTTTCTCCTACACTGACGGCTGCACAGAGTCGACTGAGAGACGCGGAGAAATTCAATATCCAGTGTCTTCATTAAAATGGGATTAAAATCTAAACATGGAGGCAGGCATACGGGGCTCTGGCAGTGGAACAGCTTTCTCATCAAGTAGTTGAGGATGTGGTTTCTCAGCTCTGACACCAGTCCACTGTAGCATTTAAACGCCTCCTGTGTCGGTGGTGTTTTTGTGTAGATTTTTGAATGTTCTTGAGCATAAAGGTTTATAAGTGCTTAAAGAAAAAGTCAAACGTGAGACACCTCCTTCAGAATTAATTTGACTGGAGCTAAAATAGTGTCTGGGTTAAAAAACACATCTCTGCCCAAAGTGATGTGGTGATTTCCCATGGTGGTGTTTTGTTTGTCAACTGACTCGCTGCCCTCGTCTGTAGACGAATGTCAGCTGGATACGATTCTATGTTATTAGAGTCATCTTATGCATACTCACCCCTCCACTCACAATATTGGATATATATCTGCCTGCCATCTGGACACATTGTTTCATTTATTTCCATCTGCATCTTCTCTGCACAAATCTGATGTGCACAAATTCACCATGACAACTGTGTCGTCGAATCTGAGTGTGGTTGTGCATGCATGTGTGCAATCTTGTTTTTGTTTTTTTTTCCTTTCTATGTCATAGCATGTTTGCTAAATTTGTAGCTCCCTGCCATGAGCTGTGGACTCACTCAGCTGTCAGTCTCATGCAGAACGCGAGGTGAATACTGACTCGACTGAGCCGAGTAACGTGGCGCAGAAAAAGACAGGTGCTGGGAATACAGGATGAGACATGGAGGGTGTTCAACACAGCCAGTGTTTAGCCTCACATGGGTCCTTAAAATCTTTTAAAGTCTGTACATTTGAAGAAAAAAGTCTTGAAAACCCACACAGATTAACATGACTCCTTAAATTACTTGAATTTATATATTTAATGGAAAAATATTAATGGATGTTCATTTGATATTTGCTGTCTGCGTATATGTCTCTGCCTCATTGACAAGCTTCACTATTGTTAATCATGTAATAAAGGAGAAAATGTAGTTCCCATCACTGTAGAGCAGCACTATTGAATAGGTGTGTTCACACAGTCTAGCCTCTCTGTCTGTTCTCATTATGAAACTCCTTAGCATTGCAACACTAATTAACCTTGATCTGTTTATTTAACCATGCTGTGATGAGCCCTGAGTTTGAGAGAACTGGACTTGAACAGTGTGAGAAGTCCTTGAATCTTGTGGGACTCTGAACGCTGCCTGGTGGGATGAAGGCTGAAACACAAGTCCACTGGTTGACAGTTAGTGTTAAAATGTGGATTAATTTTTGACTGTTAATCACCTCATGCAACGCAGAAATGTCAGAGTATGTTTGTGAGGAGTGAGTCACTGCCAGCTTTTGTCTTCGTGGTGTGTTCAAGTGCAACACTTGCTGGTTTGAGATCAGGTTTTGTCGAAAACCTGAGGAGAAATTGTGTAGTGTAAATAATCTGCAGATGTGAAGAGCTGGATGGAGGAAGAGGGACGAGAGCATCATCCAAAGACTGAATGAAAAGCATTAATACTGTGCTTCAGCTTGATGTGATACAGTTGAACGAAACTGAATTCACTTGCAGTGAACGCTCAGGCAGCGGCTGCTGCTAGATCCTGCCGGTGCCTTTGAAGGATGCTGTGACGTTACCTGATAGATTGGAGGGGCAAAGTGAAGAGGTGGTCAGAGCTGTTGAGAAAAGTAGTGGCTTTACATTATAATTGAAGAATTTAATTTTCAGGACACACAAGTTATTTTAGTCATTGGCTGAAAAGTTAAACAAACGCAGGTGTGATGAGGTGATGAACAAACCTGTGTGACGGGTGGCGTCGCAGGCCTGCACGATTGAAGGCTTCCCTCTAACAAGCTTGTGTCCTATATCCACAGGTTGTGTCTGTTTCTTTCCTTTCATACACTGTAATGGACTGTGTTTCTGTGCTCCAGCAACTGCATGTGCTGCCAGCTCACGTGTGTGTATGTGTGTGTCACACATGATTGGTGGCCTCATTATATTGGTGGGAACACAAGTTTTCCTGGTCTGTGTTAAAGTTCAGTTTTGTTCATGTGTCTTTGTGCTTGTTAATCTGCAAGCAGAGGATGAGTGGGCAGAAGGAGGCTGGTGTGTGTGTGCATGTTACTCTGTGTGTGTGTGTGTGTGTGTGTGTGTGTGTGTTTTTCGAGCTGGGACTACGTGCCTCTCTCTACTGTTTTCCAGTCTCCTCGTCAAATTGATCTACCTGAATGTTTGTGGTACTGAACGCCCCCCCACCCCCCCACCCACCCTCACCCTCATCCTCTTCTCTTCTCTCCATCTTTCTTCTTCCAGTCGTAAGTTGCCCCCAGGGGATGAAAACAAAGGGAGATAAAATTGTGGATATGCACGAGTCAATATCGGCGTTTGTGGCTTTACTTCTCTTCCATCGTACAAACCGAATGGAGACGAGGATGAACTCATACAACCTGCGTATTAAATGGATACCTCTGCTACTACATCAAATCCATCTCCTTCACATTAACCTTGCACACAACTCTCCTTAAAGTCACCTTTGTTGATGTGTTTCACCACTGTGAGGAATGAAAAGAAGCCTTTTGAAAGATTATGGGTGTGGGAGCCTGAGGCAGGTTTTTAGTAAACAAGTACTTTATACCTAAGCAACAAAATAGGGTCAGTTATAGTGGCATCTGGCAGAATTAAAAAGTTTCCAGCAGTTTCAATGACCTTTGGTTCACAAATAAGAGTCTCAAGACTCTGCTCGAACCACCACAACACAGTAATCCACTTGTCAGCAGTCAAACATGTGCTCATGTTGAGTTAACACCGAACTGTCTCTTCACCTGAAAAAGTTAAATATATTTTGATGTTCCACTCCAGAGGGCTGTTCCAGAAACAGCTCGCTGCTCGCTGGCAGGTTTTCTTGAAATAACCCCGAGTTTCTTCGCTTCTCTCGCATGAAAATCGCTTGGAGACAACATGGCTTGTCCATTCCTCCCAAACCGATTGACACTGAAGCGCAAATTATTAGAAACGCTTTGCGCCGCGAGAGAATCTTTCGCCCCAGACCGGATATTCTCAATTTTCCAGATGAATATCTGTTCGAGCGCTACCATTAGCAACTTCACACACCGTGGACGTGCGCTCAATTCCCTTCAAATTTGTGCATAGCGCTACGTTTTTATGCGAACGGAAGTTTTCTTTATAATATTGGCGACGCGGAGCACTATGGCAAGGCAACAGTGTGCAGAGCGGTGAGGAAAGTTACCCTGGCACTGAAACGCCTGTTGCCGGTGATGGTGGTGTTCCCCGGACACAAACCCACCCGGAACATCAAGGAGGAATTCCACAGGATTGCAGGTAAGTGATGTAGAAATCATATAGGCCTATTTTTTTTTATTTTTATTTTTTAAATAGGATGATTCTGCTGCTACCTCAGCGTGACATCAGTAGCTTAATTAACTGTCATTTTGCAGGGCTTCCTAATGTAATAGGGTGCATAGATGGGACACAAATTCCCATCACTGCACCTACAGAGAGTGAGGTGGATTATGTGAACAGAAAATCTTTTCACAGCATCAATGTCCAGGTATATGATCTATAATCTTAAAAAAATATGTAGGCTGTATGAAAATGTATAGTACAATACAACCAACTGATGTCATTCTCTGCACTGTGAAGATCATATGTGATGCAACCTACATCATTACAAATGTAGAAGCCAAGTGGCCTGGTTCAGTTCATGATTCCCGGATCTACAGGGAGTGTAGTCTGAGCAACAGATTTGCACGTGGTAAGGAAGTTTAAGCTTTGTACAAATGTTCTTTGTCTCCCTTTTTAATGCACTCAAATGTGTCCTCTATAATTACAGGACAGTTTAAAGGCTACTTACTGGGCGATCGAGGCTATCCATGCCAGCCCTCTCTGTTGACCCCTTACCCTGACCCTGAGCCGGGGCCCCAACAGCGTTTTAATGTGGCCCACTGCAGGACTAGAGCGCGGGTTGAGATGACCATTGGCATACTCAAATCCCGGTTCCAGTGCCTGCACAAGCTCAGGGTCACTCCAGAGAGGGCATGTGACATCATTATGGCCTGTGTTGTTCTCCATAATATTGCAACTATCAGGGGAGAGCAACACCCTGCCGTACAAGTGAATGACCCTGAGGATGACCACCCCATCCACCCTGCAGATGTCCGGGATGGAAGAGATGTCAGGGACCTCATTTGCAGACCCTTGATTGCACCTAAACGAAAATCAGATTTTATTCCCTTTTAACCAGGCAAATAAGTGACGATCTTACAGTTAAATGTTAACTCAATTGAATAGTTCAAACTTACGCATTGACTCGGGCCGCTATTTCCTCCCACGCCGCCTCTCTCTCCTTCGCCGCTGCAGCGGTGTTTGATTTTCGGCGAAAAATGTGTTCTTTCTCCCGGTATGCCTCCATGAGGACCTCGAGCTCAATCGGGCTGAAGTAACTTGATCGCTTTTTCATTGTTGTCATGGTGACACTCGTGGTTTGGGGATCCATTGACTATGGCTTTTTATAGTGGTTGTGCACGCGCGTAACTCAAGGTGAACCTACTCAGAGTTGATTGAACTAATTCATATCAGCTTCTCTGGAACCGGAAACTCAGAGTTTCCCGTCTCAGAGTAAGTTCACTCAGAGTTGAGAGATAGACTCAGAGTTTGTTGAACCCGCTTTCTGGAACAGCCCTCAGATGTGTTTTCAAATGCTCTGCTATGATTGATATTTTGTTTAACATCACTTCCCCACATAAAGGACTGGAAACACATTGAGTATGAAGACAGTTAGAGGAGGGAACAGATTCAGACTCTGACTCAGACTTAGATGAGGAGTCTGTTGAGACCAGAACCAGAGAGTAGCAGATGTATCCGAACGGTTAGCGTAGATAGCATCTTTTGTTTGTTTATGTTGTTTATTAGCTTGTAGCGGGCAGCAGCTGACACACATTAGCAGTTGTTCTAATGCAAATACAAGGTTTTTGGTTTATTCAGCCCCACAACACCAGTTCATTTTGCTCTTTTACCAACTTCATCTGATATTAACTGCCTGTTTAATGGACTGCAAACACCAGAGGAGAGAGTGATCCTGTTAGCTCGACAATGATGTCATGTTATTGAAATACTGTATTTCAGGACATCGACTCTGCAGGGATGCAGGAAGTGATAAGCCCCTGCTGATACAGGAACGCTCTGGGGATCTCTAATTGTATTGTTTGTTGATGTGGATGTGTCAGTTATTTGATCTGGAGGCTTCCTCCTTCTCCAAACAGTTTCCATCATAACACCACAACAGGCCTCTGACTCATCTTTTAAGCTGTCACATCCTGAATCGACTCCTCTGCGGCTCTTCCTGGGTTTGATTCAAATGTGATTCTAAATCGACAGAAAACTCAGGAAGCTCTTCAGAGGAGCCAAAGTTGTCTGTTGTTTTTCATTGCAAACAAATCAAAGATGTGAGACTTAGACCAAACGAGTTTGTTTTGAGCACTGACTTTTTTTCGTTTAAACAGGTGTACTCAGGGAACCGTGACATCATGACTGGGCGTGGTTAAAGGATTTCCTTTGGGATCATAAAGTATATCTAAGTCTAAGGTTCTGCAGGTCATTGTAGTTTCACATGCCCTCGCTCAGGTCAGTCAGTCAGTCAGGGGTCAGGAGAGAGGAGGCTCTGAACCTCTCCTCTGATTGGCTCACTGATCTCATAGAGACAGAGCAGATTTGAGATAAACCTTCAGAAAAGACCAAGTCCTGCAAGATTGGATGGTGGGTGGGGCTTGGAGTATGGCTAAGACTAAAAGAGAGAGATGACTGTTTTGCTGTGACATCACAAAGTTGCAGGAAGTCCTGACGGCTGGTTTTAAGGCTCCGTTTCTCACTATAGGCTGAGTGCATTTCTCTTTCTGTGGACTGATGCCTTGATATTTTCACATTATTAATATACAATTACACCTAATCTATAATCCAAATGGAACATGGGAATCACACGTCCTTTATCCATAGAGAACAGTGTAAACTCTGCCTCTCAGCCTTTATTAAATATCCAATATTTTAATGGATTAAATGCATGAACTGAATAATAACATCTCTTGAGCACAATGCGCTGATGCTGGCAGTGACACATTCTGGCTTTCCACCACAGCACCCTCCCACTCCCTCTGCCAATCTGCTGCATTAGTTTCATTAGAGTGGGTCCCCAGATCCTCCTTTTTCTTTTGTTTGGAGTGGCTCATAAAAGGAAAACCTTTTTCTGATGTCTCTGGAACTATTTAGATTTAATGATGCCACCCTTAAATCACATTTTTTTTTTTTTGTAAATGCAAAAAATGACTAAATTGAGTCTCTCTTAACTCCACGACAGCCTCTGAGATAGTGATGACATTTCCATGCAAGCTTCATTTGTATTATCCCACGCCGACTCTGTGGAAACGAGTGAGATTGTTGAATTGGATTAAGCATTAATATGTGTAAGAAAACAGCTCCCTCTTTGAAGTCCCAGTCAGATTGGGGGGATAGTGTTGTCATTCTTGTCTGCGTGAAATATTAATGCAAGGTTACTTGAGTAAAACTAAATCATTCTTGTTCAGATATTATTTCACTGGATGTTAACACCAGTCCCAGAGACTCGCTCTTCACCAGGACACATTTATTCCTTCACTCAGTGCCGTCTCACTTGTCTTTCACAAAAACAGGAATCTCAGTTTCTTCAAATGCACTTTATAATTTGTTTTTCTTTGTGTTTGTGCTTCAGACAGAAAAAAGTGTCTCCTTCACCTGCATCATTGTTGGTTCAGGCTGACTCAGCCTTTGCTACACAAGCAGATATTCTTTTTCTTTTTCTGCCTCTCTCTGTCTGTCTCTGACCCCAACCTCCCCATCAATAACCCTGTCCCCCTCTGTCTGTCCTCTTCCCTGTTTGGCTGCTGTTTCACTCAGGGCACGGTGCCAGTTTCCCTCAGTGGTCCAAACCTCCAACTGTGAGAACATCATGTATCACTAATCCAAATTTGTACAACATTCCCATTTTTGATTTCCTGAGCCAGATTCTGTACAATATGTTCACTAAGATCGACATGATTAACCATAGCTGGTGGCAGCGTGACATATCACAGTAGCAGTAGATATGACATCTTTCCATGTGGTGTTGCTCCACACCAGCCGAAACTTTGTCACCCGCGGGTCTGGTGCAGAAAAAGAAGAGCAGCAGCAGCAGCAGCAACGATGACACTGACCTCAGAAAGTGCTCCGACACTGTCAACTAGCTAAGCCACATCCCTCCACTGAGCAATCTTCACCATCTTTAATCCCATGACACTGTATGAACTCCTGAAAATCCTGCACTCCCCCATCTGTGCCGTTTGTGTCAGATGGCCACAGACCAGATTACAGCACGGCAAGTACAGTAGAACAGCGCATGGACTCACGAAACTGAAATCACCAAAGCAAGAGAGACGAGGTCCGCGACTTTTTGATTTATTTTTTAAGTGAAGCAATAATCAATTTTTAGCCATTGTCACTGGTCTTTATTAAGCTGTTCAAATACTTAAACCAAAGCTTGTTTGGTATTCAGAGTCCTTATTCTCCAGAATAGAAAAAAAATGAAGAAAGTAAAGATTTTTTTTTTCATACAACCTACTATGTTATTTGTTATTGTGTTTACCTGCAGTGATGAATGTGCAGCCACACTCAGGGTTATTTTACATCAGTAAAAGGTAACGGCAAGACTGTAAAATACTTCAATTATTTATAGGCAAATACACAAAGGAGTTTGTCCTTCAGGTTCTTCTCTTCTGGTTGTTTGCAAGACAACAAACAAACGGAGCTTCTCCTCTGTCTGATGACAAATTATGGTTGAATTTCAAGTGGAGCTCATTTATGTTGCTGCCATGCTGTGATTTTATTTTACTCGCCTCAATATGTGATGCCATCTTTTTGTGAAGATCTGATTGGTCCATGAGGGTCACCCAGCCTCTTTAAGATGCTCTCATTCTGCATTGTAAGACCACCTGATGAAGGTGTGATAACCTACTGCAAATGTAGACAGTGTGTGGGAATGTTCTCTTGTTCACTTTGTCTGGGTGTTGGTCCTCTCCTATGCACCTGTCCATTTTAAAAGCTGTGTACATAGGTTTTGCTTGCTTAATATGAGCTAAAACAAAATGAGTCAATGACAACGTCCCCACTAGGTGCTTTTCTTTCGTTGCTGACATTATGAAGCGCACTTTTCAAAAAGTAAAAAGATGGTCACAGAGCTACATTAACATTACTGTGACTGAGCAGTGGCTTAGACAAGTGTATTCCTTCCCTCCACTTGACGTACTATATGTCGAAGTTGGAACACAGCTATCCATAAAGTAAATCCACTCGGGAAGAATGAGTATGCAACGGCTTCCTCCCACTCAGTGACAGCGAAGTGATTCATCTTCCTACAAAGAAAATCCTTGACAGAACCTTGTCTCACATACGCGCCGGCATCCTCCAGAAATGTGTGTTGCATAGGAACTTATCATGGTTAAAGTAGGTGGAGTGGAGGGAATTAAAAAAAAACATATCCCAGTTTCTTTTTAAAGGTAGAAAGATCTGCAGCTGCTGTCGTATTCAGGTGGTTTACTCAGGTTTAAACAAACTTCATGTGACTCTCCGATGAATGTCGCAGCCATCTGCTGCACACTCTGCAAAGTGTGAGTTGTTTTATGTGTTACGATGATGTGGATCATCATACTGAATCGCTGTAGCAGCGTGATATAATGTACATTATTAACAATATGGATGAAAAATGTATATTTTTTTTTTGAAGGATGCAGGTATCATGATTTTTAGATCAGTGCGTTCATTTAAAATTGTTTAACAGGCTTCATGTTTGTGTCCAAGACCTTCCTGGAAAGTTCAAAGCTGCAGGTGCATGGAAGTGTTACAAGCTTTTTTATTTTGCTTGGTGGAGTTGTATATGTGAAGTTAAGCTACTGAAACGTTCATATAACACTCACGCTCTTCACTCACAGGTACTGAGAGCATGTGCACAAGACAAACCCTGTGGATGCTCTTTGTCCTCCCAGTTGCAGGTGGGTGGATTTACAGTTTGTGGGATGATGTATTCAAATGACTTTGGTTAGACCCAGTTTTGTTTCTCTGATGTAGATGTCTGACTTTTAATGGACTTCCCATTAAACTTTCCATCCAGACCACATCTCATACTGGACCAACACCAACCAGCCTGGACACACAAACAAGGACGATTGTGAGCGTGGTGAATACGATCCTCAATGCGTCGTTAACTGTCATTGTGACTAATGTAAGTACGATGACTCACCTCACCTTTAGGACAAAAACTAATATTCAACCTCTATTTTCCACAGCAGACCGCAGACTTTTCAAATTACCAAGATAATACCGGGGTTTAACCATGAAAGTTTCCTCTATAAATAAAATTTAACAGTATAATTTCCAATTACACTGTCCAACGACGGCGTAATCAGTTTTGATATGAAGGGTCACAGCAAACAATATGGTACAAAGTCAAAGGCAGCTTTAGCATTCGCTGTGGACACTTATTTTTATTCTTTCAATTTATTGTGAAACTGGAGGATATTAGGTCATTAGCATTGTTCAGATTCATGTAAACAACGTCTGCAAACTGCATTGGCTCCAAACACCGAGTCAGAGCTCGTATTTTCATATTCATATTCATATATTGAACTGACATTCAAAAAATGACCCTGGGGAAACCATTTCCATTCATCACTTAATATGAACACTTCCACTAAGCAGGTTGTAGATTAGATCACTTCAACTTGGGTGTCAAAACACAACTCTCATTCTCTGGTTATCGCAAAGTACAAACAGAAACATGAAGCAGTGACAGTGTCAAACAATAACTGGGGAATGGATCTGTCTGCCATCTGGCACTGATCAGGTAATTGGTCCACTCACACTGGCCGGTAATGCTAATGTAAAGTGCTGCAGTGGATGTCAAAAAAATTAATGTCAAATAACTCCTGGAAAAAAAAAAAACAACAACAACATGGTGTAATACAGAGAATGAATCAGAGATGAAGATGGAGTGTGAGAAGTCTGACTCACTGTGATCTTTATCTGAAGAGTCAGAGCTGCTTTAATCCGTACAGGCCTGCAGTGTGCATTATAAAAGCATTGTGATGTAATTTAAGCTAATGAAATGGCCAAAGACAATATATTCTGTGGTATTTGTGAAAATCAACATGCGCACTTTTATCTGCAACGGAAACTGCCTTAGCCTTTTTTCCCTTTGGTAAATAGCCATGGGATACAACAGTAATTCAAGCATTAAGACGAATGAGAAAGGGCAGAGACACAGCAGGTTGTTGGCTGCACTTCATACTGACAAAATGATGCTGTGGAGAGATGTTTCGCTCGTGCCCAGAATTAATAAAACATGCTATTTATTAACTCAGAGCTTTTAAAAGGTGTCTGCAGGACAGCTTTTCAATGTGTTTTGAGGTGACACATTATATGTTCTTGCATTAGGACATTTAGCAAGTTGGCTTTCACAAAGTTAGACGTATACAAGACAAATCTATGTCTCTCTCTCTCTCTTTCATACACATGTATACTGTATGCACATACAGATCCACACACACCAGTGCAGCACAGACAACCACATACTGTACGGTCGAGGAAAACAAAAAAAAAAAGGGATCCACTGATGCAAGGTGACACTGAGCAGAAAACACCAAAGCCATTTGTAAGACACGGGCACACAAATCATCACAGATGTGCATAATTCCTGGAATTGCTAACCCAAATGCATCGAGGGAGCAAATCATATAGAGCTTTAGTGCATGTAAAGTGCAGTGGTTCAGCTCTCAGGAGAGCAAAAACAGGAGAGAAATTGTCTGTCGCCAGTGGAGCTGGAGGTGTCTCTGATGAGCAGAAACAACACATAAAGCAGATCCTCCGTCAGGTAGTGGATAATGACAGGAAACCGCACTGCAGACATATCACATTTAGATGACAATTGACAGCTATGATTCATTGTTCCATGCTTGTTTTCTACTCTGACTTGTTTATCATAAACGAGAACACTGCAGAGAAAAAAAAAAAGTACATAAGTATAAAAAGTTTAATTTCCAGTCCAGATTGTTGATTTCCTTCAGACTCCAAATGAAATATTGTGCAGTGTTGACTTCCTTTGTAATGCATCATCACTTCTGCAGCCATGCTCAGCCAAGTGTAAGTGTTCCCAGCATTGCTACGGTGGAGAAAATCTGTGTGGAATTTATAAGGCCATAATCATTACTGATTCAGCTTCGCAAAGCTTTTATGAGCTTCCTATGAACATCTGATGGGCATCAAGAAATGCTGCTACGCTGCAATTTACAGAGTCTCAAACAAAGATACAGTCACGTCTCCTGCTACTGTGGAAGCACATTTAGAAAATGCTTTTCCCAAATGGCACATTTTGTGTTTTAATTAAGGAAAACAAATCAATAACTCAAAGATTTGCCTGTAGAAATTACCTTTCATCATAGAAGTGAGACATCCAGCCATGTTGGAACCTGTCCATTGAATACAGGATTGTAAATAATAGATTATAATGTACCCTCTATCACATCAGTATAATGGGTCACATATATCACTATAAAGTGCATCTCCAGAAAATGAGAGAATATTTACAGATGGGACAATAATGTGTAATGTGCATTGTCATGGATGATTGCTCAGCTTTTGACTTTAAATCAAAGGTCCTATATGTATAAAGTGAGGGTTAGGTCCATGTGGACTTTGATCATTGATCAGGTCTAGGTTGTAGAATAATTACATGAAAGTATTAAAGCCTCAGTCCACAGAGAAATACACACTGGTGCAAACTGGTTGATTAAAAAGAAAGAAATGAAAGAACAGCAAGAAGTATAAAAGAAATATATATAGGATCTTCAAAACCTACATCAGTTCCTATGGCAACTTAAACAAGATAGATCTAGTAATTAGAAAATCTGTAGCCTGTAATTATGAGATTAAGATGTCATCTCAGTATACTGCCATGCTGCTCAGAACACAGTACAGCCCTCTGCATTGTGTCTGTGAGCCTGCATATCTTTATGTACTTCAATGTGCATAATCCACTGCAGTGTTTGTTTGACTGCAACAAACTGTGTGCTTTATAATTAAAAACATCCATGTTTTCATGTTTTTCTTCTTTTTCAGGGCTGAAAAGGAGGATTTGGCTGAGAAGAGGAAAATCAGCAGAGCTTTTCAAACACTTGGGAGATAAATGGGCTGAAGGTGAGGGCACTCAGCCACACTTATATATATGAAAGAAAATGCTAAACTCAAGCACCTTCATTTTATAACAAACAGCCAGAAACAGCAGGCGGGCACACACAGGATTTACTTGACATCTAGTAAAGCACAGACAGTGTCGAGGTAAAATGGCATGTACTCATAAAGCACGGCTAATTTGAAATGGAAGTGCATTTATTGTTGTTGTTTTTTTACAAAGCCATAAGCAGAGTGCCTTCTCAATTTTGTTGTGCTTCAAAAGAGATTTTCTGAATGTTTGTCTTGAACGGCACTTAGATGTAGCTTCACCAACCACAGCTGGAAGTAAACAAACACAGGCCCAGGGCAGGTAATAGAGAGAGCGAGCAGGAGAGGGATTGAAAAGGTACGACACAACAGAGCAACAGAATGAAAGGGAGGTTGTGTGCATAAAAGAATAAAGCATTGGTTCAGAAACACAAAGCGGTGAAGATAGATGTGGCTGCCTGGCAGAGAGAAGAGGAGGAGGCAGCAAGGGTAACAAGTGCAGACCTTAATGAACCTTCATATATCTACTTAACAAGCCTTAATGTCCACTTCATATGAAGCTATTTCTGACGTCAGGCGAGGATAGGCAGAGGAGAAGCAGCTTGTTAAGAGCATACTAGTAAATAATACAAAGGGGCTCCTCGCTTTTGATTTCGCCTCCCTCTGTCTTTGTTGGATTTGATCGTGGCCTGGTTTCAATCATGCTGCATAAAGCACCTCTTTCAGATCTGTTCATTATTAGCATATTAAAGACATTTTTTTAAATGAACACAGTATGAAATTTGGTCACGTGTTCACATGAAAGAGGCTGAACGTGTCGAGTTGATGAAACCAGTGTCACCTCTTCATTAAGTCTGGAATATAAAGCAGAACTGCACCATTGTTCCTGTTATTTCATTTGACTGTGTATTTTAACAATATTAGATCTAGATCACATGCACCAGTCACTTGTAGCTGTGTGTTGTTATCCAATACAATATACTGTAACCTGTCTGAATATTGTACTAACCCTGAACCTTCAACCCTTAATTGTAAACCCTAAGCCATAAATCCTATTCCTGAACCCTGTACCCTAATCCCTAAACCCCACCATTGTACCCTAAACCCTATACCTAACCTTAGTCCAACTGAAACAGGAAGTAGATGGCACTTTTCTTTTTCCCACTATTGGGTGTCTCCAGGTTGCACAAGTGGCAGCAAAAAGAACAGGGCAGGAAAAAAGAAAAAGAGGAGGCAAAAAATTCACGGAGAGAGAGAGAGGGTAGAAACTGAGGTAGAACAACTCTGGGCTCACAGTCACTTGAGACAGCCATGGTCAGGCAGGGACATTCAGCCCTGGACCTGTGCACTGAGTCTGGAGAGAGGGCTAGTAAAATGTTAATGGATTTTGTAGGGTCTACTGGCTCAACAGAACTTGTCCCAGTAGTGGTGATGACCAGTCTGACTGGTGAGAAGTCCCGAAAACAAGATTCAGTTACCATCACTTCTACCCGATCAGAGTTTGTAGATCAAATTTGGATATGAATGGCTGTTTCTTACAGGAGCCATGTTGCTAATGCTAAGCTAGCAGCCACACCTTTTTTTGTGCTGAGTTTCAGAATAAGGAAAGGCTGTAGTTCATAATTTAGTTTGTTCTTAAACAGTGACTGAAATAAATCTGCTCCTGCTCCTTTCAGTCCTTTCCTATGACTCCTTTTCCCACACTGTTATAATGTCCTTAACCGGGTCTGAGCAGAAATTACATCCACTTTCAAACTTTCCACCCCGGGAGCGACAGGCCCAGTGGCTTCATCCCACATTACCACAGACTGTGCAGGTGAATGTGGCCTCTCAGTTCTGTGGCTGCCTCGAAACACTGTGTTCCCAGTGTGCCCCGCGAAGGGCCCGAGGTGAGGACAAGCTATTTTCAGCCTCCATATTGCGGCGCTGCCCTCTTCCAATTTGACTGACAGCTCAGTTTGAGGGTGGAAGAAAGGCTTTACGTTGCCTCTGGATGATCTGCCAATCACAAGTGGACCAACTGCTGTTGTTAAGCATTGTGTGAGTATGTGTGACGCCGTGTGTGTGTGTGTGCCACGTGTGCGTGGATGTCTATAGTTAGTCTCCATCTGGTATGACTCAGGATTGTAGTGGGTGGACTTTAGGAGACAAAGTGTACAGAACAGGTCATATTCAGAGAATGAAGGAATTAGTTGGACATATTTGCATAGTTACAACTTCCCTCTTTGCTGTTTGTAGTCAAAGCATCTTTTAAAAGTTGTATAAGATATATTTATCACCTGTCATTTCTTTAGCTCTGTTGTTCTAGTGTCCATTTTGCATCTAGCAACAGTCATGCACTAAGCACCAGCTTGTATATCATGTAATTATTATTGAACTGCACGCTAAACCCTTGAACTACCTGAATTTGAATATAGGCCTACATATTTAATACATGCATACACACACACACACACACACACACACACACACATTGCACAGATTAAATTAGTTGTGTCTAATGAAACCTCCTCACCCTCACCTTGCCTTGATTACTGTAATCTCTAGTCCTCTTCTTATTAAAAGCAGATCATGTGATCTCATTATTTTTCTGCCTGTGGTTGGTTTTGTCTGCTCAATATCTTCAGGATCTTTCCGCCCCCCCTCTCTGAGCTGAACTGTTTCACATCAACACGGCTCTCTGTTTCTGGAGAGCTTCGTCAGAGGACTGTAAAAAATAAATAAATAAATAATGAAACAATAGACACCATTTGGTGATTAAAAATACACAGATTGATGAATAAACAGATATAATAGTACAGTAGCTCGGAGCAGTTAATCATGAAACGCAAAAGTCATTGAATATTCATAAAGTCTTTTAGATACAATATGACACTTAATACAAGTATCACAAATGCTAATAGTTGCTCTTTCCTCTGTGCATTAACAGTGACAATTTGTTGTGCTGCTTTCTGTAATTCAAATAAGTGCAAAGTCGATTCATGGCTCATCATTATATTTCAATAATAGCACAATGTTTGTTGCAGAATAAATTAAAGAATCAAAGGGAGTAAATCACAGCAATGTCTCATCTTGAGGAGCACGAGCTGAATAAATGTGAAACTCATGATAATCTTAAATCCAACCGTTCTGTTCCTCAGTTTGATAAAACTTATTTTTATACTGAACAGGTTTGATTTGAGACTTTTCTCCCCTGAATCCTGAAGTATTCCTCTGCACTGTGGGATCAAATGAATATGTTGCTCCAGAGTCTTAATGCATGCTCTCTGAGAAGGGCGCCACTGATCTTTCTGTCTATATTTCAGACATCTCAAGTTGACAGAAGTGATTTTTTTTTTAGAGATTTGAGATATGACACATGCAAATTTGAGCTGACAGCGC
The DNA here is from genome assembly GCA_021432705.1 of Caranx ignobilis. Classification (NCBI taxonomy): domain Eukaryota; kingdom Metazoa; phylum Chordata; class Actinopteri; order Carangiformes; family Carangidae; genus Caranx; species Caranx ignobilis. Next base: position 1,239,512 of record MU270009.1, on the reverse strand, counting down.
TCTTTTTTTTTCTACATAAGAATATATAATATACAGTATTAAACAAAAATGATTTTAACATTGTGACAGCTGCCTGTGATTTGATCATGTCTGTAGAAAGAAAAAATCTGTGTCTCATCTAGGGACTTGAGAACTTTATATATGTACATAATATATAAGCAATCATTGCCAGCTAGCACCGTTAGCCAGCTAGCAATGGCAACATCTGCTAAGCACATTCATTAGTATTTTCTTGCTATTTATTTAAAGCACCTAAGTTGTTATAGATAAACATGACCTTGATCTTAAGGATGAAGCCTTTCATCAGCTCGTACCCTTCACATCTCAGTAGAGTTAGCCCAGTACTGGAAATAATCTCAGCCTCTAGTTTCCCTGTGTTATGAAGCCAGTTTACATGGTTAATGCAACTTCTTGGCACTTTTTGTTTTTACTCAGCTCTGAATGCAAATGAAAATCCAGTAATGCATTATGCATTGTGCTGATCAATTAAACCCAACGGCATTTAAATGTTGTCTGATAGATTTACTTTTGAAAACAATGGGAGATTATGACTCTCAGTGGAAGTAGCTTAATACTGTTAGTGTTTATTGTTCCATACAGGATTTACAGAAACTCATTTATGTCTTATAATCTGAAATATTGTGAACAACCGGGGCCATCAAACAGAAAACTGCTGCCAGTTCAGATACAGCTGGAGTTGTGGCAGGGATCAGCAGAACTGATTAAATTAGTGCTACTCATACCAGACAACTGATGACAACAGTTCATCTTTTTGCAGCTAAAAATATTGTCAAAATCATTTTCAAAACTTTCTGGGAGACTAAGAATATCACAAATGGCAGGTCGGAGAACTCGTCCCACATCCTATTTACCCATATAGGCATTGATTGATATTTTTTTAAAGCCTAAAAGTTGCTCAGCCCACTTCTCCACAAAAGTCACTACTTAGCCAAAAAGACAGCGAGACAATCCATGGTGTTGTGTCAGGATATCACACACACACACACACATAGTGTTTTGATTATAGCTACAGCTAATTAAATGCTATGTGGTACACAGCCTCAACAAATATATAAGACAGGAATTGGTTGTCAGTGATTTTTTCCCCCTTCGAAAAGACATCTTATTTACAGAGCAGATCTGTGGCAGAATAAAAAATAGGGAATTTGCTGTCACCTGGACTTAAAGTCTTCACTGTGGCTTCCAGGTATAGAGAAGATGTTAAGGTGCTACTGCTGCTGCTGCTGCTGCTGGTTTATAAATCACTTAGTGGCAGGGAGCCAAAATACATTTTTGATATGCTTGAAGAATATAAACCCAGCAGGTCCCTCAGATCTTCAGGAGCAGTCAGTTAGCTGAGCCTGTAGAAAAGAAACCACCGTGAAGCTGAGTGTCTGCTCCGCTTCATTCACCTCTTGGTTTTATTTCCCCTCGCCGTAGTCTTAACACGGTGTTTGAATCGCTGTGTTTTACCTTTATGTTCAGACAGTGTCACAAACAGGATTGTCCTGTCCTGGTGTGCTTGTGTATGATTTACCTCTGCTGCTGCAACAATCATTTATGCATTTTCAATAGGACAAAAAGAAAAGCATTGGACAACAGAACAGGACAAATTGGTGCATTCATGGACACAGAGGAATTCAGAAAGAACGAGGAAAAAAAACAGTAGAAAACAGGTTTTGTATGACTCATAAATAGGTCATGGTTTACTTTTACTTTACTTTTATCCAGCAATTTACTGTGCAAGTGCAGAACAGAACAAACCGAAAGCTTCACCGCAGCAGGAAACTTTAGTATAAGGACTAAATCTATCCAATGAGGCAAGGTGTAAGGAGATCATGACATGCATGGTTATGTCCCCACACCTCAAAGTTACTCTGAGGGCAGAATCAGTGACGGGGATTTGACTGGGGTATCAAGTGGTGGTCAACAAGACATTAGGCTTAATGTGGATCCTCCACTGATGAAGTGATGTAAGGTGATGATAGAAAGTCAGTAAAATCATTTTATCCTTTTAACCACTGGAAATGGATAAAACCAGTTTCTGTGGCTTTTATGGACAAAATTGTATTTTACTGTGTTGTAAACTAGACAGATTATGTTGCGGTTGCTTTGCATATATTTTCGTCGGCACTGAAAAGGCCATTGCTTTATATGTCATAAAGTCTCAGGATATAAACCAGCAGACTTGAAGAAATATGAATGCAAAGAAAGGCACAGCAATAATTTGCAATGCATGCACTGAGCTCTCTGAGTCTGATGAGGAAAATATGTTGATTTAAATCTGCAGAACAGCTGTATGATTGTGTTCAATCTGAGCTGGGCCCAAACATTTCTATAAGACGGGAGGAAAGTCTTCAGATGTGACATGAAACGCTGAAAAGTAAGGTTGACAGCATCACAACCCAGAGGCTTCTTACATCATCCTCCTTCAGCCATCTCGTCACTCCATCAAAGTAACACTGTTACATGTTACATGATGTTGAATTCCAGTTTTAATCTCCTGCTGTCAGACTGCGCTACACTATGAAATGTCAGCGGGAGGTTTTGTCTGCAGGAAGAGTGAAAATTACTCCATTATCCAGATCTGAGTTAGTCCATCATCAGCTTGTCCATAAAATGAGCACTTAACAGCATGGGATACAATCTGTGCCTGGACAGACCGGTCAAATCGTTGAATCACTTCATTTTTGAATTGTGTCTGAAAGCCAATTATCTATTGAACCCGTTCTCCATCAAACAGAGATTTAATGTGCACTGAAGCATCAGTCGGTACAGTACGGCATCCTGGCGCCGGTCACCTTTCAAAGCTGTTCTCATGTGACCCAGAAAAACACCTGAACAGTAGGTAGAGAAGTCATTGACAACCAATTGTTCTGAATAGTCCAGTCCTACCTTTGGGTTTATCACGCTCTGTTGCCTCAGGTCTCTTTCCATATCCCATGTTCTCCGACGCAGCTTACCTCATTATTTCAGCTTCTACCTCCGGTGCCTTGGCACACAAGAGAAGAAAATGAAAGGCAGGGGTTTGGATTGAACTTTGATCTATTGGATGCACACATATAGAAATGGATAGCCTCACTACCAAAACTTCGCTTCATGTTTTGGAAAATTTTATTTCCATTTAAAAGTATAATTTCCAGTCTTAGAATAATTTATCTCCCGATCACTGAGAATCTTAAATTACCTGATCTAAATCCAGGTCAAGTGCTTGATCACTCCTCATATAAATCAAACACAGACTTCATCAAAGACCTTTTTCACTAAAAGTCTTTTTTTTTCCTGTCAAGTTCAGTTTTAGTTTTTGCTGCCAGATGACCTCTGTCTGTCAAACTCTAACTATCCTAAATATCTTATAATATTATTGTGGATTATGTTGCTGTATTTTTGCAGAAAATGGACAAATCAACCCACAGTGGACTTTTGTTTGACAACAGGAGGAAATCTGTCCTACAGCAATGAGTAATTTAATTTCAACAAGTTGTCCAACCTACACAGCCACATTGATTGTCTGTTTCTACCTTTGGATATGACCTGCAGGTTTGTACCAGCAGCAGATGTAATGAAGCCATGTCGTCCTGGTTACAATGAACCATTGACCACAACTTTAACTGCGGAGACAAAGAGTGATCGACTGTGTTAAAGACTCTTTGTCCAAACCTTAACCCAAAATCAAGATGCACACTCAGACTTTATTGTTCAGTACACAACATCAGTCACTTTCCTGCATAAACACTTCTGTCATGACAGGTCACCCTGCATGGGTCGTGGTAAACCGCTGACACAGGTGCTCTGTGGGGAGGGGTTTTTCAGGACAGTCTCCATAATTCATCTCTTTCAAACAAGAAACCTCCATGTTCTCATCCAACTCTGAGGGCAAAACATGTCACAGCAAACATGCCTGTTGTGTTCTTCAGGTCGGGACCTGTTAAGCGTAACAGAGTCCCTGCACTGTGGTGCAACCGCAAATAGTATCCCATTAATAATACAACCCTGTGTATGACAAGGTCTCATCATTTCTTTATGTGGCTTAGGGTCTCAAGGTCTCACTGCTGAGAGCCTCATGATCATGGTGAGGGCTGCTTCGTTGACCTTTGGTGACCTCCCTGGAGTCCAATACAGTCATTTATTCATTTTGCTATTTATTTGTGAGTGAGATCAAAATGTCATCAAATCCTGAATCTGTGAATATACAAGTCTTTTTTCTTTTTTTTAAGTCGAACCACTGGACACAGAAGTTGTATCCGTATCCTTTAAATTGATGCCTGACGGGTGGATCCTCCATGGTCCAACCCATCCCAAGATTCATTGTAGTAATAGAAGTAATATCGTAGCAAACAGTGCCCCCCTAAAGCCAGAGGATTACACTTTGACTTTTTCTGTTGAACTGAGCTGATACTTACAGTTAAAGGACCATAAAACCTCAAGCTTGAAAGTGAAAAAAAGGTTATGTGTCGAAAATGGTACAAGGTACAAAATGGTAGAATTGTCAAGGACCAGCAAACGAAAACATACCATCTCATTTCAGTGTAGCCTTCGTAGTCTATGACAATGTCAGACGTTCATGGATGATATCCTGCAGCACCTGAAAGTGTTAAGAATCTCATGTTATTAGACCAGGAACTGCTGCACTGTCTCATCTCTGACCACTGACCGCTGTCTACCTGTGCCACACATAAAAGTAGACACCCAAACACACATTCACACACACATTACAGACATGTAGATACCCACACACACCCACATACACACACATACTCCAGACACACCGTACTCCTATCTTTTACTCTGCTTTCCAAAAGCTGTCAGGAAGATCAAAGTGGGTAAATGCGTTTGATGGAATACTCCACTTTCTTCATTTACCACATAGACAAGCTTTGACTTGAAAGAGTTTCCATTGAAATTAACTTGATGCTGGAATGCATTTCGAAACAGGAGTGGATGATGGAGGAAAAGAAGATAGCAGATAGCTGCTGTGTGAGTGCCGAGCCTGTGTGTGCTGAGGCTGCTCCTCACTTCTTTCTATTATAATTTGTGGTATCAGCTCCCAGTACAAAGCAGGGCTGAGAATCAAGTTGAAAGGTGGTTAAGATAAGCTTTAAGTTGTAAAAAAAAAAAAGGGGGGGGGGGGCTATTCTTTTCAAATATCAAGAGGCAACACACTCTGGTTCCAGTGCTGTGAATGTGATATAAATCAGGGTTAATATAAGATGTCAGCATTCGGTGGCTTTTGAGTCGTTATTCTGTTTAAATCGTCTTTTTTTTTCTCATGTGTCACCTGCCTTCTTCTCTTTCCCTTTTTACTGCATTCACCAGAACACAGTCACATCTTCTTCTTCTCCCTCCTCCTCCTCCTCCTCCTCCTCCTTCCTTCACTAACCAGGGTCTCCTTGTGTAACCTGTTATAAGAAAGCCCTTTCGGTCATCCCTAAGGGTAATTAAGTGGTCGGGCTACCCATGTCAATGAACAAACCCCAACTGTTTCTTCCCTTCATTAGTAAAACTTTGACATGAGAGGAAACCATGGCAACCAACACAGAACAGCGGCAGCGGCTGTGTCACATGAGAAAGAAAAGAGAAGGATCCCCAGTGTAGGACGTAGTCTGTGTGTGTATACATCTGTATGTGTGTGAGGGGGCAGCTATCTCCTGTTAATTAGCCCACACGTCTTCTTTGGTCTTACTGATCAATAGCTTTGATGGCTGTTAATAGGGAGTCAGGAGTATAACTGCTTTATTTGGAGATAATTGAGTAGCGAGGACGAATGTGTTAACAAACTGTACAAGCCACTGAACTCAGCTGAGAGTAATAGAGTCTCAAACTCTCAGCACCATGAGAAACAACTAAGATGTGAAATGCAGTTCATATTAAACTTTATTAATGCAAATATTGTATATTTTTTATATGATACAACCACATGAGCAAAGTGCACCATCAGCACAACAACTGAGTGTTTCCTTCTGGGAGCTGTAGTTAACAAATGACTGTTTTATCACAGTAACAGCAGCTTTATTTGTGGAGCACATTTCATACCTGAGGGAAAATCAAAAGGTTTGACAGAACAATAAAATGTAAAACATAACAAACGTCACAGATTTGTGATAAAAGAGTAAAGAAACAAAGATAAAAGTGATTAACGATCTGAGTTTAAAAATTAGCGAGTACACATTAGGGGGCCGAGTAGGCAGTGTCAAACAGAAAAGGCGGGGCTTCAATTCGCAGGGCCAGGGGGCGGGGCATAATGAACCTGTAACTTAAGCACAGAGAGCCAGAGTTTACATAACGCTAACCGTTCTGTCAGTCTGGTTCTGGTTCAAATGGAGTTGTCGTCTGGGTCAGGATCAGACCCTTGACCCAGTCTCTGATGGTTCTCGCCCAACCAGCTAACTGTCGTTCAGGTGGCAGTAATGAGTAGCCTCATTACTGCCACCTGCAGGCAAGGAAACTGGGTGAAATTCTTCTTATTATAAAGACAGTGTGTTGGAACACCACTCGTAATCCTTCAAGCCCTCTGGAGCTCGTAGAGGGTAAACACATTATTCATTCTTCATTATTACAACTTTTGCAGTACAATATTCAATATTTAACCTAGATCATAATTGAAGATTTTCAGTTGTCTAATGATTAAAATAAAAAGTTAATCATATCTCAGTTGCCACGGGCTGAGATATATATACTATGGTAGGCAAAGCACCACTGCCCTGATTTCCACCCAGCTTTGCATACATCCACATTCATCCCAATGAAAGTGGATTTTATTTAAGTGCCAAATATATTGAGTCAGAAATTACAGTGCAGCTGATCTTTCTGGCACTAAATAAGTGTTCCCATTAGTGCACAAGTCCAAAGCAATTCATAGTCAACCCACAGTGTGGGCTGTATTGTGTGTTTGGTAATACTTTCCATAAGCTCTCTGTAGCTTATTGTAAATTTCATCAGGCATAGTGTAGCTCAGTGGCTGTTTCTGCTTGTAAGTGTTACATCTGTTGTAAACTCACCATGTCCTGTTTCCTTTCATTTAAGCCCCCGCATCACTCTCACACTGCAGCTTTTGTCTTTGCCTCTGTGCCACCATATGTGCTTTGATGCTATTTTGTTTTGTCGACACACTGGTGAATAGCATAGGTGTGATTGGCTTAAAATACAGCTGACATAACTGGATTCACACACGATGTTCACATTCATAATCCTGATATCTGTTGTAGCTTTGGATGTAGCTGCTCGTTGTGTGTCAAAGGGCTGCAAAGATCAGCCCGTAATGGTTTAATGAAGAAATAATAATTCAATGTATTCAATGACTGCCATCCCAAAAAATGATATGAATATCCTTTAGTTGCCAATGGTTTCATTCAGATGAGTGACCTATCAGTGTGAACGTGCGGAGTCTGAACATGTGGTTAGGACAAGTTTTGTTGGGGGGGGGGGGTGACAAAAGCAAGAGCCCCACAGACCTCATTTACTTTTTTAATAGAATCCCTAATCAGAGATAAAAAGAATAATGGAGGCTTCAGGCAGCTTGAGTGTTTGGAGGGCTTAATGAGATAACGGAGGATCTATGCACAAACAACAGCAATTTTCAGAAGAGAGGAAACAACTGAGATGGAGGGACGAAAACAAACAAATGAAATGAGGGCAAAAGAAATTCATCCTGAGGTTGATTTGTTTGCATAATCAACAGTAAGCCCGGTTCAGGAGGTGCGTCGACTCTAACTGATTTAATATTCAGAGACATGAGTTATGAGTTACACACTCTACATGCCAAACAGACGCCCGACTGAATCTGTCTCACACGGACAGACAGACAGCAGCGAGGAGACTGAACGCTGAGTGATGATTTTAAAAAATAAAAATCTTCGGAGGAAGGTTTTTTTTGTTTGTCAGACTTAAGCCTCGGGCTCCAACGTCTTCAACATAATGACCAGACCAGTTCTTATCAACAGGTTTCAGACTCAGTGATGAAAAAAAAAATCTAATTTGCTTTGTAACAATCAGAAATAAGAGTATTAATATCAAAGTGTTTGCAGCAGCAGTTCGGTTTAAATGGATTAGAGAGTTTATGAAATCACAGTCGATAAGATAAAACAGATTTGAGTTGGTATTGTTGTATTAAAGAATAATAGGAGAGTGTATCTTCATACAGATTGTCCACACAGAAAAAAGTTGATTTTGAAACTAGTTGCAGTCAGTGTGTTATTCTTCTCTGCCACGTCTCTCATTCTTTATTTCTGTACTAATAAAGAAAATGAATGATGCACGTTCCTCCGGTTCACGCGCCACATCTCATAAAGACATCAATATACATCTGAGATTTCATGATACACAGTGATTATTTCAAACAGCACTTCCTGTGTGACATCAGACACAACCTCCCTGTGTTGAAGTCCAGTAGCATTCGGCTTTCATCCAGGCCGTCAAAGATGAAGAGAAGTTTACAGACAGCCAGCTGCTCTGCTGTGACCTCCTGTAACTTTGGATGGAAAACATGCAGCAGCCTGAGAAGACTGAACTGCTGATCTCTGATCAGGTTCAGCTCCCTGAACGAAAGCAGAACCAGCAGACTGACATCTTGGTTCTCCAAGCCCTCCGCCCAGTCCAGAGTGAACTTCTGCACCGAGAAGGTTTTTCCAAGGCCAGTGACGCCGTTCGCTCAAAGGTTGATTTTGAAACTAGTTGCAGCCAAAGTGCAACAATCAGTGGAGAGCAGGTCACGGTTTTATTCTGCTCTGCCAGGTCTCTCATTTTTTACTTCTATACTTTCAAGAAAATGTTACTCAGGTTTACTCACCACATCTCATAGAGAAATCAGTATACATCTGTGATTTCATGATGCACAGTGATTATTTCAAACAGCACTTCCATCAGAAATGTGTGAATGAAAGCAGCAGCAGCTTCCTGCAGCAAAACCTGGTGGACTTGTCCTCTGGCTGTGAGCTAAAGATGCTGAGCAGTCACTGACTGAGTTTTGGCATGATGCTGAAAATGAATAATCCTGAGTTGGGGGAAACATGCACCCAATGAACTTTTGCCTTTTTGGATCTATTAAATGTGTGAAGTGACCTTCTCAGTTTTGACTCGCTCCCAAAAACCAAGCACAGGAGCAAGACTGAATGTGAAACACGTCTGAACATTAGTACAGACAAAAAAGTTAAGTTGGTCTTACTTCACACTTTGCTCACCAACTTCGACCTCGTTCAAAATGTATTATCTTTGACATATTTCTCTCTCTACTCTACTTTGTCTTCTCTGGATCTCCTGCGCTTTGGTCTTTGTCCCTCCTAACTGTTCATTTTCATGTGTTTCTTTTTCTTTCAGCCTCAGATTTACTGCAAATGTCAACACAATCTTCAGAGCCTTTCTTTTTGACCTAAATTACAACCTAAAGGTGACATTTTCACATTGTGCACAAGCACATTTCTCAGTCATTTGACTCCATGATGGTGGTTGAATGCTTAAAACACTCCAAGTGTGGGTAAGTATAGGTGTACCCAGCAGGTCAGCATTGTATTTCATCCTCATCTGCTCCTGGTTCCGATGTATTTCAGTCATGAACTTCTCACGGAGGTATAATCATGTCCAGGACTTGACAGAAATCTGTAAGTATGTGCTGTCAAGATGCCATAAAGCTTGGAAAAAGCAGTTTCCATCTCCCACAATACCTCTGGTCTGACATGGTTGTTCCATCTCGAATCCCTCCAGCATATCAGCATTTTCACCGGAGTCAGGTTCAGAGTTCAGTTTTAAGTGCAGGCTTTTCCTCTGATGTACTGTCAGAGGGCAGAAACTGGGAGGTGCTCTGCATTTCATTGACCAAACCATCACATTCATCACTTAACTTGGCTCAGAGTGTGTTGGTTGACAACTGCACTTGGTGGAAGACGTGCCGCCACATCTCTGCTTCCCGGGGGACTGAACATTTCCTGTCACTGGTCTGCAAACACCTGACAAGGCTTTTCACAGCTTGGACAATAGCCACATCAAACTGAGTCTTAGATAAGGTTTTGTCATGTTTTATAAATGTGTGAGTAATGACATAATATTTCTATGATTCACCAAAATACTTGCACCATCGCCACAGATACAACCAGCTGTATCAAATGCATGCAAGTCAATAACAGGGTACCGTTCTCTTTCAGGCACTGCTTCATCACGAGCCAGGAAAAATCCAGCAACAACTATTCAGAAACAGAGAAACAGTTATTCTTCCCAGTGGTGAACTTTAATTCGCTGTGGTTTGGATTTCCCCCTCCCATCCTCCCCGAATTTTTCATCAGGACCTTCAGCTCCCTCTGAAACAGAGAGAAGTGAGAGGGCCCTGTGCAAAACTGTAGAGGTGGATAAAAATATCAGACTCTCTAGGTTTAAAAAAAAAACATGCCCTCAGGTCTTTAGCTGGCAGCTTTATTAAATAGTACCCACAAAACACCAGGCTCATCTTTAACAGTGAAGAGGCTCTGGAATACCGGCCTTCTAGGCAGAGTTTCAATCAATATCCAAGACAGGCCAGTGAAGGGAAACAAGTGAAATGGGCCAAAGGAAACAGATACTGTGTGGAGGAGGTTTGCTCGCTACACCACTGGAGACACACGAACTCCTGCATAGCTGCATTGTTCTTACAGCTGATATGCAACCTGTACTTAGACTCAGCTGTCTCTCATGTACATGTACCAATTGAATTTCTGATTTGCTTTTGGCACATTGATTCAGCACACAGCCAGCGTTAAGACAACAGCCTCATACAGTCTGTTGGTCCTATTATATCCTATGATTTGTCAGGCCCACTGTCAAGGTGAAACATTAACCTACAATAAAGCTTCAGTTTCAAGAGTCTCTGCAAAGAACACCATGCAGGCCTCTGAACCTGTGGAAATGAATGGTTGCTATCAAATAAACAGAAGTGGTTATTTCATCAAGTTACCAATATCAAAACCTCGAAACAGAGAAAAAAAACATCCTCTGTACTTCAATGGTTTTTCAAAGCTGAGGACAAGAAGCCCCTCATCTTGTCATCTTCACCCCAGAGAAGCAGGAAACGTTTTGTCTGGCAGTTTGTTCTGGCAGACCAGCCTGCCAGCTCTGGGTGACCTGAAGCATGTCCATACACACCAGATTCAAAACTCAGGTATGCTCTGAAATACAGAGATTGACCTGGCGCTGTTGGCTTTCATCAGTACTGTGTGAACCTGTTTGGCAGAGGCCTGGATGTAAATGGAAGTGCATTAATATGTAAAAGTCCTGCACTCCGGTCGGTTAAAAGCTACAGTACAGCCTGCACACATGCCACCAGCCGAAGAGACTGGTTATTTCTGGGGCAACTTTGGGTCGTGCCTGTTAGCCAGATAAAACCCACAGTGAGATTGCACCTGCAGGGAAAACGTCCCGGGGCAGCTGAAAGAGATTGACCCTGGTGTAACCAACACCTGTGGTGCATTTGTGTCTCTCAGGAAAAGAGGCTCTGAGAGTGTACACTCAGGTTTCTCACCCTGCTCAAGCAGTTCCATCTCCATATGGTTCTTATATTTCCATATTTGTATTGGTTTACGATGTAATTCTAATGTCCTAAAACTAGTGCAAATCAGCACTTTCAGGTGTCTTGATACTGTATGTACACAGTTGCTTTGCCTGACATCACGACTTCACTAAACTGCTCCATCATATCCATCATATTCACTTTGAGAAGGCTTGCATTGAACTGAGCTGTTGCATCAAACCAATACCACAGTCAAGGTCACAGTGTTGTACTGAACATCAGCGCGGCTGTGATCCGGTCAGAGGTGTGATTCTGCAGGCCAGAGACAATCAGTGAACTTGTGGCCTGTTCTCCCTTTTTCTGATCTTTACTTGTGCTGTCAAACTGCTGCAAGTGGAAGCTGTTACAAATTGGTAAAGAAGGCGAGTGGAGAGGAGGATTACAGAGTTGTTATTTTATTTGTGCAGCGGAACAGGAGACAGAGCTCAGAATTAAAGTGTTGATCTTAGTGCTTAAGAAGTTAGATGAGCCCTCTCAGACTAAAATCACAACATCCACACTGCACAATGTGACGTGCAGATTGAAGTCAATCAATTTTGGTCTTATTCCAAACTGAGTGAGGGGTCCTGAGACGTTTGCCCTTTAAGTTACCCAGAGTGACACACTACAAGACTTGTGCTTGCTGCAACTATTGAACATGTTTGATAACGATCAGGAATCCACAGAGGAGGTGGGAGCACAGGATGGCAATTAAAGCAGAGTGTGTTGACCTTATCAGTGTGGAGGGAGGACAAGACAATCATGACCTCACTGATGTCACTGAAATCAGCTGTTTGATCAGCGAGCAATCCAGACCTGGCCAATTGTGTGTAATAAAGCTCTACATCATGGTTAGTGTTATTCTTGACACAGTATATAAGCTCAGAATTACAGTAATTGGGCCCAGGGACACACCTTGTTATTTGTTTGCTCATTGATTCATGCATGACATCAGACCCCTGCGAATAGGTTTTGACAAAACTGTGACCAAACCACCAATAAGCCTGTCACCGCTGGCAGCTGTTCGCCCTGCTAATGAGGTTCACCAGTGGTGGGGTGGGGGGTGGGAGAGGGGGCCCAGGGGATTTTTCTTAGTTTGTTTGCCTTGAGTTAAAACTCAGAGGCAATCCCTCTTCTCAAATCCCACTTTTTTTCTTTCTTTTTTGTGTCATTGGATTGGCAGCTCCTAACTCCGTCCACCGTCCGATGGCTTCAGCAGCAGAAATAAATTTCAGGGGCAAAGATGCAAAGACAAAGTGAGCAAAAGAAGAAAATCCACAACAAGCTGAAGGACACATGACCTGTTAAAATTCATCTGAAGTCATGTTTTGTTTGTTTCCACATGATGAAGTCTCTTGTTGTTTCAGCTCTGGATAGATCTGCACCACCGTCAATACAACCTCCAACTGCTCCTATGAAATATTAGTGGTTCTTGTCGATACAAGAAATGTGGAGCCGTATGCAATTTTTTTTTTTTAAATGTCAGCCTGTTGACTTGTGAAGTGTTGAGAAGCACTCTAAGATGTAGTACAAAGCACAAACACGCCTCTTTAATGGTTGAATGAGATATGCACTGACCTCTGACCCCTTCTGTTTTCCATCCACAGTCAATGTTTGTCGGCTGTCCTCTGGGGCTTATCACGAGGTCTCCAGGGTGGGAGTGCAGTCAGGAATCACTGGTCTGGCGTTTGCATTGATTCAGCAGAAATTTCCATGTGACAATGGCGGCAGCGGCGGTGGTAATTCAAGAAACTGCTGCCTCCAGTGTTTTAAGGTGGAGGGGAGGAAAAAGAGCAAAGAAGTGAGTTTTTAACCCGTTGATTTTCTAATTATGAATCTGTCATACCACTGTGAGTGTTTACAGTCGCACACATTATTTATGAGATAGGGCTTATTGGTTTTATTCAGGAAAAATGTGTCTCTTGTCTTATTTTGTTCTGTCACTCATAAGAAGTTACAAAGTCTTATCTTGTACAAATGGAAAACAAACAGCCCCCCCCCCTTTTATTCAGTATCCTTTTTTCAGCATACTGTAGGTGGTGTTGCTCATAATGGGACAGAGGCATACTACAGGACTATAGGGGGAGCACTTGCACTCATTTTTGTTGCCTCCATAAATCACTGTGTGAAACTCCTATGCAACCTGTCAGGAGCCATGCAGGACCTCAGCAGTGTTAAATCTTTATGCACATGTACAGGTGTGTGTATGTGACTCAAAGGTCTCCTCCCCAAGCCCCTCGGGGGCCTGACCCTGCCAGGCCCGGCAGTCACCGTTGCCATTTTAATGCAAGAGGGATGACATTCAGACAGAGATAAAACCACTGTGTCCTGCGATGATCGCTCGTTTTTTTTTTTTTTAAGAACTGTCTATAATGAGCTCAGGTTTTTATTAGTGTGTAGCCTCAGTCACCAACCAGAGTGACTGAGGCTACACACCATCTGCATGATGCCTTAAGCACCGAGTTAAAGTTAATTCCCTATTATTTTAGATTCAAAAGTGCAACCTGGTGCAGTTGTAAGATTAGCTTATACTGTATAAGCCTAATTGCTTGTTGTTTTGTTGGGTCTATAATTTAATAAAGAAAATAATGGTGGTGATTTTTGCTTTGCATCCAATTTTTTTTTTTTGTTTTTCTTTTGCCTTTAGTTCACTCATTGAGCAGCACAGCATCTTCTGGGCACACCAGAGGGAAAGTGACAGGACAGACTGAGGCTAGCTGGTTAGCATGCTAACGTCAGTAGAAGAAGAGACTGGACAGAAAGACAAGAGTTGACATTCAGAGGTTCCCTTCCACCACTGGAGACAGCTTTTGGTGAGTAAAGGAATGATTTGCGTTGCTCCTCTAGACTGGTAAGTAAACAGCTAAAGCTAACATTGTGTAGCAATAGTAACATTTATGAAAGGCTTGAAGTGTCATAATGTGACACAGTCAATATAAATGTGGATATTTACATTAGACTCTTCACAAACATATAGTTTGTAGGCGTGTGTAGCCACAGCAGACTCTCTTTGTATTTGTGCTTTGGCCAGAAACATCCAGTTTATTTGGATTTGGGAACAATTTCAAACTTATCACAGAGCTGTTTGGGTTTGAGAAGACAATTAAAATCACCAAGGCAACTTTGTTTCATCTGGGCTCTAAACACTGAGTTTGAGCTGAATTTTTTATAATGCACAACGATTGAGCTATTTGCAAATATTGAACTAATTCAGCCGTTTTTTTTGTTTGTTTTTTTGGTTTGTTTTTTTAACACATTAATGTGGGAGCAATTTGACAAAATTACAACTTGTTGCAGATAATTCGAGCATCGGCTGTTTCTCTGTGATTGGAAATTCTCAGACAGGCTGATTAAGCTGAGATCCCTCTCTCTCTCTCTCTCATGCACAGCATTATTATTGCACTGGACAAATAACTACAACTATGACCTTTAGGAGTGGGTCTGATTTGTTGTTGTCTCCTTGTGATTGGAAGAAATACATTTGTTTGCCCTTTAATTAAAAAGCAGGTTGCAGCAGTCTCAGAGGTCTGGTAATACCAGCAAGCAATATCATCAAAAACCTGTGCAAGCACAAGACTTTCATTTATCTGTTTATTTATTTATTTTGCTGTCGGTGTGGATCAGGGCTGGCTTGTAAGCATCTGCATCTGCATATATCTCTTTACTCTCTGTCGCCTTCCTTCACACATCTTGATGTCTGTGTGCAGCAGTGCATTGATTCACATTTACATCCACGTAGCCTTCTTTTGTCATGGTATTATGAATGTGCACGTTTCTGTGGGTTAGTAAATCTATTGTTTATCTTTATATTGAGGCCCTGTTGTACAGTAAAGTGTCCAGTGATGGAAAAAGTTGAAGCTTAGATCCTGAGTCCTGAGTGAAACAATGTCAAAATATTCCATTACTGTTGAAAGTTAGAGTTAGAAACAAAATGTATAGTTAAAGTTTTGGTGCTAATGATTTATGTATTACTATTACTACTGTGTGACATCATTAGATGATTAATAGAGAAGCATGAGTGTGTGAGCAGCACGATGCAGATGTAGCTGCTGTAGGTGGAGCTAGTTTGACCTACTTTATATGCAGTTTTATATACAGAGGAACAGCAGATACATCAGAGGAGTGCTGAGATGATTAATGAGGAGAGGAAACAAGAAACAACGCGATCCTGATGCACAGATAGTCTTTTTCTTCAAACCCTTGTTTGTTTGTTTGTTTTCCAAAAGATATTGGATCAATTCAACATTTACTGAAATGAAATTTGGTCTAACAATCAGCCGCACTAGTCATGATTAACACCAAACTAAATGACAGGAGGAGTGTTATTATTGATTTCTACTTTTGAAACTGTGTCATCACAGACGACGACAAAGAAACAAAGATGCTGCTGGTTTCTATCCCTCTATTCTTCTATTGCTTGATTCGCATCTGAGCTAACCACTAACAAATACACAACGCAGTCAATCTCAATCCCTTTTTAACTTTTTCCAAAAAAAAAAAGCACATTATAAAATCTAATTTACTCAAATGCTTTAATAAATGTGAAGATTGTTCCCCAAATCTCACTCATGCAATTCAGTTATTTTCTAAGAATAAAGTGGTGGAGAGGAACCAGAGTGGAGATTTAACTGTTAACTGCCTCTCCAGACCCTTTTAAAGGTGAATCTGGAAGGTTTTCTCAATGCTGAGTACAACTCAAGTGCTCATTGAGCAGCCTTTGATTCGTGTTTCAAAGGTGGAGTGGTGTTTTTTTTCTTTTCTTTTTTAATAGGATAATAGTGACGGTCACACAATTTGCAAAACAAATACGTCACTGTAATCTAACACTAGACCTACTTTATGATATTTGACAGGATTATACAGCTCCATGGTAAACAGCAGATGGCCTGGGGATGCAGACAACAGCAGCACTGAAAGTGATATTTACAACTGCTGCATAATGAGTGACAAAAGCTTAAAAATAAAACTATGAGCAGGGTCTAAATATAAACCTGGTGGTGACAGACAGATTATCAAAGAAACAGAAACACAGTGTTTAACATAATACCTGAAATAACAGAGAGGAGACCAACGAGTGATCGGTGACTGTTGTCTGTCTTTGTGCTCTCAACACTTGATGCTGTGACTCATGTATGTCCACATATATGACTAAATATTGATCAGTCGGCCACGTCATCACTCCACACATCAGGCCACTCATGTTTACTGTCTAATCTTATCCACTGAATATGACACAGCCAACACATTTGTTCTGCTCATTCATCTGTTGTTGACTGTAAACCTCAGCATCATCCTCTGCAGGGTCACAGTTGGTCACAAGCATTCCCAGCATGCATTAGGAGAGATGTAAAATAAATGAATGAAAACCTGGATGAGTAATCGCTGTATTGGAGGGAGTCCGTCTATTTGTGATATTGTTTTTTATTATTATTATTATTATTTTGATGTCATATCCATCCTGATGACAGGATGTTAGTCAGAGCAGGAGAGCTGTGTCATCGCTCCGACCCCCACAGAGCCCCACCATAAAACGCACAACTGAGATGCAACGACACTTTTAGTGTACTCGTGAGTTTATCTTTGTCTGCAAGGAAACTGTCACATAAATATAACCACACAACAGAGAAGACATGAAACACATGAGAGTCAATAACAGACATGTAAGAAAAAAAATGCATGCACAATGACATAAACTGATGCTTTTATGGAAGAAAAAAAACCTCACGCTCAGATAAAGTTATCATGAGTGTCGTGCAAAGACACGCTGACCTTGTTCACCATTGGATTCCACTGCACACACACTGCTCTCACTGTGGGTAACGACGGGTAATTAATCTATAATCTTGCACAGGTCGTGATACAGTAAATTATAATTAAGCAGAGTTAACATTCATCTCGTCGTCAGACTTTCCTGCAGTCAATTACAAACTGTTCCACTTTGGAGGTAAAGCAGCTGGTGAGCGATGTTACAAAGAGTTTAGTTACCTAATACAGAACACTTACAGAACACACACAAAAACACAGGCCAGGCCAGTCAGGGGTAGGGTTAAATAAGGGTTCAAATCTGGAGCTCGTCTTGAAAAGAGACCTGGATCCTCTGGTTCTGTGACGGCACCATCGACACTGTCATCATCCAGTGGAGGTGCAGATGTGTTGGTGTGTAATCTGTGTCCCTGTGGCTTCTTGCCAGTGTGGTTATTGACGATTGTTTCAAACCACCACAGTGTCACGACGGCTGCTTTAACACACTCACACTGTCACGATTCCCCACCTGTGTGTGTCAGAAAGCAGAGAGGTGTGAGAATCCTTGAACCCCCCACCCCCACCCCCACGGGACCAATTAAGGGATTCCCCTCAAGGCAGATGGCTATCTGCAGGACTTTATATATGTGTGTGTGTCATGTGATGCTATCACATCTTAGCAGACACGTTTGTAAAATAAAACAAATAAATATATAAATAAAACCTTTGTGCGCACAGAGATATGGCCACAGTGCAACAGAGGAAACGGTGCATGGTTTTTACAACAAGAGTCTTAAACCTTGTTTTACACGGTGCTGTTCACTGTTAAATTGATTTGAACCCAGGCTGGATTTACTGAGGCTCAGCCATTCAAACCGCCTCATTAACATAACAGTCAAAATAAGCAGCGATGCGAAACTCCAAAATATTATGAGTCTTTTTGTCTTGTGTCTGTTTTGCCTCCACACTGTTTCCCCGTCACTTGGGTTTTATTTTATTATTTCTTTTCATGTTTCTTTGCTTTTTTTTCATGAAATTTCATAAAAGAGCAAAAAACAATCCTACAGGAAAAACACAGAGTATGAGATATCCACCGTGGAGGTTTAATGAAGAAAATGTTGGAAAGAAAAGGTTCATGCTTGAGGGTTGCACCCTCCACAAATAAGACGCCTTTTTTTTTTCCTTCTCACACATACACACACACATTTAGTTACAGGGTATTCCATTACTAGACATCACACTAAATACATTGAACGGGTATTAAAAATGAAGGAAAAGTGCAAGTTTCTGTCATTTGAGCTCCAAATTGTTTGGTGGTGACAGTGAATCACAGTCACATGATGCAGAGTAGATTGCCCAGTCTGATATGTGTTAGAAAAATGCAAATGACAGGTGTCACTGCAGAATCAATTTGCACGACTTCACCTTGTTTGCATACAGTTTCTGCAGCTGTGTCATTCCCACCATGTTTCCACATATAAACACTAAATGCAGCATCACACACACTGAAGTATTTGGTCTAAGCTCCTTCCTGTCTCTGGTCTGATGCTGTGTAGTGGGCGGGACCGTGTACGTGAGTGACAGCTCCTGCATTGTGCTCCTGCTCTGATCCGTCTGGGACTCGAGCTCCTTGTTGGTAACTGCTTCGTCTGCAGCATGCGTTCTTCTCTCTCTCTCTCTATCCCACCCCCTCCTCTTCCCCTCCTCCCCTCTCCCACTCTTTTATATTTATCTGTACACACACCTCCACCCTTCTCCCCCCGTTTTTTTTTCCCTGAGTTTTCAGTATGCGTTCTGCATCTTTACTCACTCCCCTCCCTGCTAACGGAGGTGGGCAAGCTTCCCAGTGCTGGTGCATCTAGCAGGTGCAGCCTCTTTCTCTCTTCCCTCCCACCCTCCCTCTCCGTCTCACTCTCTCTCTCTCACTAGCCTTGCTCTACCAGTGTGCACACTCGGCTCTCTCTGTGCCTGCGTTTTTTTCCCCCCTCTCATTCGTTCTCTGCCTCTCAGCGGCGGCAGCTCAGGGAGGCAGCTGTATGTGCGTCTGCATCACAATTGCCACAGGTAAAGGCAGCTGTACTGTCGGATGTTGCTAACCCCAGAGGGGGGGGGGGTTTGGAAGCCTTTACCACTGCGGTTGCAAGTTTCTCATCCCGGTGTGGGGCGCACATTTCTAATCATCTCCAAGAAGGCATCCTAACAGGAGGGGGGGGGAGAAGAAGAAGGACGAGCAGAGCATCCCAGCAACCAGACCAACAAATCACTGGCTGACTGGAGAGAGCTCAGGCTTTCAGGAACTGAGAGAAGAGCAGAGAAGAGACCATCAGTGGGATATTTTTAAAAGACAGTGGCTTCCTCTGTGTTTTTTCTCTACATCTTTTGGTTTCTGTTGTGTTCAGTCATTTCCATCCACTCCCTGCTTCTCACCCTCTCTCATTTTATCCCTCAGTGGCGGAATGTTCCCTTCAAATAGATGATGAGAAGAGGCTTTTTCTGAGCGCATGCTGCAGTATTAACGGACAGTGTACTGAGACAGCAGGGCGCTGAGCGGACAGCTTGGAGAAATCTGATCCACAGCCGGCTGGAGAAGGAGCAGGATCACGCGTCGCAGTTGCAGATTTATCCGCCCTGTGATACCACTGCGCGACAACACCCCTCATTCTTTTCTCTCTTTTTTCTCCCCCTTTCCCTCTCTCTCTCTCTCCCTCTCTCCCTCTCTCTCTCTCTCTGTGCTCATCTGAAGTGTTGCTTTTTGACTGGATCCACAAAATTAATTGGATTCTACGGCTTTATTTTTAGCCTCACTGGAATTTAGAGCAGACATAGAGGAAGCAAAGTGGGTTTGGATCCAAAGAGTGACAAATAGGAAAAAAAAAAAAGAAAAACCAAATTCAAAGAGCGACAAAGATCGAGGATAACCTCGGAGTGTGTTGGACAGACGCATAAACGACACATCTCTTTGCTCTTGTTCTCTTTCAGTTCAGTCAAGAGACTGATTTTGGGAGCTGGGGGAAGCTGACTCGGCTGAAAGCTGTTGGACCGAGCTGCGTCGGGAAACATTTGCTCCCTTTTTTTTTTTTCTTTCTTTTCCTCTGGTCTGGTTCAGGGTGGGGAAACGACAGGACCCACCCTGCAAGTTTCACTCCCTTGATTTAGACGATACTGTCCCATCGTGGATTGTTCATGGAGGGGACACACACACATGCATGTTGAGCAGAAATAGCTGTGGATTTTAGCTGCAGTGGCATCCCAACACCGATGTCATGGATTCCTCACATGCATTAATGTAAAGCTGTTCCTTCCCACCCATCTCTCCCTCCCGTCTCTCTTTGTCCCTCTTCCTTCCTGTTCGAGGCATCACTTCTTCTTCTTTTTCTTTTCCTCTGGTTTTTCCCTGCTGTGAACATCCTGAAGTTCGCTGTTGCTTCAGTCGAACATAGGGACTTGGGGCAAGACTAAACACGGACTATCGGGCCGATTATCCATCTGTGGCAGCTCCCCATTTCTCACTGGGTGTCTCAGAGTGTGAGTGTGTGTGCTTGTGTGTCTGTGACTGCGTGTCTGCATGTATCTGCACCCCTCCCCTCCTCTCTATCCTTGGATTATACATTTGTATACGTGTTATTGAGAGTGTGTTTTTTTCCCATCCATCTCTTCACCTTCTCCCTTTGTCTCTTCTTGATGTCCGACATTGTTGGGAACCTTTCTGCCTTGTGCTACCGATGCCTATCGCAGGGGTTAACCCTCAATGAGCCATAACGGACGGCAGGGAAGTATGAGCGAGTGTTCTGGGGCAGCTGTGTCCGGGGTGGTGATCCTGGAGGAACCTGAGGCTTCAGGGGCTTCGGGAGGCCGTGGGGAGGGCCAGGCCCAGGATCAGGGTCCCCTTCGCTGTGCCGTTTGGCCACGCCAGCAGACATGGCTGTGTGTGGTCCCCTTACTCATTGGATTCATTGGCCTTGGATTGAGCCTGATGTTGTTGAAATGGATTGTCGTGGGTACTGTGCGGGATTACGTGCCAACAGACTTGGTGGATGCTAATCGAATAGGCCAGGATCCTATCTTCCTCTCCAAGCCAAGTGGGATTCCCAAAAGTCCCGATACTACTACTACTACTACTCCTACAGTTGATGGCGGGAACCCCACGCTGAGGACTGTAACTGTCGCAAAAGGCAGAACTCGTTCCACTGCTACTACTACTACTATAAACCCCAGAGAGGGCGGAGCCTCCGGTAGCCAAGTAACCCCTTGGAATCCTGTAAACCGAAACGGACGTGGACCTTCAGGTTTTACTACGACCACCGCAGGGCCCAGGACCACCTTCATAATTGGAGTGGCAACGTCTAGCCCCTCTCCATCCAATCCCACTGTGCTCCATGACTCGACACAGATGTGGACCCCAGAGCACACTACAACCGAGACGGTTTCTACTACTCTCACCACGCGTAGTCACGGCCACCGCAAAACACGTGAGTCACTCATGTCAATAGAAGCAGGCAACGTGTTGTGATGTGTGATGTATGGGAACTTATATGAGATTTGTTGAGTTTGCTTTGTTGGAGCAGATGAATGGTTTGTTTCTTTAAAGCCATTCCACAGTGTGTGTGTGTGTGTGTGTGCATGTTGACCAGCTGAGGTGTGACTGGTCCATTCATTGGTTGGTTCTTTATCAACGAGACTTGAGTTTATGTTTTGATTTATGTGGGACAGTTATGAGATTTTACAGTTTATCCAAACTACTGGGTTTTGCAATTCCTGACCTGTCATGGAAATTCCATATCTAACACTCCTGTGGGCTGATCAATGGTATTGATTGGGTGCAGTAAGGTTATCTGAACTATTGCAGGACTCAATAGTCGATCTCCTGGTTGTTTCTTTGCTGCATCATGTGCTGGTGGCACAGTGAGCCATACAGCAACATGGAAAATGGTGGTATGTGCAACTTTGGTCTTAAACAGAACGTGTGTGTGGAGTGTGGTGAGATAGTGAGCAGTCAAAGCATCACATTAAGTCGACGAGCATCATGCAGATCATCAGTCAGGTCCTTTTTCTCTAGCTGCTTATTGCAACGTGATCAATAAGGTCATATCTGTGTGATGGGAAGAACAGGACCAGGTTAGAGTTCTTACTTAGACATAAAGGAAGTGTGTGCCTGCATGGATGTCTTATCTAAGGCATGTTTCTGTTCATAGATCATCACTTTGGTTTTAAAATGCACATTGTGCTTGATGGAAATATACAGTCTGTACTAACAGTCCTGACACATGTGCATGCATGCACCCGTACGTACACTAAGTGGAGTTGTTTACTTGCTGCAACCTTCAAGCTACAGAGACGTCCTAATGAGGTGTTGCTCCCCTGCTTAAAACCTCCAAGGCTCATTAATATTAACAGGGTTGTTTCAGAAAATGATACCTGATTGATAAACTGATCAATTGTTGCATCTTGATGGATTGAAAAAAGAAGTGTGTGTGTGTGTTTATGCTGATTCTTGTACTTTAGTTTGTTTTTTTTTGTTATCATCACTGTCCTTGACTCAAGTCAAGCCGGCAAACATGTTATTGATTAGTGCTACTGGGGATTTTCTTACAGCACACCCACACACACCATCACACACACACACACAGCTTCCTCCATGATAAATCTTTCTTCTCTCAAAATGGTGTCACATTATGTGCTGGACTTCCCTCTGCTGTCTCTGATCCTGGTCTGGGCCTACACGAGCAGTTTCAGAGTGACAGGAAGGGGTGGGGCAAGGAGTGTGTGTGTGTGTGTGTGTTATATTTTTAACTGTGACCTCATGCTCAGTGTGTATCAGGTCTCTTACAAAAAAAAAAAACAAAAACCTGACAAGTCAGCAGCATTTGATGAATTTTGGGTTCTCATTACATGACTCTACGTTAATGTCAGTGTCTGGACCAATAAGATACAGACATTTGTTGCAAGCTATGAATTAATGAGCTCTCACCTAAAGGGCTGTGTTATGACATTTAAGCCTGAGTGTTACTGCTATCTCTCAACATATGGTCTTTTGTAACGTATGATTTACTTCACTGCCACCATTCATTCAATTATTGATAATTACATGATGAATAAGTGATAAACAAAATCACCCCATCCCACCTGCCGTGGCTCCGCTGCAAAGGTGTGGCTGCTTCCCTTTTGTGTCTGCGATAATGAAAAGCGTCGCCCACACTCCACTCCAGACCAGGGAGACGTTCCCTCTGATAATTAGAAACATAGGAGGGGAAAATTGTGTATCATTTCATTACCAGGACAAAAAAAATGGAGGCTATTCATCATCATCATCTCTTCGTTTATTAATTAACCATTAATAGAAGAATGCCATTTCTCCAGCAAGTGCTCCTGCAAACCATTAGCCCCATTGATAGATATCCCAGAGAGAATGTCACTCCTTCTCTTCTCCTCGCTCGCCTGGGAAAGTTCTGCCGCTATAGAAACGCCAAGTCGTTCGATAATCCCAAACACCCTTCACCCTCCCACCCCCTCTATTTCACCACCCACATGCTGCTTTGATTTGAAAAGGCCATCATTTTCACATTAACTATCCATTATCTGTGAATGTGTTATGCGGTATTACTGGATTGCCTGTGTTGGCCTGAGCTCAGAAATGGAGGGAATTCTATTAATTTAAGTAAAGCCGGCCATCTGCGCCCTCTTATCAATGCTGTCGCCGTCTTTGTGGGTCACCAAATTAAGATGGACATAGATTTTATCCGACGCTGGGCTACGGTTGCTTTCAACGGCCTGTGGAGATGTGACATGGGGATGAGCTGCTGGGCTGCCAAGTTTCCCTTCAACAACATCCTTACAAATGGAGAGACTCCTGGACGGTTCGTCACTGCTGCTCATTAATTTGTGGTATTTTATCTTCACTCCTGAGGAATGATGTTTGTTACAGTGCCAGTGCAGCAGATATGGAGATATTTGGGGGGGGGGGGTCATCTTAGCTCATGACAACCAAGAGAGTCAAGATCTGACAAGTAGAAGGAGATATGATTCAGGCTTTGAGGCGTCCTACTCTGAGCAAAATGCCACTTTGAAAGTGTGATTGACGTATCTACAGAATCCCTAAGATATCACTGTGCTCTGAGCTGCAGGACGGGGCGAACACATGGGAGAGATGATTCCATTATAGGGAGCCAAGTGACCTCCACACTGCCGGGCAAAATGTCAGGTGATGCCTCAGCGATAATGTCACATGGATCAAGAGAACTGGAAATCGGATCTGTGCCCTTACACGCCACCCCTGTTAAGATGATAAGTTATGATCAGTGGTGCAGTAATGCTTCATATAAAGTGAGATTTTGGATTTTTTTTTTTTTTTTTAACAAAAAGATGAGAGACTGATGAGGAGGAGGAGGAGGAGGAGGATGGGTAATTAGAAGTTAGAGACAGCAGATGAGTCAGGAGTGATGAGTAAATCTCAAGATGATTATTTATTTAGCACCAGGGCTGCGTTAGCTGCATGAGCTCCTCTTAATAAAACAAGACAAACAGTAAGAAACTGAGTTCGTCAGACGAGCTGATCACGCAGAACATCTTCAGTTTGACACTCAAGATAAACCATGAAGTCAGATTTTCCCTTTTGCTTTGGTCACTAAGGTCATTTGTGCTTTAAATATTTTCATTAAATATTCTCAGGTGAACTTGAGATGTTTGTAGGAGCCAGCTGTGGGTCTTCTGAGCTCCAGTCTGAGGTGCTTGTCTCCAGTCGGGGGGATTAGGTTTCAGTCAGACAGTGGCCCTGAAACCTAAATCCAGATTACCAGGCCATCACCATGACTAAGGAAGCAACAGAATGACATTAGCTCACCTGTCAGTCACACACAGTCACAGGCTGTTGAAGGACTGTTTTGATAGATGGTCTGTGGCTCGGTGTTTTTCATTAAGTGATGCTTCAATGACACGTTTAACAGGCTGTTTTCTCTTTGCTGCATTTCAGGGCCCCTCGAGGCAGACCTGAGGGAAATAGTTCTCACTTATAATAAGCAACAGTGACATGACAGTCACGCACAATAAAGTGGTGCTTATTGCTGCTTTCTGTGACAACACTTTAGTGCAGGGAAGTTGTACCTTTCTTTTTAATATATATACTGTTTGTGGCATATCGTGCTGACTCGTGCACTTTTACCCAAAAATTCACTGTGAATTATTGTACGACAAAGTCACAGAGGAAATGGATCCGATGATACCTGGGCTCATATCCTGGCTGCTGCCTGCACCACCAAACATATTTCAACCAAGATTTACAGTTGACATCTCTCAGCTCCTGTTCTGTCTTTCGGCCAGAAACTGTGATGAGGATTGTTCTTCTTCTTTAGAAGTATAAATATGTCAGGATCTGTTGAAAGATGGGACTGTTTTGGGGTTATTCACCGTGAAAGTTGTGTCTTTCACCCAAGACCAACAACCACCTAATCTGAAACAGTGCACTTCAAATACAGTATAATTAGTGTATAGTTCGGTCAGAGCTTGAGATTGGCTTTGGTGTGTAAATGTCCCATGTTGTAAAAATACTGATCAGCTCTAGATTCTGTATTAATACTTTGAAAGTATCAAAACCTCACTCCACAAACTCGGGAAAACATTCAGCCAATCAGAAGAGAGGATCAGAGCCTCGCCTCCTCTGTTCTGATTGGCTGACACTGACCTGTTGTTACTATAGCTCCAGAAAGAAACTGAGAGACGAGATGAGTTTGGCTTCTAAAAACACAAATATATCTTCTTATGGATCAATACTTCAAAGGAAACACAGTGTAAAGTGTAAAATCTGGGACCTGTAAGTGTTGGAAATGTGTAAATACTCAGACGTGTTCAGTCTGCCATCCATGAATAAAGGCCCCAAATTAACCAGTAAGTAACTGTGGCTGTGATCAGAGCTGGCCAGTACCGGGGGCTTCAGCGAACATGTTTGTGTTGCACTAATCATCTCATATGGAGAGATTTTAGGTTTTAAACCAGATTTTAGGTTTTAAACCAGATTGTAGAGTTCACAATCTTTACACTTGGATTAGATCTCTGTGAGCTGCTTAGTAACAAGTTCCCTATGGGTTCTTTTTTTTATGTATGCATGTCTGTGTCTGTGCACTGGAAAATCTA
Organism: Caranx ignobilis; assembly: GCA_021432705.1. Classification (NCBI taxonomy): domain Eukaryota; kingdom Metazoa; phylum Chordata; class Actinopteri; order Carangiformes; family Carangidae; genus Caranx; species Caranx ignobilis. Next base: position 1,213,141 of record MU270009.1, on the reverse strand, counting down.
CACACTCACAGCAGCAGGTCTGGGTGTGTGTGTTTATATGTATTTGTATTTGGGATGCAGCCGTGACATCCTGTGTGAATGAGAGCTGAAATCAGAGCCACCCTTGAATCCCTCGCAGCTGAAAGAGCTTTGTAAAGGACAAAATTAGAGTTTTTTGAAAGATGCGATATGTGGATGAAATGGTGACTGAAATCCATAGTGTTATCCATAGTGTGAGTATTTGGTTACACTGTAAAAAGTGTTGTATTTATCTCACGTTACACCAGGGATTTTGTATTACAGTCTTTAAGAAGTGGAGCCAGAAGACAGGGAGTCACTGAGCCTGGGTCTGAGTCCTCATGATCAATCAGTTTAAGGTTGGGCCATGAAAGCATGCAGGACTGTTGTTTAGTGTCAAAACTCCTTTAACTTTTCTGTTTTGTTGTATTTAAAGATATATTCCAGGTAAATCTCATCTCGTCTTTCTGGAGCTCTAATAACAAGAGGTCAGTGAGCCAGAGAGATCAGAGAAGAGGATCTGAGCCTGTCCTCTGATTGGCTGAATGTTTTTTGCTCTCTGTAAACAGTCTTAATATAGAACCTGCTCTATAATCACCAAAGACATGAAAATCTGACTTTATACAACATTGAACTTTTAAATGCAGCCTTTTAAATGTGATTTACTCCCTTTACCTCTGTATGGGGATAAATAATTCAGGTTGCAGCGTTTCACTTTTGGAGGCAAACCAAGAAAAACAAAAAGGTGATTTGTCTTTGGAACTACACAAAGAAAAGTTTTGAAGCGTTGTTTAATCAAATTGTGATAAATTGCGACTCACTAGCAGGTTCATCCATCCATTCAAAACAGAATAAAAGACTTTTTCTCTTCTAATAAACTGGCGTGGTTCTGAGAGGGGAGGGGTGGGTCAATCAGTTGCCTCTGGATTGTAAAAGTGGTCTGAGATTGCTGGACATTGTAAAGTGCTTTGCGTGGTCATTAGACGTCCTAAAGCTCTATATAAATGCAGACCGGTCGACCACTTCTTCACTGGATTGCAATCACATGTTGGCCTGCAAGCCCACGGGTCTCGTAATCAAAATGCCGAGGGGAAACCAACATGTGTATTCATGCATCTTAATGATAAACTCCCATGCTCTTCTCATGTTCTGCTTCATTTCGCTGCCAAGACAAATTATGAGCAACCACACACCTTGTTCCTAAAAGGTTGGGCCACTCTTTAATTTATATCATTTGAGTCGGTAAATCTCTGTCGAGCTTGACCACGAGCTGAGTGCAGCGAAAAAACCTGTCATACGTCACCCCCTCCCCCGATGCAAGAGTTTTAATGTGGTGGTAGATGCCGTGCGAATTATGCTTAACATCACATTTATTCATTCTGATGAAATGTTTTGCAGGGCGAAGACTGATCAAATATTAACGACGCGAAAGAGAAACATGTTCAATATGTAGAGGAAAGTGTAAATAATTGAAGATGGCCCTTTGACAAATTATCCCATGCTGCGCAGCTCCGCGGTGCATCCATACGTCTTCAGTGACCGAAGGTGCTCAGGGTGCCTCCACCCCCCCCCCACCTCCTCTCCCATCACTGGGTAGGATTGTCTTTGCTATAGAGGAAAAGAAACTGAAAGCTCTTATATTATTCTCTGAGATTTTTCACCATATGTTTGATGGCGGCCGAAGGTTTTTACATTCTCCATGTTTCTGTCTTTGCTCACCTCCTCTCCTCCCTCTCTCCTCTATCAGCCAGGTCCAGATGATGATGATGATGATGATGATGATGATGATGATGATGAAGTACAGAGTGTCTAAGTGTTGCCGCTAACTTCCTCAGAGCTTTTAATAATGAATTCAGGTTTTAGCTGCTTTGATTAGATGAGGTTTGCACCACCATTTTATTGGAGCCAGTGGCGGGCTGCGGCGGCGGCGAGGGGAAAGAAGCAGCTGACAAGATGTAAAAGAAGTTAATTCCTTTTCTGGGACTCACCTGCCCTGTGTCGGCTCTCCAGAGGAGGCTGCCACCTGCCAGCTACTGTAGCTGCTCCAGTGTCTCCGTTCTCTGAGGTGTTGATGGGAAACACAGCCTCTCGTAGCACAAGCTGAGATTTGTTTTGTCCTGTAGCGCTGTGTTGTTTGTGTGGTGGAGGGTGGAACTGATGGTTAACACACACCTGTACTGGACCAGCCGCTGTCAGTGGATCAGCAGCCAATCCATTAACGTCTTGTCTTAACTTAACTCAGACAGACTTCATAAAACATGATGTAAATGAACTCCCAAAGTCTACAGTGTTTTGTTTCCAGGTTTTCTATAATACATCAGAGTGTGCAGTTATAAGGAGCACATATTGATTTTTGTGGGTTATTAAATAAGAGAGGCAGTAATAATCCCCCCCCCCCCCCCCCCTTCCCCCAGTAAACCCCCCCCCCCTTATTAAATCCATCAGCTGGCCTACAGCAGCGAACCGTTTAACACAAGTAAGCAAATAAATATTAGACTGTTATGAGTTCAACTGCAGCCAATAGCTTGTTTCTCTGTAGAGAAGTTTAACAAACAGCAGCTACACAGCTCTGACCTGTGGATGAACAACAACAACAACAACAACAACAACAACAACAACAACAAAACACAGCTGACCCTGCCTCCTACACTGATGTTTTTGAAGGTGCTGTACAATATCAACTTGTAGTGACCGCAGCATGCAGTATAAGTCAAGTGACACTTAAGCGTCTGTTAGTTTTATGCTGCAGATATAAAATATTCACCCGTGACCCCCCCCCCCCGACACACACACGCACACACACCACCCGCCCCCTGCTCATGATGCCAAAGGCACCTGGGCAGTAAACAATACCATTAGCAACAATACAATGTGCACAGAGCAAAGCAGGGAACCGAGCCGTTCAGGCCGGTACCAGTGCTGGTCTGATGTGATTTCTTTCAGTGGCTGAGCTCTGTGATTGAATTTCTTCCCTCCATCCCTATCTCTCTCCCTCTCTGTCTCCCTCTTTGTCTCCCTCTCTCTCCCTCTCTGTCTCCCTCTCTGTCTCCCTCTCTCTCCCTCTCCCTCCTCGTGTCTCTTACTGCCTGTCTCAAGGTCAGCTCGTCTGATTCATATTACCGCTGCTGCTCCTGCTGCTGATGTTGGCTGAACCTGGTGGAGTGTCATTAAGAGCGGCTGAGTTACAAGGAAACTGTCCAGTGGTAGACGTCCAAATGTTAACATTTTCATCCGCTGGAAAAGTGCAGGAGAGTTCCAGGTGGAGCACAGGTAGAGAGGTGCCTGAAATTCGATATATTTTTATTGGATGCCGATGAGTCTTAGTAAAGACTCCTGCACCACCGGCCCTGTCTGTGTTTCACTGCTGCTGTTTGGCTAAATGATGTTTCTGAAATATGGAGCACCTCGAGCTAATCGAATGGATCTGTTTTCCTGGCCATTAATTTTGACATCAGCACCAGTTAAAGTTTCCTCCCCCTTGGTTACTTATAGATAATGATTCTTTGTGTGTGGGTGTGTTAGTGTTGTTGTGCCACATTGTTCATGCACATTTACATGAGCCGCCTCAACCATCCTCTGCTCTGCACAAGATATCGATCCCAGTGTGATTGTATCCTGGTCTTTTGCCACTCAGCAGTTTAGCAGGCGGCCCCCGCCAGCGAGCGGGCCTGCATATGGGCGTGGGTTCTGATTATCCCGAGCTCGCTGCATTTTGCCGCGGTTATTTTTAGCTTCAAAGACTGTTGCCAGCTTCTCTCTGAGAGGCTCCGTGGAGCTGGCTTTTCTGGTGGAGGCCTCGGAGCTGACAGCGCTGGAGGAAATAGAACAAAGAGGCACAGAGGAGACAGTCGAGATGGCGACTTCGGTGTCAGTGGAAGATGGTTTTATTTTGGAAACACAACAGTTAGGGAGGATTTAGCATGTTAAGCTCTGTGGAAAATAATTTCCTGTCGTCTTGTGTTTGTTTATTTTTGGGACCGCTCCCATTGTACTGTATCTTATTATGCTAAGCAACAGCAAGTGGAGGCCTCAATAATGTGAGTCTCAAGATGTAGGAGACTAATCTTCCAGGAAATCAGAGCTGTGAAACCGCACACTACTTATATTACCACACAGGAGGTTTCCTGGGGAAACAGGCTGCTTCCTAGAAGGTCACTTTCACCTTGATGGAAGACACACCTCAATAAAACACACACACACACACAGAGAGAGAGAGTGAGAAAGAGAGAGGTAAGCTCTGTGTCATACGTTTGACATCGGTCCTCTCAGCTCTGTCCTTGGGGCAGATGGTCACATCATTTGTCTTTTTGGTAGCCTGTGTGTGTGTGTTTGTGTCTAGACGATCTGTAGATTCAGTCTGAGCTCAGTGTTCACCCCATCCTCTATAAAGTGAAGTTAGTGAAGTTATAGACGAACCAGTTTATCGTGTGAGCTAAAAATAGTAATGCAGCAAAAAGAAACCACAAGAAACTTGTTGTTTGTTTTATGAAGCTAACGCAGCAAATCTGTGACACCGCCCTGTGATCAGTGACCTCAGCACTTATCAGAATCATTCTTGATTAGTTTTTCTGTCAGTCCAACGGTCATCTCAGCTTCTCATCACTCTCCACCTGCTCTCTCTTGCTCTGTCTCTGTGTCTTTCCCTCTCTCTAAAGCCAGGACACTCCTGACAGCTGTCTCACACAGACTCTCTGTGTCAGTGTCTCTGAACTGGTGGGTTGTCTTCTGTCTGTCTGTCTGTCTGTCTGTCTGTCTGTGTTTGTAAGAGACACAGATCTACTTGTGACAGGTGGACTCTCTTGCTTTCTCTCTGACATGGAAGAGATGAATGGAGACAAACATGGAGGAGAGGGGGAGTAAAAACAGAACAATGGGGAGTAAGAAATACATAAAGGGACAAGGAGTGTGTGTCTGTGTGTGTGTGTGGGGTGGGGGGGGGTGGCGGCTGGAGAAAGCCTTTTGCACTGGGCAAGAAGGAAACCAGCCTCTCATCCATCCAGCAACAGTGAGTTCTCCCTTCATCCCCCCTCCATCTTCTCCTCTCTGCCCACTCAGTTCATTTACATTTACATTACATCCAGCTGGAGTTGATTTGGTGGAGAGTGATGGATGGCGAGGTTCTGATGCTGTTTATAGAAATGGGCTCAGGGGGTAAGCAGTGTCAGCTGTTTGCAAGGTGGCGAGCGCAGTCGGATACAATATGCTTTGCTCGTTAGCGACTAAATTGCTAGCCGAAACGGTGGCTCGTCTATTTATAGGATACGGAGGTTTAATGTCTGCTGCTTGTCACAGTAACTAGCTAGTTTGCGCGCTTGACATGAGTCTGACAATGCATCCAATTTGCCTGCAGATGGTTTCTTGTTTTGAACCTGGTCGATGACCTTTTGACCTCAATTAGTCAGGGAAGTCATTTTATGCCCCTGAATTCCACCTGGAAAAGACTAGGTCCTTAAACAACATCTGAGCAGTGTTTCTATGACATTTATTATACTTAGACTTATATTCATTATTAGAATTACTAGAAAATAGGACCTCGTATATTGTCTGGAAAGAGACATGAATGGTTTTAAGGTTGTTACTGTGTAAGGTAGATTTCTATATGAATATATTAACAGATAAATGCACACAGCCTGTGTTCAGACACTGAGCCTTAGAGGGAGCCGCCAGGACTTCTGTAACTTTGTGATGTCACAACAAGGCAGGCATTTTTGCTGCCTAGAACCACAGATGTATCTTTTTCTCATGGATCAACGCTTCAGATAACACACAGGAGGAGTCTAGAAAACAGGACCTTTAAAATAATCAAATGCACAAATTATCATTGGTTCCTCCTGAAGTATAAATGGAAAATAGCACCTAATGGAATTTGCCGTGTGAAAGCCAGATACGGCTGATCCAGACAGGATTAATATCACCAGGTGCATCTGTGACACACACACACACAAAAAGGACCCAACCTACCCTGTGGAAACCAGTGCTGTCATAACAGGCCTTTTGTGTATGTGTGTGTGTGTGTGTGAGATACCAGATGGCCATTCATGCAAAGAGAATAGAAAAAAATAAAAAAAATCTCTATGATCTCCGTTGAATCACTGCTCAGACTCTGGACAATCCACCAGCCGCCAAGACTCAACACATTGTTAGTGGACAGTATGGTTCATTTTTGTAGATCGCTGCACGTTAACAGACGACTGGTTTGTTATGTCTTGTTGTTTCTATCTGCTTATTTGTTTTCCTGCTCACAAATCTCGCCGTGGAGGGTCTGGTTAGCGGGTATGGTAATCATTTGTTCTTTTTATCTGGAGGATCAGCACTGTGAGTGCGTTTTTGTTGTTGTTGTTTGTTAGCGTGTTTGTTTGTTTGTGCACCAATAGATCTGCAGCTAAAACAAACAGCCGACACATTCCTGCAGGGTAGTGGCCTCTCTCTGGTTCTCAGGTTTTCCTCACAGATTCGACCATTATTGAGCAGTCAGCTTGTAAAGTGGTTAGATATTGTAAAACAAGCAAAGTCTGTGCAGTCGATGTGTGTGTGTAGCATACACTCTGTGTTCATTGGCATCACAAACACACACACACAGACCAACCTGGAGTGCTGCTATACAGACGGTATGCATTTCTATATGTGCCCAGTAAATGAAGACGGAGGACTGTGGAGGATGTGGTGTGACAGCTCTGTAAGGAGGCTGCAGGAACGTGTTAATAAAAGGAAACAGTGGGGACACAGCAGCAACTAGGCCATAAACACCAGCAGCTCCATCAATCCATCCGCTTTCCTGAGCTACTTTCCCTGTCCTTGGTTGCAGAAAGAGTCCGTGAATGTCCCAGGGAACAACGTCCACACAAACAAAAGCTCAGTCAGAGACACTAATGTAATTTTTTTTGCCAAACCTTGGTTAAAATTCAGTGACATTTTCGGTGTTAAATGCTAATGTCAGTGAGCGTCAGCCAGTCAGTGGCTCTCTCTGTTTTATCCACACTGAAAATATCTCAACAGCCACTGGATGGATTGCAATGAAATGTAGCCCAGATGTGCCCTGATAATGCAGGCTAATGACTGTGGGAGTCCCCTGACTTTCCCTGCAGCATCCTCCAACCATGATTGGCATTTGTAGTTATGAGTAAAATGTCTAAACAGTTATTGGCCTGAAAACCATTAAATCGCATGGTGACATTTGTGCTCCTCTTATTATGAACTGCAGTAAACACTGGTGGTCTGTGAACCTCTAATCTCGCACCACTATCAGGTTGTTCGTGGCCAAATACCTGGAAAGCTTCATTTGTTTTGCACTGTGAGCTGTGTGTGTGTGTGTGTGTTGCATCCTACTGGTGTTTAAATGCATACTTCTTCACCCTGGTGCCATATAAAAAGTTAAAGTGGCTGTTAAATTCACCCTGTGCATCACTCACTTCAATTACTCACATCCCTTATAGAGCAATATCTACATTTTACAGCAGGAACGTTGTGTTTTTGTGTGTTCGATGTTGCTTGTCTGCATTTTTTCTGCGCACCAAAGAGGAGCGCCACTTCTAATTTAGCAGAGCTTACAATGACAGTAAAGGATTTCTGATGTTGGTGTGCCACATTTGCTGGACCACACATCTTCTGTGTGTCTGTGTGCTGCATAACTGTGACCGGTCTGGTATTTCGCCTCTTACTGTACGTACGAAAATGAATGAGGCACAAATGAAACTGTGAGCGACTTTGGTGCAATGCTGGAAGTGATGCAATGCTCCAATGTTTCGCTGCAAAACTCTTTAAACAACATCCTCCTTATTATCACTCTTTATTATTTATTTATGTTGTGTTTTTATTTTACATAAAAGCCATTACTCTTTTTACTCTCATCCAGTTCAGATGTGCTTTGCTCCTGAGGCGGTGAACGCGTCACAGTCGTGAGCTGTCAACGCTCCATCCATCCACCACTTGTCTGCAGTGACTGATGTCCAATGCCCGCTCTCTCTCTCTTTCTTTCTCTGTTTCGCAAATCACAAACACATTTTAAATGAAAACCACCAGCACACATACACTCCCTCACACACATGTACACAGAGGGAGAGAGTTGGGGGCGTCACTCGTCTGGCTCTGCAGCTCAAGAGGAACGTAGAGAGAGGAAGATGGACAGGCAGGAGCTGTCAGCGAGGACGCAGGGACACAGAGGCGGCGTCTCACTTCAAATAATGAACCACATGTGAAGCGTCAACTCAGATCCAATTAGATCAGATGATAATTATTCTAATCAGGGTGAGAACTACCGGGCGGGCCAGAGAGTGAGAAGCTTGTCTTTCATTGGTAGTTGACATCAATCAGTGAACTGTAATGCTAAAAAAACATCCAACACCCAGAAGATTGTTCCCCAAAAACCCCCCTGCCGACAGTCACTGGTGAATGAGTAAGGACAGTTGCCGTTATCTCGAGTGCCACGCTCCCACCTTGCCTGGAAAGACAAGTGAAAGAGTGGCAAGTGAAAAATCCACAACACGGTTTCCAGATTTCAGGACATCGACAGTAGGCGGAAAGAAAATCCGTAGATTTGGCAGCATCACGACGGCAGAAGACAATCTGTGTAAATCTTTCAGGGGGCTCTTGTTTTGAACCAAATGTGCAGCAGCTCCTCTCTCATGTTTCACTCTCTCAGACTCTGCTCCGGTTGGTGGAAAACACCTGTCACGTTTTTATCATTAATTATTCACCTGACTGTAACGTAACAGATTTTTGTATTCTGTCAGGTGAGAGGAATCAACCTGGGTGTGTAGGTGGCAACAACCTGATTTCTGATCTCGTCCTCCGTGTGCTCCCCTGTTTTGGTTGAGTTGTTTCCTGTTTTATTTTGAAGTTCAGTATCCTGTCTTCCTCTGGTCGCCCTCCTGTGATTCCCTAATGTGTCTCACCTGTGTTGATTCCCCCACCTGTGCCTGGTTTCTGCTTGTGTATTTAACCCCTGGGTTTCCCCATCTGTCAGATGGTGTTCCTGAGCTTCTTAAATCCCTTTTGTTTGCATCGTACCTGTGTGTTGTGAGTCTGCATTCTGAGGAAAATAAAAGGTTAGCTGGTTAGCACAGTTAGCATCTTTCATGTGTTTGTTAGCATGTAAACAGCAGTGGCTGACACAGTGTTAGCAGCTGTGCTAATGCAAACTCTTGCTCTATGTACTGACTTGGTTTTGGGTTATTTAGCTCCGCCCCCTGTCCACACAACTTTAAGGACTGGCTCTTGTTTATCTGAGTAGAGGTGACTAATGATGCCACAGCAAACAAAGAATAAAAACCAGAAACCTTTAAATGGAATAGAACAGAAACACTTCCCCCAGCTCACAGGCTTTAATTTGTAAAGTCTCAAACTTATCATTTCCTGGACCCTGTGATTGAAGTAAACAGTTTGATGTTCATGATTCACCTCAGTACCTCAGATCGCCTCGCCATCGCTCTGTCAGTCTTTCCGCAATTATTATTTTACACCTGCCACAACCACTCGGCCTCTCTCTCTTCAGGCTGTGGGATGTGTAAGAGCAGCAGGTTCAGCTGAAGCATGAATGAGCCACGTGATTGACAGCTCTGCCCTGTGCCTCTCTCCTGCCCATTAGCAACCTCTCTGTAGTACAACCACATGTGTGTACTCTACTGTATATTATATATTATATATTATCTGTTTGAAAGTACATTGAGTAAACCTGCTCCTACGCCCTTTTTACATTCTGCACCGACACCACAGCATTAATAATAAATGTCTCACTTCTCTAACAGCGTGACACAATGGGCCTGTAGAAGTCAGCAGTGTGTCGCCGCTCCAGCTACACACTGTGGTTATGCTTGAGTAGAGATCTTTCATCATTGTCATCATCATATAAATATGTTCATTCTGTATGCTGACATTTTGTACCTTTTAAAGGGATTGTGGTGTTTTCAGTGGCGGAGTGACATCAGAGCTGTGACCTGTGGCCTGTATGGATGAATTATTTCTCTCTCTTCATGGAGGAGATGTTCATATGACCTCACAGGACGGCTACCTAAGTGAGCGGATAACTATATGTATGAGTGTGTGTGTGTGTGTGTGTGTGTGTGTGTGTGTTTTTTTTATAGCGTATGAATGTTTTTGGATCTCGTCTCAACGAGAACATGTTCAATTCAAAAAACAGCACATGTAACTGTCCGTATAAAAAGCACACGTCAGTCTTGTTTCCATGTTAAATGTATATGTATGTATATATATATATCCACAAGCCACATCTGCCTGCAGCTGACACATGTGATATTATGTGTGAAATTGATGTTTTCACATGTGATGTCTGAAAACCGCAGATTTGGATGTTCACATGTCACATGTGACAGCTCCTCTTCTTCACTTCAGTTTGTGCATGTGCTCATTTTCTGTGCAGGAGATTCTCAAAAATGTTGAAATACTGCAAAATCTATATGTGATAAGTAGAAAATGTGGCTTTTGGAAGAGAGAAGAAGACGAAGAAGCAGCATGGATGGATGCTGATATGAAGAGCTTTCTCAGACATGTCACCTCCCTCTGTATGTGCACAGCAGCTGATAAAACACCACATGTGGATCAGAGGAGACAAATTCCTTCAGTAGAAACAGATGACAAGCATCAGTGAAATGTCATCAGCTCCTACCTATGTAATCCTGTCACATCCTCTGTGTTTGGTTTGGTGCTTCGTCGTCTCTGGAGTTAAAGAGTCCGGCAGATGTCGTGAGGTTTTTGTTTTGTTTTTCATTGTGTTGTGTATTTGAGGGGTTTGCACGCTCTGTGCATGTGTTGCATGTGAAGCAGTGGTATTACATCTCATCCCAAATAAGCTGTATGGAGGAAAAAAAAAAAAACGTCATCAGCTTTGATTGTCAGCGTGATCAGGAGGTTTGGTCCGGTGTTCCCGTCCCCCTGCTACTAACGCCTACCAGCTCACTCACACTGACGTCACACTGCGCAGAGAGACCATTAACCTCCTGAACAGGGCTTCAATGGGATTACTGTGACTCCACCACTGACCCCGTTCTCTCTCTGATCCCCCTCCTCCACCTCCGCTTCCTCTTCCTCCTCCCACTTGCTCTTAGTAACAACAAAACTCACCATTCAGCCTCCGTCTCTATCATTTAAAAGAAGTTACAACACGTTACAGATGTTTGTTCTCGGTCATCGGTGATGCTGTGAGCGAACCTTAATCTGACAAAACCACATTGTTCCTGTGCCTTTTGTACGTTCACCTAATTTCTTTAAAAGAGCAATAAGATCTACGGATATGATGTTTTTTTATGAAATACATCTTAAATAGTTCACTTCAGTGTGAAAATGTTTTCTGTCATGTTTTGACTGAATCTATTTATCCAATACATCCACAGCCATCACAACCACATACACTCAACACCATGTATTAGCAGGCCGCATAATGCTGAGCAAGCTGATGACTCTCAGACGCTAATAAAAGGTTCTCCTGTCTAAATGGCACGCTTTAAAACAAAAAATCTGCACGTACATTGTAATTCATGAAAAGTAATTGCTGTCAATTCTGCCTTTCTCAGTGAAATGTCAAAAGGTGCAGCGTGGCCCCTCGTTACTCCCACAAATGGATTATTTGCTGTTTCATCTGAGCTGCTGTGGCTGTGCAGTCTGAAGCAGCGGGCTTATTGGCATGGATGTGAGACTAAGAATCACATAAACATGATTGCTACTGTTCAAGATAATGGCTTTAATTGCCTTGCTTCCTGACGCAAATGAGCAAAGTGAATGCTGCGGCGCTGCTGTTAGAAGAATGTGGAGGCACATTCATGTGTCTGGATGAGGCTCAGCAACCAGTTAAGAATGAAATGTGAGACTGAATGTGCAGAGATTGTGACCCAATAATACACAGCCTTAACTGTAATATATTGTTTTCTGCTTCACAAGTACACAAGCTGCAGACACTTAGTCATTCGCTGTTACCTGGCTCGTGTTAATGAAGGAGCTGATTCATGTTGATGCATTTTCTCCAGACTGAGTCCAGGTTGTTGTTGTTGTTGCTCTGATACATTTAGAGCTCAGAGATAAGAGCTTAAACTCAACATAGACGACTACATCTTATCCCACTGACTGTGAATCACCATGTACCATAACCACTAATGATAAAACCGTTCCTGATAATAAAATAATAATCAATCCTGATCCTGAATTTCATAAGAAAATGCTTTCTAACCCTTATTGAGTGGAAATGATGGATGAGCAAGGGATGAAAATCCCTGGTGATAAAGGTTTCCCCCACAACTGGTTGTAAGTGTCTTCTGTCTTTCTCTGCTCTCTTCCCTCCAGCCATCTGTCCTCTCTCCTGTGTTTGCCTCACTCGCCTCCTTCTCTCTGCTGCCATTAGAAATGAGGGCAAATGCCATCTTGCTTCTGGAACTTTCTCTCACACTCATTAGAGTGCAAGATACCCTCTGGCAACCAACATCCAAACACACATTAACCTTTACAGAAATGCCTTTTTGTTTTTTCTCCCTGCCCCCCCCCCCCCCCCCCTTTTCTTCTCCTTTTGCTCTCTCATGTCTCCGTCTCTTTCTTACTGAGACTTTAATTTGCTTGATCAACCTCCCCCAAAACCCCACCCCACCGCCCTCTTCTCCAAATCTCTCCTCCACATCCTATTTGGCACCAAGTAGAATAATTTGGGGGATTTGTGCAGCGGCTGTGATGATGTATGGTTCCGCATGCGAGGCCTTGTCCAGCTGTGGCAGTTATTGCTCCTTTGCGATAAAGCTGGAAAGAGAAATACTTTGCAGTGACTCTGCATTAATACACAATGCGGTTACTGTGACTTATGGAAATGTGCAGGTGCATAAGGATGTTGTGTGTTGAGGAGACTGAGCAAGAGAAAGTTCTCCATCCCTCCATCCCTCCATCCCTCCATTTCCACAATCTCTCTGTCTCAGATTGCTTGGCATGCGGACAGGTCGTCTCCGAGACTGCTAATATTTGTCTTTGATCTCTGCAGGATGTGTCGGCACCTTAGTGGTTGTGTGTTTTAGCTCTGTTTTAATTGCACCAAATCCCACACAGCCACTCAGCTTCAACACATTCAGCTACTCAGCGGTAAAAGAAACAGCTCTGATTTGCTTGTGTGTCCAATGTATAAGGCTTTAAAGAAGAGGGGGGCGACCTTTGATGAGGAATCTGCTGCCACATTATAAGCAGTCGAGATCCTGCACCAGTCAGGAGGAGAGTCTCGCTCTGAAGTTGAATCTTATAAATGTATAACAGCTACAAGATGAATCAAATATAAAGTTAGCTGGCTGTCTTTCTTGCTCTGTCTTCCCTCCAGGCTATACAAGTTAAGTGTGTTAAACCCCAGTAGAACAATTTAGTCTACAGGTTTCCTGCCCACCCCCCCAAAAAAAAAAAAAAATAAAAAAATCTTGGAGCATGTTGGCTCAATCTATGCAACCAGGGTGTTTTCAGTCGTGTCAAAGTGCCTGATGATTTATGTACAGGCATGCAAGTCACTCTTTTGCCCTTGCATTGACACCGGTGTACCACATTCGTAATGAAAGCTAAGCTCCGCCCCCTCCTGGAGATAAATGCTCCTCATTTCCAAAGTCGTTGTTTATACCGGTCGTGTTGCGTTGAAGCCGTGATGATTGAATGGGTCCAATTAACAACCTGCCTCGACAAATCCCTTCAAGATATGTCAGTGGTAATTTGGCAAAAGGACTTCCACTGGCTAAAATGCTACAGTATGTACAACCTGTTTACAAGAGCAAATTGTCAACTTCCCCTGAAGGAATTAGGGTTTAATTACACGAGCAGGTTGTATGCACGCCGGCTGACTCTTAAATGTGAGAGTGAAGAATATGGAAGTTGTTTGTGGAGTATTTCACAGGTGATTTTCCTTCTTGCTGATGCACGCCACTGTGTGTTCCTGTCACCGTGAGCGGCTCTGTCACCACTGGGTGTTTGGCAAATGTTTCAAACGACATCACGCTCAGTCCAACTTCTTTACCTCTGTATGACTTTATCCTCCACTTTGAAACCAGCGTTTGTTGGTTTTTCTTGGTAGCTCTTGCTTAGATTAGAGGTTGTTAGATCTTTACCGACAGGTTTTTGTCTCAGTTTTTACACTCAGGTTTGTGTTTGTTGCCATGTGAGTGATATTATACATATTCGCGTTGTCTCCATCTGCAGGTGGAGTTTTCCCAGACGTTTTCTCATCTCTCTTACTGTAAAATCTGACCTTGAAAGTTTACTCTGCACTTAGACACAATGACATTTTCACTCACATTTCTTCCCTTTCTTCTGGTTTCTATAGGGGAACTAAGTGTCTGTATAGTTGTGCCACAGCAGTGTCTATCCCAGTCTCAGTCATGTGAACAGGAAAGTTGCCCTTGAGTCAGTGACATCGCTGCAGACTTCATGTTGGCTCAGATTTTACAGCTAAAATTACACTTCAGCAAATCATGTCACAGTCGAGTCGTGCTGCATTCGCTCCTCAGCTGCTGATTGCACTGTAACCAGAGATGAACAGACAACAATCAAATGGATTATGTTTGAGCACTGAGCAGAAATCTGAAGTTGATGACAGTGACTGAAGTTAGATTTTTTTTTCTAAATGGGTTTATGGAGACGAGGGTTTTGCATTGATGATAAGTGGGGAAATGGTTTTCTGTTCTGTTCTGCTCTCTCCTCCTCCTCTTCTCTCCGTCTCCTCCATCAACACCACCCTCCATCTCATATTCATTTGTCTCTCTGCCTGTTGCTGGGGGAGATGAAGCTGTCACACCAGGCTCTAATGACAGAAAATCCACTAGACTTGCTCTCTTGCTCTCCCTCCTCTCATCTCTCCATCCCTGTCTGCTCTCTCCACTGTCTGCTTGCTCTGACCCCCCACCTGGGCGTGGCAGGCTTCTGCCTCCATCCTGTCCTTATTTGTGAGCATTTCAGCAGAGTGGCAGCAAGAGAGGACCAGGGGGCCGAGGAGTGATGGATGGCTGTTCCTCCGGCTCTCTCCTTTCCATTCCCCAACCGCTGTCCTCTCATTGCCTTCCTGGGGCTCGGCTTTGCTGGTAATGGCTTGAAACATGATATGAGTCTAACCCGGTGTTTGCTGAGGGAGAGGGAAGGAGTCCCCGAGCCGGCCAGAGTATAAGGCCTCAATCTGACAGGCTAAAGCAGAGAGGGCTTCTGCAGCGTGCGCCGTGCTGATTTACAATGTGGAGGACCAGGGGAGGCGGCTGGTGGTTGATGGTGGAGGTTTGCAGTGCAGCAAGAATCGGTTGTTTTCTTTTTTGGGAGGGGGGAGAAGAAAGGGATGAAACAGGGGAGAAAAAATGAATAAATCATACATGAAATATGCACAGTCACTCTTTTCCTCCTCTTTATTTATTCATATGAGGTTTTCAGATCCAGAGTTGTGACGGGTAAAACATCATTCATACTCTATAATCCTACATTTACAAGCTGCTTCTGCATCGCCTCCACAAAGACGGCAACTTGTACATCCATCATAAAGCATTTGTTCAAATGAACCCAGTCGAAGCTCTCTGCAGACTCGGCCTCTTACAATTAGCAGCAGCTGATTGACAACAATAATATCTGGATATGACCTGATTTAATGTAGACTGTCTGACCATGCTTCATGCAAGTGATGACCACATCATGTAAGATCTTTAGGGTTTAAAGTCAATGACATATGAATATATATATATATATATAATCCTATGAAATGAGCCAGAAAAAAACAAAACACCACACATATGTGACCAGCTATAATCAATAAACTGGCTAAATCTCATGCTAAAGAGACGTTATGCAGGATTCCTCATTTGCATGACCTACTTTTCGCCCAGAAACTGATTTTGGCGGCTCACTTCACTGAAATGCGTTTTTTTTTTTTTTTTTTAAACCAGCTGCCACATGTGTCCAATTTAAAAATCTGAAGAGAAAGATAATGGCATCTCTGAGAGTGTGTTTGTCCAATCAGCTGCAGGAAGGTTACATCTTGACGTGTTGGTGAAGGAGGGAAATAAGCAATTTTCTGCATGCATCACGCTGCCCCCTTCAGAAGAATGAACCAAGCACTGACAAACAAACATAAGGCGCCACACAGGGCTCAGAGCAAAAAAAGAGAGAGAAGCCAAAATTGCAGTTTTGATCTGATCATGTGCACAGACAGGAGGGGGGGGGCAGCAGAGGCTGGAGAGGCTGGAGAGGCTGGACATGATATGAATCCACATTGAACAAGGAATCCTTTAAAGCTGGCAGCTGTGTCATTTTATGCTAATGATGTTTTTGATACTGTTTCCAGCTTCAGTCTTGTTGGTCAAATACAGACAAGTGGAATATTTCACCTTGTGCTTTCACCATGTTCTTCCCAGGTCTATTGCACTGACGCAGCCTACAGTACTCTATGTATTTTGTATTACATACCACTGCAGCAAAGCACTTATAGGCAAGTCAGAACAAGACGGACTGAGCCTACAAACCCTCTATTATAATAACAATAAGACTTTCCCTCCCTGTGTTTTCTCTTTACTCGATGTTTCCTCCTTGTTATCCGTCCCCCTCCCTTTGTCAGGTCAGAAGGGGGCTCAGCAGCCGTTTGCTTCTGGCGGAGACACCAAAGGAATAAATAAATAAATAAATGAGTGAAAGGTTTGTTACGGAGGGCGAGGAGAGCAGGCCGACAAGTGGGGCTGAAGGGGGCTCAGCTGGAGAGTGTCTGAACAATAGCAAGCTGACAAAGAGAAGTAAATTGGTGCCTCGGACACACACGCCAACCCTCCCCTCGCTCCCTTACTCTGTAACTGTACACATGTGTTTGCCTCTTCGCTGAGGTTATCGTGTAATGGACTGATTGTATGTTGTATGATCAGTTAAGCTCACCCTGTGATGTTATGACTGCACATTTGAGTGACACCTCATGCAGCAAACAAATCAAAATAAAAGCTGGAATCCCCCTGTGCTGCTTGAACGCTAACTGCTTTATTACATGTTTGGTTTTTATGTACCTACAAGGTTTGATTCCTGCTGCTGCAAATGTGCACCTAGCAAGTGCAATCCACTATAAAATGTCAAAGAAAGCACTATATTTCAAATGAAAAATGGGAATAATTGGCCGTTTGCCTCAGTATATACAATATTTGATCCATGCCACGGGAAACTTAATATATCCATCCTTATCTTGTATTATCTTACAGATCATTCACGCTGCTGCTCCAATATTGATTTCCTAAGCCGTTTCTGAGGCCTTGCACTCATCACTTGAATTATACATGACCTATATAAGTATATCGTCACATCCCATTTTGGTCTAAATCTTCGCACTGTGTAAGCTACATCTCCCATATACCTAATCCACATTAGCAAACCATCAATGGTGGATGTCAGATCATATACTAATCTGATCCATCTTACCTGATCACAAGCATCTGTTTGCAGCATATTGCACTGATATAGTGAGGATGTACTGCTTGATACTTTTCTTCTGCTAATGCTTGGAGTGTATACACACACACACACACACACACTCACATATACTGTATATATGGATATATATATGGAACATATGGACACGTGCACATGTATTTCCAGTCTCTTTTTTTAGTGTTTCATGGCTTTTATAAGAATGTATGTAAAAGCTAAACCAATGCACACACACACACACACACACACACACACGGTGGTATGACATAGGCCAGAAGCTTTTGCCCAGTGTCATTTGAATCGGCACTAAGAGGCTTAACATGAGCGGCCACTTGATTCAGCAGAGCTAGGTCTGACTCTGATCAGACTGACGATGCCCCCCCCCCCTCCTCCTCTGAAGCACATCTGTGCTGCTCCCTCTGGCTACTCCCCCGCCCCCTCCTCCCACCATGCACATCTGCACTGTGTTCCTTTGGGGGCACACACACTGACACACACTTACATTCTTGTCCCATTGGCAAAACATATGCAAAGGGAAGAAAACCCCCTGCAGTAGGAAGTCACACAGGTCCGGATGTGATTCGGTGCTTTATTAATGTTCATATGGCAGATGGCGCTTAACTTCACCACTGACGAAGCTACAGTTCAACCCCCCCCCCCCCCAAAAATAATAATAAAAAAAAGGCCTTCGCACCACAAGACCACCTGTCCATAGCTGGAGTCCTCGCACTGCAACATCAGGGACCAGATGCAGGAATCCAAGATAATACAAATACAAAATAAACAGAAACATCAAATAAAAGAAACTTAACGGAGAGATAATGAGATGCTGAATGCTTCCTTTATTGTCTCATAACCTTAATATTTATTATGAGTCACTCTGTGAACTGTCTCTATACAGTGTCAGTATTTACCAATCACAGTTGTCTGGTCGCTTCATTAAAATGTTTCTTGTCTCAGTTAATGAAGTTCAGACTAAAACAAGAGCGATTGTGTTTAAGTTACAGTTTAAAAGCTGCACATTTCTGCCTCCTATTCATAAGACCATCTGTTTTCATGACTGTGGAAGTGAATGTGTCTTTAATTTCTCATTGACTGACTTTTATACAGCGTATGCACAGCTTTATGATTCTGATGAATACAGTGTGTGTATCCTCTTAAAACGCACACGCACTACATTGTATGTGTTGACGTAATAGAAGGCGAAAATAACATTCATGAGACGTTGTCTGTGCAGCCTGAACAATATCAGCTTAACCATGTTTTTATGTGAGTGTGTGTGTGTGTGTGTGTGTGTTGATATTTGATAACCACCAATGGAACAACAGTAAAAGCTCCAGAATACTTTTACACGTCCTCAAATCTCCTCCTGTGAATCTAACGGGCTCTTTAAGTCTTGAACAGAAAACCTACTGAAGCATTTTGATCAATAGGAAACACTTTGCAACCTCTGACAACAGAGATGACGTCAGTCTCACAGGAGCGTGAAGGGCCCGCCCCCTGACTCTGCTCTGATTGGTCCGTGGAGGCGTCTGTCAAGACGGTAACGTCGTTCGAAAATCCGCGAGATAAAAAAAAAAAGAGCGAGACCACCGTTAGCACGTCTTTACGTCTTAACGTTGACGCTCGCTGAATCTCCCGGAGAGAAATCTGATTGGTTTTGTGCACGGGCGGCCGCCATTTTGAATCCGGAAAGATGATTAGGAAAGAAGCACACCTGTGGAGGCAGGTGCAGGTGCAGGCGCGGCAGGACGGTGTGAATCAAACTGGACCGTCTACAGCGGGTTCTCCTGAGGATGTACCATGACCTGGATTACTTTTGTGAACAGTCCCTTTTTGATTTTTGTGACGTGTGGATTCTTATGGACTAAAGGAGAATAGATAATGACGGATAAAGGACCCAGACTCAACTTCAAGAACCATCTAGAAAAACTCGTGAGAACAGGTAGGAAATGACTGTTAGCTGGTTTTGCTGGGACGTTTTTCTCTTAGAAGCTGATAAATCACATTTTTGTGCTTGATATGAGTGAAAACTGAGCAGGAATATTTGGCATCTGGAGACTGTGCACAGGTGGTCTACACTGGTCTAAACTGGTTCTACTCAGGTGAAGCAAGCTGGAAGTGGGTGTGGACATATCTGGTTTTGTGTGTATTGTGGTTTTAGGCCTTGGGTCTGCTCTTGAGCAGTCACAGCCTCTTTCAGTTCTTGGAGTTGCAGTATAAACGCGTTCACTGCAGAAATGTTCAGATCTCGCTCTCAGAGCCTTTGAGTCATTTTAATGGAAGCATGAGCGGCTGCACTTTAGATTTGACTGTGGGGCAGCTGAGGCCACAAACAGCTGCCATTAACCAATATTCATATACAGTCATTATGCAGGAGGCCAGCACTGTCGTCCAGGTTAATAGTGGCCCTACTGTGTTAATGCAGAAACTCTCTGAAAGAAAGCCAGGGACCTTTTTTAAAGAAGTGTAATGTTGCCTGATCAGCTGCACACATGACTTACAGTCTGAATCATCTGAGCAGCTCCGTGTTTGACTGATTTCACTCTGGGTCTACACTTACAGTGACCTGGCCCCATGCTAATGTCACAACCTGGTCTCTCACTGCTGTTGACCTCCTCACAGTCGACACACACTCACACACACCGGCACAGAGCATAGCTACAGATAAGATGCAGTGATTGCATGGGCCAGAGGGCAGCAGAGTGGTGAGTGTACAGTATATAGACATCAGAGGAACGCATTGCAAAGAGCTGTGGGAAGGAACAGTGCACAACCCCTTGTGATGCACTCTAATGGACACATGCTTCACTTGCCTATGTTTTCTCTTATCTAGTCCCTCCTTCCCTGTGGTTCTCTCCCCTCCTCTGCAAACCTACCCCTCCCCTCCTGCTGCAGCCTCTTTTTAAAAAAGGATTGAGGAGTATGAATTGTAAAAACAGTTTTTGGAGCAATTAATCTCTCCATTTATTTTGCCCCCCCCTCCCTCAACTAGTCAACTAGTCATGAATTGTCCTTGCGAGCCTTTCAGATCTCGAGCCACTTAAGTCAAATGCAAATGATCTGTAAAGGTCAGCGAGGAGGTTAATGATATTCTCCTTCTCTTCTTTAGGCTAAGATACAAATCTAAATGCTTCTACGATTTTGTAATCTTTTCGATTGGGATACAAGATGTGATGTTGGCTTTTCAACCGCCAACAGTAAAAGCATCATGCCTAAATGACAGAAACAAAACCAAAACCCCGGCGTACTGTAATACTTTGTTGGCACTTGGAATTAAAATTAATATTTGTGATGTGAGATAAAGTTGAGCTGGGATGAAAGAGAGAGATGAGTTTGTGTGTGTGTGTGTGCGTGCGTGTGTGAAAGTGGTTGGGTTGTTATTCACACAGAAGCCTGAGGGCTGCGAACCAACGAAACTGTGCAACTGTGTGAGCTCTGCACACAACGGAAGTGTACATGAACATATGGTTAATGTATGTATGTATGTATGTATGTATGTTGGGATAATTTATTGATCACAAATGCATATTAAAAGCTAATTTTGAATTTCCCACACGAGTCACTGATACGGCTGATGTGGTGTCAGGGAGGTGTGCTCATGTTTATCACCCTGGCTGCTCAGTGATCAGGAAAAACCCGAGAGATGAAAGAAAGTCTCCAGCTTCCTCCATCTGATTGAAGGGATGATGCGTTGCTACGGAGACAGTTTGTTCTTCTTTCTCCCTGAAGTATCACTTTGTCATCCCGTAAGTGTACAAGTATGTAGTTGTGATTCGGGCAACTAGGGCACATCTACAGGGTCTCAATTAGTGCAGATATGGTGCATTCATGGTCCCATTTTCTACCTGGTGTTGGAAGAACAGGTGTATTTTTAGAATCTTTTGACTGGCGCCATTTTTTTCTCCTCATGCCCAGCTGTGAAATCATCTACATACATATGCTTTAATGGTGACAACTTTAGGGCTTTTATGCCTCTTTAAGACAAGAGGAACCCCAAGAGCCCTGTGTGCTGAGGAGTAGCAGAAATGATGCATTCAGGGAAAACGGGAGCGAAAGGAGCTCCCACTGTGTTTCAATATAAAATACACAGGCAGTACAGAAATTGGACAATAAAATATCTGCAGCCTACTGTATTGCATACTGTTGTTTCTAGTTGTTAGTCAGTGACTCATTAAATGTTGTGTTTGTATGATTATGTGCAGCGTTTAACAACTGAACTTATGAATCCAGGCCCAGTAAACCAAAAACTAATGATAAACAATGAATGAATAAATAATGAAAACAATAGAAAACAACGACCTCACCACGATAAAGTATCACTTTGCCTGCTTTATTAGTACGTTGAAGCTGTAGAATAAAATCTGAAACAAACAACAAGTACAGTTAAAGAAATGAATTAAGATACGTCTGTCTAGTCCCTCGAACTGAATGAAACAGCACTGACGTGAGCACAGTGGGAGAGCAGCCTCTAATATACAGTGATCCAATGTTAACATCATAAACAGAAGTTTGTGCTGTGGATTTTGTTTTGACTCGGTTGACGTTCTTCTTCAGTGTTTCTCTTCTGGAAAACTGAGCTGCTGTAGTATCACGACACTTTGGTGTTAACAGATGGCATTTTCAAACTCACTTCAGCATCACTTCAGTCATTCCAGTCATGCATGTGACCTGCAGCAGTCTGTGTGCATGTGAGCACCGTTTCAGTTCTTCTGCATATTAGGTTTACATTTGCATACATGTTTGTCCTGCAAACTCTATACCTATGCATGCAAGATATGATATATGGGAATAGATCATACATATATATTTGGCTGCGCTGGCCCTTTAACATGGCGCTGTGTGATGTTAGTTTCAGTGAAAACACTGACCACCGGCAGTGGACATCTTAACAACTGTGTGCAATTGAGACTGATAGGAATATGGATGAGTGAGCAGCAGTGAAGCATGCCAGGTGCAGCTTCATCAATCAAATCAGAGGAGTGTTAAGAGACGTGTCTCGTGAACCAAGCGGCCGCTTCTGTTGATGATGCCAAAAGAGCGTTTTAAAGTTTCATCAGTCACACCAGAGCGTGTCAATCACACCGCCCCGTGCACCTCCTATATTTACTGCCACAGGGTGCGAAGTATAGCTTTGCTTGTCCCTGCGTTGTGTATCCTACATAGGCCGAGTGTCTGTGTGCAGATGACAGTGAGTCTTTTGATGTATTTGGACTCGGTTTGTTCTTACAGGACAATTTATCACGTCTCCTGGCTCCCAGGGTGAGGAAGCACAACACACAAATCTCCCCACCGTCCCTGCAGGATGCAGTAGTGGGCTAACTGTCCAAATATCCAGGATTTATGGGGTGTAAAACATCTTGTGGGCTCCATGGCACCCCCCCCCCCCCCCCCCCACCCTGTCCTACCCGTCCTGCCAGATTTTGCCAGTAGTTTGCAATAGTAGCATTTTTTCTCTGTGGTTCTGTGAGGGCTTGAACCTGTGAGGCTCTCCATGAACTGTGACTCCTCCACTTTGAAGTCAAGGCCCTGGTTCCCACACAGGTGTTTAGAGTTATTGATCAAGGCAGGTTGCAGCTGTGCAGAGCTTCATTGTGAGTTTGCTGAGGCTGAGGTTTTTGACTGGTGCTGCAGCTATGCAGCAAAGTTTTGATAAGCAAGCCCCCATTCTGTTAGTGTCTGTTTTTTGTTTTTTTTTTTTAGTATATGCGCATGACACAATGACACAAACCGAAAAATAAAACGATGCATCAGCAAAAAGCAACGAAGAAGAACTTACTGTCACACAGTGCAGGTTTCAGATACACACTCCACACCTCACAGCTGGCACAGTGGGCGTGGCTTGTCCTCAGTTTCATAATGAGATGTGCTGCTTATGTTGAGCTGAATTTAGGACTAGGACAAATCTGGACATGACTGGATCCATATGGAAAAGACCCTGGACTTTCTGAACCAACACTTTAAGCTACTATTTGCAAGTCTTGCTATCGTTGCATAGTTACGTTAGCCACCTTGTCATGACTACAAGTATCTTCTCTTTGCTTTTACGGAGGCGAAAATGCACTGATGCAAAATACCAAATGACACAGTCGACAGTCTTCTCTCTGAAAGTAATCTGGCAGTCGCTCTCTGGCACTCGTCCTCCATGAAATGAACTCCTGGAACCTCGCTACACATCTCTTTATCTAATTTTCAAGAAAATATAGACAATCTACAAAGGCTGACCTTCCTGCAAGGTTACAGAAGCATTAGAGGTAAAGAGAGTTTCTCCTGTGTCAGCCCGCTCTGGAGATTTTACAGTTGATGTGATGGTGTAACCACGGAGCCACCTCACTCGTCCACCGGAGCTGTCTTAGCTAAATCGGGTGGAGCAGACGTGACTTCAGAACAAGGCGGTGTTGGTGTCGAGCTGGCGAGGCAAAGATAACGCGACTACCTGTATGAGTTGCTTCTTTTTATGCATTGTTATATGTAGTGAATTTGGAAGTGGTTGGAAATCAATATGCAGGAGGCACTCAGTCTCTCACAGGATGTCTCCTCTGCTTCTCCTTCATCTGACATCATAGATCATTATCTGTTCCAATACATCCTGTATGGCATTAACTAGAACACGCTGTTTTTTTGAAATGTTTTTGTATTTAGCCACACAGAAGGGCAAATCCTTGCATTTAGCGTCAGCAAAAGAGCACCAACACTGTGATACTTTACATTCCTCACAGCAACACCAAAAGCCTTGCTGCTCCTTAGCTCCTGATCAATACTTTTTGTGCTATTCTTTTCGCTCGCTGGCATCAATTCAAATATGTGTGTGTATGTGTGTGTGTGAGAGAGAGAGAGCAACATGTGTGACTAATGCATCCTCAGCCTTGACAAGGCTTCGCCAGGTGCACAGCAACCCACAGAGACTTTAGAAAAAAGACATAAAAAGAACTCTCCATGCTCCCAGCTGCATTCGTAGCTCCTTCATGAGGGTGTGAGACTCCACCACGAGATAAGAACTGCTGTCAATAGTCAGGAGTTTACCACAGGCACTGAACAGGCAGGAAGAGGCCTTCTTTTTTCACTGATGGGGAGTGAGCACCAAGCACACCAGCGGCTCAACAATACAGCAGCACAAACTACAGTATAGCACAGCACAGCAGAAGGAATGTATCTGAATAAGTGTTTCATCAAGCGATTAGGGTCACATGATATGAACAGCATACCTGCAATTCATCTGTAATGAGTGAGCGTGATGCAGCGACATGCAATAGGCTCAAAAAGTATCAAGATGTAGGAATTAAGCTGTATTTTCCAGCTGCACAGTCCAGGAGGTGAGGATGAGAGGAGATGTGAGTGGATTGCGAGCTGTCACAGGGGAGCATGTTCTGACAGTGTATTAGTGTCTAAATACCTATTTGATATTTACAGACTTTGCTTGGCATGATGGATTTTCTCCAAAAGTCTGAACCCTGTTCTTATCTCCGGTTCTCGGCACAGAGAGGAAAAAAAAAAGACGCTAAACCTTCAAAGCAGCTGGTAGATTTCACCGGCTGACACTGGCCTCGAGGTGGAACGGGTCTGAGAGGAATTGTGAACAGTGCGAGATGTACGACACAATACTTCTGTCACTCTTTGAGGTTAATGGAATTGTAGACTTGGCAACAAATTATTTCTGCTCGCAAAACTAAGACAAATGCAAAGTTACAGCAGCTTGTGAGTATTACCAGGGGTTTCATTACATCATCTGTGTGTGACTCAGGTCAGTGAAACCTCAAAGCACCAGAGATGAACTGCAATGTTTTTCTTTGCTCCACATCAGTTCGTCCATCTGGCCGTCTGAACCCTGACTCTGCTTTTTACTCCAAGCAAGTCGGGCAACATGGATTTGGAGATAAGCTCTGAGCTTAGTTTACACGGCAATAGCTGCTGTGTAGCTGATATATACATAATGATGTAGTACCTTGAGCTACTATGGTAACTGAGGTATGGTATCCTCTTCAGGATTTTTATTTCTGGATGTGCTGCTTTGGGGAACTGAGAATACGAGAGAACAAGAAAGTAAAAGTAGAGACTGTGTGTGGTTGTCTTAGCCGTTGATGAAATGAACGACTGATGCAGACAGAGACAGAGAGTGTGATCATCTGACAGAAGGGCAACGCGGAGCAAGCAGAAGTCATCCAGGGAAAAGGATGAAACCAAAAACATGCAAATTGACGACATTTCGATGGCCAGAAAACAAAACAAAAACTGAATATCTATCGTGACCCTCCAATAAACCGACTCACACAAAGAAGGAAATAGCAGCACTAGAAATGAACAGACAGCACGATAAAAGCTATAAACAATTCAAGGTATCTCAACACATTTAACAAACTATGTGCATGTGAGTGTGTTCGTGGGAAGCTGCACAAGAATTCATCCATTTTGTTTATGTTCCTCAGAAACAGAGACACAGAGAGAGCTAGAGAGAGAGCTAGAGAGAGTTTTCACCACTTTCTAATTGAAAGAAATAGTAATGGAGGCACTTAGAGGCAGAGAGAGTGAAGCAGGTCAGTCTACAAAGGAGCGGCTGCAGTGTGAGAACAGTGACACAAAGTGGTAAATGTCATGTTGTCGGCAGGAGAGTCAGGGAGCAGTGCAGGGGGGGGGGGTGGACAGGGGGTGGAGTGTGTTATTCTCCTTCCACTAGGTGTGAGCGGTGAAGGTGAAATCTTTTTTTTTTTTTTTTTCTAGCTTCATTATCGTGTTGGAACAAACTCTGCATATATTCACATACTTATATACCCAGTGTGTGTGAGGTCTGATTTCAACTATTTGTTCCAAAGGAGCTTCTTGAATCTCATTAAATTAACCTTAAAAACTGGAATGTAAACCCTGACATCGGAAACACACACACACACACATACACACACCCTGAGGTGTACAGTAAAAAGAGTAAAAAGCATCAGTGTGTCATCCTGTTTGTGCCTTCACAGACCTGAGCACATACAGAGCACAGTGTGGCACAGGGAGGTTAATCCAACGCTTATGTAATTTCTCTCTCATCGTTTACTCAGTGGGGCATAATTATGCAACGCTGTGTGTGTGTGTGTGTGTGTGTGTGTGTGTGTGTTTGTTATTCCCGTGCACTGTACATTTTGATGTGATTGATAGATCTGAGATACGATGACGTTCTGTTTTCAGTCACGTGGGGCTTTTATAATTGTCTAACATGTCCTCGGTGTTTTTGCAGTGATGCTGTCATTTTATTCTTGGGGTGTGAAGATTAACTGATGCAGACTTGGCAACCATGGGAATCAGACATATGGCCACATCAATACACAAGCAGCACGTGTTGCCAGTTTTGGTGGAAATCCTGCGATTCAACCGTCTGTAGGTTTCAGTGTCGGCAACACCCTTCTCCTATACAGGCTGTGCTCCTCTTTTTTACTTAAAAAAGACTTAAAGAAAATGGTGGACTACACTGTTCCCCAAAAGCTGCATCATCATCTATAACCTGAGAAAAGCTCAATATCATAATAAAACAGCAGCATTAGAGTCCTTTTGACACAATGAAGTTAGAGGCACACGCTGCGGACCCAGGGCAAATAACGCTAGCATTAGCAGCTAATGCTACTTCCAAATCCCACTGGAGATGCACCAACTGGTCCTGTTTGTAGAAAGTACTTGTAAATATTATTGTCACAATCAGTTTTAATTACAACGACGTGTGCCAACAGCTGAAAAGCTCATTGCGTTTCAGTGAAGAACGATTAGTATATTTAATTAAGCACATTTAAAACAACAAAAACTAACCAAAGTCATTCAATTATGTGAATTTAATTGATCACCAGGATAATCAGATATAAACAAAGAACATTATTTAATGGGTAATTTCTGATGAAGTAATATAATAAGTGAAAACACACTGATGCATCTGTACCAGACTCAAGTATCAAACCACAGTCAGTGCTGTTTTTCTTCAACGCCAACAACCTGTAACCTAAAGCACCTTTGTTTTTGCAAACATGACCATGAACATCATGTGACCAAAGCACAAACGATCAGGAGCTTCTCCTGCTATTTTTATACTTAAACCTCAGTAGACTTTTACCAGAGCCCTGTCACATCGTTCCTCAGTGACCTTTAGCAGCTTATTAGAGACATTTTGAGTAGATAGCTTCTCAGGTGACTTTCAGGGACAAATATTTTTCTGTTTCCTGTAATAGTGCGGGTCTATTACTGGTGTGGCTTACTTAGAGGCCAATCTCAGAGAGAAAGAAAATAAACAAAAAGAAAAAGAAAACAGAAACGTGTGTTCTTCTGTACCTACAGTATGTGCTCAGACTATCACTTTATTCCTGTTCCCAGAACTGAGAGTGCTGGAACTGTTAGTGATACTGGAGCACATCCAACATTACTCAGGCCAGATAAAGAGAGATGAAGAGGAAGGTATAAACTTCTAAATACTCAGAGTGAGATTGCCTGGAGCTGCTGGGTGTGTGCACAAGCCGTCCCGTGGGTAGCTCAGCAAGCTGGGGGAGGGCCTGGGGGAGGGGGCAGCGTTGTCAAGAGGGTGAGCAGGCCTTGTTTCAATGGACGATTAAACAGCTCTCCCAGCTCACCCTTCTGCCCCTCTCCAGCCTTCCGCACCACCTGACAGTTCCTCAAGGTCGAGTCCTCTGCAAACACACACCTCTCCAGCACCGCCCAAACCTCCTCTGACTAACACTTCCTCCCTTCACTGTCTCCACTCTTGTCTTCCTGTGATAGGGTAAAACTCTTCAAGGCCAACCATCCATTTGGACATGTTTAATTCCTCTGTTTTCTCAGTGAACATGTCAGAGCATCCACCTTAAACAAATAATTCATGGCCTTGTGTTTGCCTGCTTCTCTGTGCTGCATGACAGCCAAGTCCAGAGCTTAGACATATGACATGCAAGTGTCAAAACAAGAGGATAGTTGTCAGGTCTTCTGTCTGAACATCCAGCTCTGTTATTCAGAGTGGGATGCTGGTGAAATACTGAACAGATTCCAGTGCAATCTTGCAGGTGTTCATAATCACATGACGATTCAGTGAACCGCTGGATGGCCTTGTTGCACAACTGTAACATGATTTCTTTTTTCTTCCCAATTACAAACAAGAAAACGTGTCACTCTAATGAGCGTGGAAATGACTGAGTGATTTTGAGCTCCCCTGGGAACTAACGCTTAATTTCTCTTGCCTCATCTCTTGGCAAAAATGTCACTTTCAATGTCAAAATGTCTTCTTAATTCAACAGGCATATCGACATGAAGTTTATTGAGCAATTCCATGCTCCCAAGAGGATAAGCACCTTTGATTTTTATGTAACGACATAAGTGGGGCTTTATTTTCTCCAGTTGCGAAGCTTAGAGGAAGAGTTAGATTGTTTTGTTTCAGACTTTCTCTTGTGTTTGAACCTTAAGTCAAATTAATATTCCTGTACTGCATGAGTCTCATGTGCATTCTACACCACGTTGCATGTTGGCAAAATCCTAAATTCCACTTTAATTGGTGAAAATAGAGCTGTGGATCACTGGGACATTTGAGGCACTGCCCATGGCACTGAAACTGAATTTGGAGCTGTCTGTGGTGCTGAAACTGTATCTGAATCTGCCTACAATGCTGAAACTGTACCTGGAGCTGCCCGTGGTGCTGAAACTGTATCTGAATCTGCCTACAATGCTGAAACTGTACCTGGAGCTGTCTGTGGTGCTGAAACACTCTCTGGCTCTGCCTTCAACAGTCTCTGAGCTGTCCATGGTTCTGAAACGCTCTCTGGAGATATCTGTGGTGCTGAAAATCTCTCTGGAGCTGTCCATGGTTCTGAAGTGAGGCACTCAACTAAGCCTTGTGATCCTGGCCGGCTGTGCTCTATCTTACTGTATATTTCAACTAATGTGGGGCAATTCAAACCGAACCAAGACAGATAGGTAGATATAAATACATAAATAAATTGAAGACTTGAGGCATGATTGTAATTGAATTAAAACTTAAATTAGGCCTCATGCATGTCACCAAGTATATTTATTTGCATTCTCTATGTAATAACTTGATGGTTATGGTTATGGTATTAGTGAAATCTCTTTGTATTGTTGCCGTCTGCCTTCCAAGTCTTTTCCAATGATGTCATACTTGGATTGGGTTTTGTGCTGGTGGGGATATGATGGAGTCAAGTGTGACTCTTCTTGTGAATTACAGTGTTGCTTTGTTTCATTAATTAGTCTAAAAATGTCATCCTGGGGGTGTTCTCCATTCAGTCTTATTCTATAATAGCGGTAAATTGTTAAAGCTGCATTGGCGTCAGCCAAATAAGAAAGACAAGGAAAGCTATAAGGCAGAGTGTTTTCAAAAAGACAGACACACCACCTTTGGATCGGCTCAATGAATGCAGCTGATGATTTAAACCAGGACTCTTCTAGCTCATAGCACTTCCTTCTTTTTACATGGCCCAAAAAATGTACAGTGTAATAGTGGAATAGATTAACAACGATGTAAATGTCACATCAGAGTGCGTGAATTTAATTGCTTGAAGACCACTCTCTTGTTAGCCACCCCTGGAGCATTGAAAAATATATAATTATTGTTAATAATAATATAGAGCTAACGATTCAAGAGAAATAAAGTGCCCCTCCAGGAGCAGTTAAAATCATACAGAGAAACTCTAACATCATCCGACACCCATAATTCCTGCTCATCTTAATTAGTAACGATTCCAACAGATCAAGGAGGTGGAAATGCTAAATCTTAGTTGTAATTAGATGCTACACTTGCATTTAATGAAATTCCTCTTTTTTTTTTTAAACTATAACATATTCTGTTTCAAGATATCACCTTCTTGACATGTGCTTCCAGTCATATACTAGGTTTTTTTTTTTTTTTTTTTTTTAAGATTTCACAGTCTCAACATTGACTTTCCTTCAGGGTTTTTAGGGATTTAACAGCATAATTCATGTCAGAATCTACAAGGACTATATTATATAGTGTATCAGAGAATATTATGGAAAGTAAGAATGTGATTTTGAGTTTAGCTGATGTTAGAGGTAATATAATAAACTTTATTTATATAGCAGCTTTTCAAAAACGAGGATTAGGAAATAATAACAAAGGTGCAAACACAATGAGAACAATAGCTGAATCAATTCAGTGGAGAATGACAAGAAAACATACACACAGAGGTAAAACATGACAAAGCAGGAGTGTTGGGGCTGTAACATGCAGGATGACAGAGAAGCCTGACTGAAGAAGAGATTTAAATGAAGAGAGTTAACCATCATAATTTCCCCTGGGACATTGTTCCTCTGGGGTCCCTGATGGCAAACGCTCTGCTACCTCTGTGCTTTAGTGTAGGATCCAGGAACCACCAGGAGAGCGGCATTAGAGGACCCCGGGGCCCTTGTGAAGGCGCTCGGGGCCAAAACATTCAGGGCTTTCAAAGTGATAAAGTATAATTACAAAATCATGTCAGGCGGCCTGGATGAAAACAAAGGAGACAACATAGGTGTAATGAGCTCTTGTTTTCTTGTACCTGCTGTTGTAATCCTACTGTAGCAGCTGCATTTTTGGGATAACAGAAGAAAGAAGCCGTCGATAAACAATCTTTCTTTTTAACACAGATGGAAAATCACAGGCATTTTGTTATCGCTCACATATTCTAGATAACTTAAACCGCTGTGCAGGAATGCAGTCTGCTCTGTTTGATGCTCTTTGGCTGCCTACGGGTGTGCGTTTGTGGGAACACGTGTGTTGAAGTCCCTCTATTCTTCATGTGTTTGTATATCTCCCAAGGAAGCGAGGGTTAAACTCACCTACATTTGATTACGTGGATGTGCATGCATTTCATCCCGCATCAAAAGCCACGATTATTCCCCCTCCCTGCCACACCGAACGAGCTCAGCCCATTCAATAATTTAACTTGATGAAAAGCCCCTTGCCTTTTCAATAATACCTGCCACGTCCCTCTCAGCATAGGTGTGACCAATTAGAGAGGATTGACGCTTTTATCCCCAATCCCTATGAGACAAGCTGTCGTAAATACAGCTAAGGCCTACCAGTGTAAGGTGTTTATCTGTCCTCTGAGGGAGAGAAGGAGAGATGGGAGGCGAGTCCTTGTATCCGGGGCTAACCAGAAAATTTGGATTTGCTGCTTGGTTGCTGTACTGAGCCTGACTTCAGCTCCAAGCAAATGACTGTTTAATTTGTTCACTGTTGCAGGTAATTTCTCTCATTCACTCGGGGGCTGCCCGGGCGGTCCCATAGTGGCTGCAGGCAAATCAATAAGGCTTAAGAACATAAGAGACCCTAAAAATAACTTTAGGCCGAGATTCTGCGACGTGCACACAGAGCACAAGTCTGAAGATTGAGGGAGCGAAGGTTAAAGACAGTGATTAGAGTGAGAGGAAGAGGAGCAGCGAGGGCTCAGTTTTGTTTACAACATGAAGGTGCACAGTTGAGAAAAAAAAGTGCTCGCGCAGCACAGAGGGGTCGGTCAGGAGTGAATCACGGTCGGGACGTTGTCCGGAGGCTGAACAACGCCGAGGAAGCGTTCAGGGAAGGGGATGACTGTGGGTTTTTTTTTGGTCTGTCTGTGTGTGTGTGTGTGTGTGTGTGTGTGCAGGATGAAGCCCTGCATACACGTGAAAACACAGATCCAACCAAGCGTCCAGCTCCTGGAAGCGTTCGTCTGTTTACCCTCATGGTCAGGTTCTGCTGTTCATACCCGTCCGGTGAGAGCAGAGGAGGAAAGAGGGAGAGAGGGAGGCTGGTGCTGAGACTTTGACGTGCTGGTGAAATATTGATGAAGTTGCAAAGTGGTGTTTCGCTAATAGCCATCCTTTAGCATTTGCTGACAGGCCATTATGGAGCATTTTTTCTCTCTTTCTCATTGGCTCTTTTCGCTTCTTTTCTTCTTCTCTCATCCATTTTCTCTCTGTCTCTTACTCAACAACCACAGTACAGTAATTATCAACAACAGCTGTTGTGCTCATTTTTGAGGAGCTGGGCTTTTTTTTTTTTTTGGTTTTGCCAGACATAAATCAGCATTACTGTGATGTGCACAAGTTCAGGAGAATGTATACACTGTGTTTCTGTCCATACATCTGAAGGACATGAAGTAGAAGCAGTTCCTACATGAAACATTTCTACGCTGATTTGATTTGCCAAATTCATTTTGGATAAACATTAAGTGCTGCCAGGATCACATTTACTGGCAATGTTACTTCTCCACCCAGGAACACATGGGGAGGACACAGTGTTACTGTGGGTTTAGCTCTGAGGTGCTGTCCTCATGTTGTTGTTTTTTTGGCAAGTTGGAGCTTTCAGCAAGTGATTAAATAAATTATGAGGCAAACAGTTACAGACTTTCTAAGTTAGTGCTGACTTATTTTGGATTTCAGTATTTCATAAGTCCTGGTTCAGACCACGGAAACTTCGAGGGGAACGATTCTTGCGTGCCAACAATAAATCATTGATTTTTTTTTTTATTTCCTGCCCTTAAAATGGCTAAAGAAAAGTCCAAACTATAGGAAGTTAAAACTTTACTTATTATGTGGACATAACACTTTGCATTTCCTAAAAAAAAAAAAACATGCTGCGACTGCAAATTAGTGATAGTGTAAGAGAGGCTGCTGCATGTTGTAGTGGCCAGCAATGGATTATTCCCTAATATAATGGAAATGCATACATATTAATTAGTCAGTATAACAATAAGGGCTGATAGTGGTTTTAAAAACAGAGCACTGCAGGCTGTTTGCACCAAGCTCAGCACAGTGTGTTACCACACCAGTGCAGCCAGTACAGTCTTCCTCTAGTTTAAACAGAAACAATTACTTTATGGGGAAATGAGTGTGATTACAAGCTGCCCTGTGAGACTCAACAGGCAATTACAAATCAGTAAATAATAATTACTATGGCAGCTCGGCCAAGGAGCTGTCTGCAGCAGAGGCAAAGAGCTCATAGAAATTAATACTAGTAAGAACAAACTGCACACACACACACACACACCAAACGTTTTCATTAGCTGCATGAATTGTGCTTTTATCTCTCTCTCTCTCACATGTTTGCACATATGAACATAGATGCATGTGTATTGGAACTTAAAGTGGCCAAACACCTGTATATGTGTGTATTTAAAGAGTGACATAAGTATCACGACTGAATGACTTCCAGAAGATTGCATGCAGCTGTGATGGACATTACGTACAGTGTCCATTGCATTGTTTCTGGGTGCTGTAGTGTCACTGCTTTCTTCATTTGAATTACATTCAACTACATTTACTGTTGTAAGATCATTATGTCCTAACACATCCTGCGACCTGAGCAGCCATACAGGCAGTTTGTTCCCAGCCAACCCCTGTGTTACGACACCGGTCTTCTTCCTTTTCTTCATGTCAGAATTGTCATTATATGTCACGTAACTATGGGTCATAATAATCTGCTTTAGTTAAGTCAGTGTATTGCATGCAATGCAGGGCGAGCAGCTATAGATTACACGGGCCATTATCTGTGGGCAATTGAGCTGAAAAGTCACAGTAAATCACACGGTGCAGTGTCATTAATGTCAAAGGTTAGAGGCTGAAACCTCCAGGGATTAATTGAAGACACCGCAGCAGCAGATAGTCCTGGCTGTTTGTGATTTGTTGTCAGCACGCTGAGGATTCTTGTTTTCAGAGCATATGTTGTTGTATCAAGAGCCATGGTGGACATTACACATGATGACAAACTGTAACTGATATGAGAACATTCAAACTGTCAGTTTTTGATTAGAAAAGATGCAAGTGGCTGCAACAGTGAGCGTGTTTAATGCTCAGTTATTGTTTAGATTGTTTTGACTGTCTTCCTGAAAATCCACCTCAGACTGAGGAAGAATCAGAGCATGCTGTTCCCCTACGCCTCACTCTTTGTCACAGTTGGTAAAAAACTATCACACTGGAGCTCTCTGCCTTGAGAAAACCAGCCTTGTTTAATTCATCTTTGTTCCACTTCTGTCATATCCTTCTGGTCTGGTTATAACCCACACCACTAATGGCCACACTTGACAAAAACACTGAGACCCATTTTAGTTGAATAGCCAAGGCCTGAAAAACTTTTCCATCTTGATTTTAAGTGTAGTTTGTTGTTGCTGACTGACTCACTGACTGACTGGTTTAGGATACTGTGACCAATGAAACTGTATCGTGACCAGTGATCCAGGGGTCATCTGAGGGATGACAAAGGTCGGGGACCGATGTGGCTCTCTTCACTGATTTCAGCACCACGGGGTCAGATGAAGATGGACAAGACAACAGCAACCAGATAAAGATCCTCTCTGGAGTCGTGTGTGATAAAAGTAAATGTAACATGAGATCCAGTTCTTCCAAAGATTTAGGTCTTGATTGATTCAGACTCAGTTCTTGAACTCCTGAATTGGATGCAGGTGAACATTAGTTGTGGCTAGAGCTATAACCTCTATATTATCTGTCTATCTATATGGGAAATCACCACAGGAGGATGCAGCATGTCCAGGGCTTAGATGGCCACCACCATCACCACCTCCATATGGAAACATGTCACAGGGGCTAACAAAGAGCATGTGTTTAAGCTGAAAGGAAAAAGCTTAAGCCTCAGCTAAAGTAAGTCACATCTGCCCTTGATTGATATAAGAGGGGCTGTGGCCTCTTGACCTCAGCTCATGGTGGTACTTTCTGAGTATCCAACATACTTGTGAGAGATGGGATGTGCACAGGTTTGAAAAAAAAAAAAAGCAGCATTAGAGAAGGGAAGTGCATCGCTATAATACACAAACCCTTACATGAAGGAAATAAACATTTGAAATGGGGAATAGAAACCTAAGATGGGAAAAGGTCAGTATGAAGGGAATCCAGCTTTAAGTTAATGGGCTGTAAAAAAGTACGTGTCAGAACAAACCAGATAAGCTGAGGCTTGTCGGGTGAAAAAGCTAAACTGAGCTTAGATTTTAAATTCTGACACAACCCATTATTATTACATGAGGAAGAAGCAGCAGAAAGTCCGGATGGGTCTGTAATGATAATTTAGTTTGAAATGTGGTGTGTACGTCAGTGAGTGTCTGTGCATGAACCTTTATGTGTAATGACAAGGAGGCATCCTAATACAGCGTCAGTACTCAGTCAGGCTGAAATTGCGTGTCAAGAAAAGGTGCACAGCACCTAAAGGAGGCACGAACGGAGTCAACGATGAAGCCACAATCATATACAGGCATGATCTGTACTGGATCGCTCCCATGCACACGCCCACATTTCACTATGAATCACCAGCTGATCTCACCATCGTCCCTCCACCTGGAACCTCCATCCCTCTCCCTCCGTTCATCCACTCTGTCATGGGCCAAGAGCAGTCAGGTACACTGTGTATTGCATCGCCACGTGCAGCCAAACTCATGTTACATTCAGTTCTGTGTGACCACTCTGTGTTTTACTTGTACTCATTCAGACGAGGAGGAGGAGGAGTTGGGGAGGGCTGCAGAGGAGGGAAAGTGCAGTGGTGATGACAATAGGGAGGAGGAGGAGGAGGAGAGGCAGCATGACGAAAACCACGAGGATGTACAGAAAGCAGAGGCAGAGAGAAAGACGTGTGTATTTAGGCCATCTATGTCCTCATCCTCTCGTCATCCATTCCCTCTTTTTCTCAATTCCCCATCGTCCTGCATTGTTCTTCCTTTAGCCCAGTGCAACATGCTGCCTGTTCCAGTCTACTTCTGCTGCTTGGCTTGGATGCTAATGGCTACCCATGAAAGTTTAAATACCCTGAATGGTGCAATAATTTAATAATTACCTCTTAGCAGATGGACAGCCAGAGTCTCCTCTGCCCCAGCCTCCTTTAGTTTCGATTATCAAGTTGGAAAGACTGGGAGTCCTTTATGAAACATCCAGACATGAGCACAGACGACACATGTGACCTCCAGCTTGTGTCTATTAGGAGCTGCTAACAGTGTTTTGGCCGTGCACCATCTGTATGAGGTGATCCACTCCCTCCTGTCCTGTGGGAGAGGAGTTAGTCCGTGTGCACTTCTTTTTCTCTCACACATAAATTACAGTTTTCCCAAAAGCTCCCTCTCTTCACTTCCCCCCTTCATGTAGCGCAATTTGTTTCTCCACAAGTGCACGCAATCTACTTTGAAGCAGCGACATATTAAGAACTGTGTGCATATTTTAACTTTAATGTACTCCCCACACTGTAGCAGCTGTGAGCTTTAGCAAAGTCACATGCTATGCTATGGGAACTCTGTACTATACAGCAAGACTCTGGTGTGAATTGTGCACATCGCATCTTTGCTCCACTTCGCTCCCTCAATTTTTCATCAAATACACTCATGCCTGTGTGTGTGTATGTGTTGCATTGGGGACCTTACATTACAAGACCAGCAGGATTAGGCAGGCGAGGAGTAAGAAGAGCAAGAAGAGTGTTTCCAGCAAAAAAAGGAAAAAAAAAGGCTTGTGCATAAGAGTATTCCTTAAACAACGAAACAGCTTCCACGTTGCTGTGTCATTCTCCAAAATTACAGTGTGTGCCACAACTAATGGTTTTAAAAGTGGTCGTGAAAAGTCCAATTATTCCAACAGCGTTTCAAAAAGACATTGTTGGCAATGGAGCGGTGACAATTGAGTCTCTCGGTGCCATCTGATCAAATGCATGCTATAGAACACTGCCCCGACTGCATCTGATGTGACTTTGAGGAAACGTAAGTGTTATGGAAATCCAGGAGGAAGAAGAAGAAGAAGAGAGACGGAGAGAAAGAGAGCTGCAGAGAGGAGCAAGTGACTATGCATTTCAGAGATAAGTATAAATGGGACAAGGGGATGGTATGAGTCACGCTTCACAAATCTCTAAGCCGAGCAAGAGTAGACCTGGGTCTGTGCTCCCTCCCTCTCCTTCCCTCTCCATCTTTTCCCTCTATGGGGTGTGAAGGCCCGAGGGTTCCAGTTTTAATTACTGATGAGAGATGCAGAGCCTGAACACCTGGCCTTACTTCTCAGCGCGATTCACTCAGGGATCATTCCTCACCCGATGGTATTGTATGACGAGAACTCAGCCCGCAAATAAAGTCGAGTGCAAGAAGTGTGCATGCGTGTGTGTGTGCATGCGTGTGTGTGTGTGTAGCTACATGTGTGTGTGTTTTTGAGTCCAGGTGCCGGAGCTCTTCTGGGGCCTCCTGAAGAAAGTCCTGACTCCCTGCTTCAGCACAAAGTTATCCCCCCACAGCCTGGATGGAGGGCCCCCAGAGCACAAAGAGCAACATCTAGGTGGCGCATGGTTGAGCACGTACCTTAACCCCAACTGCTGAGGAAAGCTAATTTGGAGAAAACCTGATTTTTTTTTTTTTTTTTTTAAACTAAGGCCTGGATTCTGATACAGGACAGAGGAGAATCTGGTGCCGGGCATCATCCAGTGCAAACATGTGTGGAGCACATCATCATCGGCTTACACAAGAAAAGTGTGACACGACACCAGTGTGTGTGATTCCTGTTACTGCTGTCAGATTAGACACTTTGTGTTATGAGTAATACCACCTTCAGTATCAGACTTTACCAGAGTGTATCAGTGCTGTTTGTTTTTCAAATGGAAAATTCAGCAGCAAAAAACATGTTTTCATGAAGTGTCACTGGTTTAGACAGGCTGTGTCGTCAGCAGTGGTGTTAAGCAACCATTGTCTACAACTGAAGGTAGCATGCTAACCAGTTAGCTTCAGTCTAGCTATCCCATCTTGCACTTCCTGGTTCCTTTCATGTTCGTAAGTTCTGTTGCGATGACAAGTATAGATTCACATTTAATGGCCATGAAAGAATCAATCACTTGTAAGGTTTACTGTGCGTATACTCATTGATATAATGTAGAAGCTGTTTTGTGTGAAATGACTAATTTCAGGTCAGGAACCAGAAACATCACCAATGGCCCACGTGGCCTGGATTTTCAGAAGCGGCTCCTTTAATGTGATGACTGCAGCGTTTTGCTGAAGGAAATCAAAGCTAAAACGTGAAAATTTGCTCCGATTACGCTGCTGCAGCTTTGCTAATAAGTTCCCAGAAGGAGCGGGTGAAGGAAGGTTGATTTTAGTCTGGACACATTTTCACTCCTGTGATGTCTGCTTAGCTTGCACTTTCATGTTTGACCTCATCCTTCTTATCTGCCTCTCTCTCTCTGTCTCTCTCTGTCTCTCGCTCTCTTTCTCTCTGTCTCTCAACACAATGCCAAACTGCAGATGCACAACATTGTAAACGTCTGCCTCGTCTCACACTGTCCAATTAGCGCTTTTTTTGACAACTTCAGCTCTATCCATCTCGGTGTGTTCCACCAGTCTCCCCTGCCCTCTTCTTTCTCTCTCTCTCCCCCCTCCCCTCCATATTGGCTCCTCTGTTGGATTTTTTTTCTCTCCCAGCGTCCTCATCACTCTCATCTTTCTTCTTTCATCTCCTCTTTCTCTTCACTCTCTCACCTTTTTATAACCGTTTTCTCCTTTCCTCCCACTCCAGCTTCTCCCTCTCTGCCTTGCCCCCCCCCCCGTCATATCACCATTCATTTCATATCACGCTAGCATGGCTTGTGGTGCGGCGTTGCGACTATTGAATAGTTATCAGAGTGTGTCTCCTCTCAGCTGCAGTCATGAAAGCTGAACATAGTTATGCAGGCAGTGACTGCCAGAGAAGACGAGAGGGTGGGGTTGTGGAGGGGGGTGGTGGTGGTGTAGGAGGGACAGTGCTGCTGGCCCTGGGAGATGGATGGAGGGGATCAGGAGCTTGACTGACAAGGCAAATGGTAATAAATGACTCTCATGCCAGCTGACGAATGAACGCCCAGGACCAGGAATAGAACCAATCAGAGCAGATAAACACTGACATGACACGCTGTTTGTGTGTTCTCCTCTAATATGACCCACTTTCCTGTTCTTCACAGCACCAAACAGTGCTGAAAAACCAAAACTCCCTCCTCCATGCATTATGCATGCACCCGGGGTGAGGTTGTGATTTCACATGCAGCCTTCATGCATGGATGTGAATTTTGTGTGCACATGTGCATCCCATGCACCTGTTTGTGTGATGTCCGCAGCAGCGTAGCTGTGATGGATGGAGTCCTGTGCTCCTCGGGGGCCATTAGTCAGGCAGAGAGTGGGGGCCGGCCACCTGGGTATGATGCACCACGTTAGAGGTTGAAGGCCAGGACAGACGTGTCTCCACTGAGTGTCTATATGTGTTTACGGTGCTTTATGTGTGCCTCTGTGTGCTGTGTGTCTTACACAAGTAAGTGCAACCTTGCAGGTGTTCAAAGCAGGTTTTTTTTTTTTTTTTTAGATTAGCATGGGGCAGTGCACGTGCACATGTGCTCTTTTACGATGCTGTGGCCTGACTTTCATCCTCCCTCAGCGAGTACATACAGAGTATCCATCAGCCATGCTTCAGTTGTGTTGTGGAGCATGACACACACGACAGGTATCTGCAGATTAGAATACTGATCACAGCTGCAGTCTGAAGTCATTTGTGTTTTATAATGTACCACACCCAAACGTTTTGGACAAGTGGACAAAACAGCAGCTTGTAAAAAGGCAAAGTGGAGAGAGAAACACAAAGTGTTGCTGTTTCCTCTCCGTTCCACCAGCTCACTGTGTTTTGTTATACAGCCTTGTTTTCATTGATCCGTCTAAAAAGGTGAAACCTGATACTGGGGTTCTCTGTCTATATTCGCAGCTAAGTGGAAATCTACTGCTGTACTGGGCAGTAAAATGTGATGATTTTGTCAGATTTCAACATCTAGAGCTTCCATTAGACTCTGACAGAAGGCCAATGGCTCTGACCTCTGTGACGGGTTGTTTAACAGTGACAAAATGATGCTGCTTTTGTCTCGGCAGGGAACTGATTTGACCCAAACTTGGTGGAGTGAATGAGGCATCAGTCTGTGTGTCTATCTCTAGGGGATGACAAGTAGCAAAGGGACAGAGGTTGGGTTTGAACCAGGTTAGGACTAAGCCTTCATGCTATGTGCTCTACCAGGTGAGCCAGCAGGGTTTCATGATATTTAGAGATATTTCAATATTTTCGTCTGCATGTCCTGTGGCCTTGGAGGAGATATTCGCTCTGCTGAGTGCCATTCTGGTCTTATCTTGATTTTAAGCTACAGATTGCCAAAGGCTGCAGAGAAAATAAGTGATACTCTGTAAATGTGTCACGAACTCTTCAAGCAGAAGTTTCTAAATGAGATGTAATAAATTCAAAACATATACTTTTGCAGAAACTGCAGATGTTTACAGAGGACAATAACAGCCTTTTAAGACCTGGTGATTTTGATCTGACTCACAAATCCCTCTCTTAGAGGACGAGCTCTCTGAATGCCTTCAGGCTCCTGTTTTTATTACCTCCCTGACATGGAGCTGCATATACTGCATTTGTCAAAAAAAAAAAAACCTGGTTACTCAGGTTGACTCCAAGTGCATCCAAGGGGAACCGCAAAGTATTTTAAATGATTTCATATAATCCACATTTCTTTCCCGGGTGATTTAATGAAGGAGCCGCAGCTTTTACTTTTAGAAGTAAGTCTGTATCAGCGAACCAAACCCACACCACCCTGTAACCCAGCCCGACTGCATGCTTGTCTACACTCCTCAAATCCACGTTCCCTCCCTACACTGAAGCCTGTTAGCTGACCAGCCAGCAGCCTTTACCTCAGCACCCTGCTAGCTGCGCACACACACACACACACACAGCCTGCCGAGACCAGTCGCACCCACTCAACATCAGCTACCCAGAATTTTGCTGCATGGCTCATGGCTCATGTTCACATTCGCACACACACACACACACATATATACATGTAGAGTGTGCAAGACTTCATACGTGGGTGGAAATATGAATGTACAAGCACACAATCACATGGACCCATGTGGACATTGTGGCAGAGAAAAACACACACACTGTCAGTTTGGCTTCTTGCCTGACTAATCACCTTTGCTTGATGGTGGACATTGTACTAACAAGCTTCTCAACATGAAAGGGCTTCTCTGCTGTGTCACTCCAGGCCTGAGCTCAGGCTCTTTCACTCCATCAAAGCCACAGTGGCTGACATGTGGATGCCCTGGCACCTTCTTCACACTTATAACTCAAAGGTATCACAGACCTTAGCTGAGAAAATATAAGAATTTAACAGTCGTTTTGGCCGCAACGTTTGTGTGTACTTTAATTTCTCCTTTTGCTGTTTACATTTACATTCTTGCTCTGATAACAGCTGCTGGCCGCTGCCCAAGAGGTTACCTTGTCCTTACATAATGACATAAGGCACCAACATTAAACAGTATATGTAATTGTGCCATGATATATTAATATATTAATCTATGTGAAAATTGCCAGGTCTATCTCCAAGTGTCTCTGACGGCTTTGAGTGTGAAAAAGGTTTCTGTCACCTCTGTTTTTACCATTATAATGATATTGCATTTTAAACAGGACTTACTTTACAAATAAGGCATTGGAGCTTGTGAGTTACAGCAGCAGTCTGAACTGTTAGACATCCGCTGCTGCTGCTCCCCATTCTCAAAACAAAGTCACACAGGAGCCAAGTGATAATGATGTGTCTTTATATGATAATGACAGTTCTGTCAAGTCTCTGCACAAAGTTTGCAGGGCTATCCTCCTCCTCCTCCTCCTCCACCACCTCCTCCGCCTCCTCCTTCCACACACGTTCATAATGAATGGTGCAATGCAATCTGTATTTTCCACTGTCTTTTACTCATTTTCATCA
Source organism: Caranx ignobilis (assembly GCA_021432705.1). NCBI lineage: Eukaryota > Metazoa > Chordata > Actinopteri > Carangiformes > Carangidae > Caranx > Caranx ignobilis. The sequence continues at coordinate 1,171,035 of MU270009.1, read as the reverse complement.
TACTGTAGATATCCCACACGCTGCTCCTGCTCTCGCTCTGCAGCACCACAATACCATTGATCATCCCAGTGTTTTGGTCTCAGTAGATAATTCTCCACCCACCTTGTGTGTCCAGTGTGCCCACAATTATAATCAGATCTACTTACAAGATTATTTACAGAAATTACAATTTATTGCCACAATGCAAAGCATTTAATCTTATAAACTATCCTGGGTGTGCTACAGATGGAGCTATAACGTCCCTCAACTGCCCTGGGATCTCATTCAGAATACTTATCAGTGTTACCACCTCTCTCAGGTAGTCACCTCTGACATCAGCTTCTTATCAGTCATCACTTAATAATGAATGGGGTGTTTTTTTTGTTTTGTTTTTTTCTGCAGGGATATTTTATGGTGTAGATTACATGCAAGGTGGAGCATATGATGATCTTAGATAAAGTGCTTTTTCATCACTTATTTAGTCATCACTCGTGTGCATTAGAAAAATGGTGATTTAATTCAATTGATTTCCTTTGCAAACCTCACCTGCAGCTCTTCGATGCAGTCGTTACCTTCAGGTTTCCTTGGGTTCATCACTTCCTGTCAGCTGATTTCAAAATCTTTGCCTTTGTTTCTAGTCAGTAGAGCAGACTGATATTATTTTACATTTTTTGCACCTCTGTGCATGTTTGCTATAACATTCACACTCACCTATAGTTTTTCATTTGCCTTGTTTCTGAGTTTGCATCCTTGGTAAGCTGCAAATCAGATTACTGCATGTCCCAAATCTTAAAGCCTTAAATATGTATGACCCATTTTAATGAGGTAGTATAGCTCGGAGCAGTTTTCTTCTAAAGCCAATATCTCTCCTCTTACACGTCCTAACAAATTGCAAAACATACTGATTACCTCTGTGTCTCCCACACACGCATACGTGAACCCTATGCTCATGGAAGAATGGACGGACTGACAGGCAAGCTGCTGCCACATTCTCCAAACAAAGAAACACTCGCACTCGTTCAACTCCCCAGGATGTAGGATATCTTCCAACTCTCTCTGGGCTGCAGCGATGAGAAGTGGACGTGAAACAAGGAGCCAGTGAAAGGCACCAACACGGAGCGAGGGAATTAGAGGGAGAGAAGGAGACAGTGAGAAAGAGAAAACGGAGAGATGTAGTGCTAAGCAGCTTTAAGACAATGTGGTGGGGGAGGCTCATTTTAAGACCAAATGGCTGCTGCTACCCCATATCACTGCTCTACATAAACACACCCCCACACACAGAGATAGAAACACAAACATGTGCATGCGAAAACACATACACACACACACCGACACCCATCCACCTACACATACAATCCACTATCGCTGCTGCACATGAGTAACCCAGATGTGCTTCCCACGTATATCTCTTCTCTGCACCCCTCGCACAGTGAGAATAAAGAGGACGGGGAAGCGGCATAGGAAACAGAGGGAGAGACGAGGAGAGGGGTGGGCTTTACAAAGGGGGGGGTTGGAGGGAGATGGAGGGGTGATGGGGAGTGCAAGGACACGTAGAACACAAGCAAAGAAGACAGAGTAAAGGGTGGGCAAGAGAGACAGCAGCGATGTGTCCCAGCAGTACAGAGGGAGAAAACAGGGAGCGGAAGAGTGGGATGACTCAGACTAGAAGATGAGAGAGGGCACAAGGAGAGAAATTCAATAATACATGTTTGGGAATCCCCACAACACTTCATGGGACCATCTCTGTGGTGTGTAGCCCCCGAGATGGACAAATGAAAGCAAATGGATTGTAACTAGGGAAAAAACTGTGAGGGATGTGGTTCTGTCATGGGTATATATTATTATACCATGTTGCTGGGCGGTTGGAAAGGCCCTGGATTACAGTTTACAGTGCAGTTATTAGATGCTGTGAGGTGGGCTTGTTTGCCACCACAGTAGTCATCCAGGTGCTTGGATGGTTGATGATATAGTCATTACTGCCTGGTCAGGCTGTAGCTTTTCTTCTTGGGGTGTAGCTGGTTTTGTGTAGAGTGGAAGTTAAACTTGGATGGTGGCACATATCGACCACTGTGGCGTTCTCTCTGGTTTGCTCTGTTCCATCAAAGGTCAGCTCTGTCAAGATGGTTTGCAACTTGGTCTGCACATTTGCATGACTTTAATAAAGTTCAACTCTCCCTGGAAGAACAGTGCAAAATGTACTCCTGCCTTCACGGGCAAACCCATTGATTGTGCCAATTCTATTACAATGATTGATTTTACTCTCATCCTGAGAAGATAGGGGGTGAGGAGCTCCAACATCCGGGGGGAACTCGGTGCAAAGCAGCTGCTTCTTTTGTGTCAAAAGGAGCCAGTCGAGATGGTGCCTCCTGGGTGCCTCCTTACTTTGGAGGTTTTCTGGGCAGATCTGACTGAATGGAGACCCCAGGGTAGACCCAGACCTCACCGTGGGGGGATTACATGTCCCATTTGGCCTGAGAAATCCTCAGGATCCCCCAGGAGGAGGAGCTGCAGGACGTTGATGGGGAAAGAGACGTCTGGTTTATCCTGCTTAGCCTGCTGCCTCTGGGACCTGACCTTGGATAAGAGGAAGAAGACAGATGGATGAATGGATGGATGGTGTGACTACATCTTTATTGGATGGAGAATCAGAGTCAATGTCATATCTAGCTGTTACTCAAAGATATGATATGCAAACACCCCTGAAGTAGTTTGCCTTTGAGCACCTTGGCTACCAGTGAGTCTACAAATCACATGGGCCTTGTTCAGAGGTAGAAGGTTGTCTGAAAGAGTCACTGTAGGGATTTTGATAAAAGGAATATCATGACAGTGTCTTTGAAAGAGTTAATGTTAAATCATTTTGGGAACCCTTTCTTCTTTAAGTAAGAGAAGCATGCACACTGTTTTCCACCAATACTCCCCCCACCCAGGTTGACGTAACACTAACACCCAGAGAAGGCATTCAGAATCAATTAGAAAACTCTGAGAAATGCTGCATGACATTCTGGCATAAGAGTGTATTCAGATTCAGAAGAAGGCTGAAAAAGCCCATCTTTATTATCCACATTGCCCACTTAATTGCCAATTACTGCGGTGTGATATCACATAATCATATTACAGGATTCTGGCTCTAGAGGACAGAATCCTCCTGTTCAGATACAGCACAACATAGACGGCACCAACGTTTTAATTGCACTGCCAGAAAACACAAAGACTTTCTATGTTGGGTGGTTCGGGACATGACAATGCTATGATAAAACCTTTGAACAGCAGTGTAATTAAGTCACAGGAATATTGCCATATGATGAAATATGACTCACACAGACAATTTATTAGACATTATGTCAACTTTATTGCTTCGGCGAAAAATAAATAAGAGCAAAGCACAAATGACAAATTAGCCACGGGCCCTTGTATGCTTGGTTGCGTATTGTGCGGCAGGTGTTGGGTATCTGAGCCTCCAATTCTGTCGAGTTCGGCAGCTCTGCGGTCGAGGGAACTCCTCAGCTGGGGCAGCGCTGATGGACAGCCTGAGGCGGGCGGCCAGATGCTCCCCCTGCAGGTGATCCATCAGCTCGTATTCATCTCCAATTAAGTGGATCGTTCAGAACTGCAACGTACAGTAGAGGAGGACGGAGGTGAATTTGAGAACGCTGGTCTGAGCATATCTTATTTCCCTCTGAGGCCGTTTAGTCCGTGTTAGGTGACCTCTAGTGGCCAAAGTAAACAAGAACAACTGAGGTCGTGCTCCGAGTTGGGCTGGTTTGAGTGGAAGGACCGGACTGGACTGTTTGTTGAAACAACTGCAGGCATCGTGCTCCATTTCCTGAACACAGAGTATGTGCAGAGTCCTTGAGTGTGTTTAGTAGCATGTGCCTGTGTTGTGTACCCACATTAATATTACATATGCATCCTGCTTCAAAAAAAAAGTGTGCATGAAGGATTTGCTTGAGCACTGTTCTCAAAACAGATTCACTTATAATTCATTTAATTTCGACACCGCACCATGTGTTATGCAGAGACCGCCATTTGATGTGCAGCTTGTGCTTGGATGAGTTTAATTACTAACCCGTCAAACAAAGCCATGCAGCATGTGCACTTTCAGAAATATGGCAGGTCTGCCTCTGTATTTATTAGACAATAACTGATGATTGTGCTTTATTTGATTGAGACATGTCTGCAATGCAAGATGAGCGTGATCAGTGCTGCAGACAGGCTTCCTGATAGCCAGTGTATGAATGATTGAAAGATATTGCTAATGGACTGTGCCAGTGTTTGCACAGGTCCTACAGCCATCTATTCTATATACATTCATCTGAAGGCATTAATGTATAATCTCTCTTTCCTGCAAGCAAGGCTGTCTCTCCTCACACAGTTGACATTAACTGAGTCCATACAAGAGCAGACGTTCCCAGATAGCCAATCAGTGTGTCAGAATGGGAGGCTTGTGTCTCAGTTGTGTGTGGATGGACGATACTGTGATTTATTCTGAGCTCAAAGTAGAGAGAAGATGGTCTTAGTTTAAAAATGTAAGATGTTTGAGATATTTAGTGCTGCAGTGGTTTTGGAGCCATGGACTAGCGCTCTAAAGAACGGACATAACTCATAAATAGATAAAGATAGAAAGTTAAAATCACCTCCAGCACAATCAAAACAAAACGTTCGTCCATCCTCCCATAACAGTGCACAGACGTCTTTATTGAGTGACATATCTAATTAGCAAAGATGACGAATACAAAGGTATGAAAAATCAGAAAAATTCAGACCATCCATTACAGCTCTCATGCACTTTGTATCACAGCCAATCATTTTCTAAACCAAAGTCAAAATAGAATATAATAGAAAAAAAAAAAGTAAAAATCCATAGAAATGTTATACTTTAAAGTACATGCATCTGAAATCAGCTGGATAGAAGAGAAATGTATACAAGTGCAAAAGCAGAACCCGGTATAAATATTTAAAGAAGCGTATACAATATAAATGTTTTTTTTTATTCTTGTTTTTTGGCGTAAGTGAAGCCGAGGACAAAGATGGAAACACAAAATAAAACAGATGAATGAAAACAGTTGGATTATGATAAACAGAGCAAATGAAACCATGTCCTCACAGACTAATAAATACACACCCACATACTCAAAAACAGAAACACACACACACCAACACACACATATACACGCTGACAAACCTATTTCGATAAGAGATATGTGTAACTGCAGGCCATTACTCCCACAGAGGCAAGAGGCAGCTTGACTGGGAGCTAATGGATAGAACCATTACAGCCAAGGAGAACCAATGTTTCACCATTAGATAAGGAATCAATTATGTGTTTATATGTTGCTTTCTGCTTCTGCCTCCCTTATTCTTGCCCTGCAGTTCTCAGCTCCAGCTCTTATTAGAAACACGGCTAAAATTCATCCAACCTTCATGCGGGGAAAGGTCAGATATTTCCTTCAGGATCGTCTTCATCCCCCCACTCCATTCACACAGAGAGGGTCTGTGCTCTGAGATATATTAAATTAGCAAAATAATCATGTCAGAAGAGGAGTTACATGAAGTAGGTTAACAAAATGCACTGTGGCGTCCTGTGCTACGATGATGCATGAAACAGTTTTTTTTTTTTTAATATATTTAATAGAGCTTAAAAATCCAGAGTGCCAGATGGTGAGTTCCCACTGAGACAGGATGCACCTATGACATGAATTGAAATGAAGAGTACAGAGAGAGTGAGATAGAGATAGAGAGATAGTCATCTCTCATCTGTGTCTCTCCTCTTCACTTTCACTCTCGTTGCTCCCGGAGATGAGTCGTCAGCACAGGGAGGCGACAGTGTGACAACAAAGCAACAACTGAGGACAAAAAGACGTATAAAAAATATATATTGAACATGTATTTATGACAAGGATGGACTGACATCGTAACTACACAAACGTCGTCCTTTCTCTCTGGTGGTACACAGTGAGGGAGCGTGATCTGAGCCGAGCACCTACATCACTCAGTCCAAGGACTTTCTGTGTTTTTTTGTTGTTGGTGTTTTTTTTTTTTTTTTTTTTTGGTGGCTTTGGAGGGAAGTGATGTTTGCTGCTGCACAAGTCGAGCAGTTGTTTCAGTAAAACTGGCTGTGACAGCTTAAGCCCAAAATACATTCAGAATTATGTACACGTGACACATGTGCCCCTGTGCAACAGTGATGTCACCTATAAGACGATAAATCATTATCACATATATATACGTATATAAATACATGCTCTGAATATATGAAGATGTGAGTTTAAAGCCATTAGAAATAGCTTATTAAATCAGCACACTTCTATATGTAAACATGTTTTTCAATCTGTATCCATGGAGACAGCTGTTCATGTAGGTGATGCAGTAAATGTAAGTAAAACATGAGTAGTAATAAAATAAATATTGGCTTTTAATGTGAAACATCTACACAGGAAGTGTGAAAAAATGTCAACAGCAGCTTAACACTTGTCCATCTGTTTATTTATCCAACATATAAGTTTCAAATATGCAACATACACAAACTAATTGAGAATGCATGGCATGTAAATATATGCATATATGAGTAATATCAATATACAGTATATATGCATTTATATATTGTCATCGTCTGTTTGTGCACTCTCACAAACAGACCATTGATATTTGATGAGCTGAGACAGCACAAGGTCAGTTCAAGGTAGGTGCTGCAGGGATGAGGAATTGATTCCCACACGGTCAGCGTGCGTCTAAGGTTACCTGGTCACATGCAAATATTTGCATGCACTGGCACACAAACACTGAGTCTCTTGGCGCTTCTTTTCGCTGGGAAGCAGAGAAAACTGGCTCCATTTTTCATCACGCAGCAGCTCCATGCACAAGGCGGTGATAAAAAACTGAATCTTATTAAACTTTTTAAGCTCCTGAAAGGACACAAGCAGCAGTGTTTTCTCTGATAAATGTCTTATTTAACAATCTCCCTGGACATCCTAATTGTGGTGTTGGCTCGTGTTTCAGCGCACTGAACTGGAAAACCTTGGCATCTGTGCTGCTCCCTTTCCTCCTCCTCCTTTTCTCCTCTTCTCCTCTCTTCTCTTTCCTTCTTCTCTTGTTTCCAAATATCCTCCACCCATATCCCCCGCAACATCTTTTGTCTACCACTTAGCGTGCAAAGAATTATCCCAATTACGTCGTAGATCTGGTAAGACACATAGTATTTGTCTTCCAACTGGAGCTGTGAGCGTTAAAACAGTTCAGAAAAGCCGAGCATCTGCTCCGTGAACGACACTGGTTTGATGCCAGGTTTATTTATTTAAAACAAGATACGGCACATCTGATTTCAAATAAAGATACGCACCAAAGCAATCCAGTATATTTTTGGGAGAGTTTCCTGATGGTAGCAGGTATATTTAATTATTTACGCTCTTTCTGAAGCACTTCCGCAGTACCCGTGTCTATTTTCGGTCCCACCCAGTGAAGGGGCCCAGACTTGCGCTGGCAGCCAAAAGTCATTTTTATGAGCACTAAATGGCGTCCAGTGCATTCACCCCTGTGAATAAAAGAGGCGCTAGTCTTGTCTCCGTGCAACACACCATTACTCCCCCATTGTTTGCCAAAGCACTTTGCCGAGAAATAATTTACAGCGACCCTTTACGCTTCCAGCATGTTCAACACAAGGTCATGTCCAAGAGGAATGGCCCTGGAGTCACTATACACCGACCAACCCACCCCCCTTCCTTGGACCTCATCCATTACCGACCTATGAGAAGTGTTTGTAGGTGTAATATTGATCAGTCTGGCACATTATAGTCAGAGACTCATTTGTTTTCGACTTTGCCACTGAACCAAGAAATTAGAAAAAAAAAACCTTATTAATGTGGATACTTTTTATTCTGGTAACTGAATCTGACCAACAAAGTGATGCAGAAAGAGAGTTGGGTAGATACATTATAAAACAAGGCCTTCTGTAACATTGTGATGTCATTTCAAAGCTGCAAATGCTCTCACTCAGCAGTGGCCCAAGCCCCGCCCACTTGGCACCCACCACCCATCCTTTCAAGATTTGGTTTCTCAGATTTTTTAGCTGAAATCTGCTCCACTTTTGTTTGACCACTCAGAAAACAGTCAGCCATTCACCAGATAGACTCAGAGCCTCCTCCCATTCTGACTGGCTGACACCGACCTTGTTAGTAGAGCTCCTGAAGAAGAAGCCTGAGGGAGGAGATGTGAAATTACACTTAGGTGGTTTCTGGTTCCTGAAACCACAGAAATATCTTCTTGTGGATCAACACTTGAAATAAAACCTTTAAACCTTTAAAGCTCCTCCTTGGTTTAAATACGTAATGTAATTCAGCTCTGCAGTAAAATTTAGCCACACAGCAGCGTATTGTACATAAAAGCTAATGTGCAGCTGCACACTGCGGAATACTTTGCATTGTGTATTTTTATGTTTATTTCCGAGCAGCAGTAACACAGAGACCAGGGTCCTTCGTTCTGCAGCAGCTCAGCAATTAAACCTCCAATTAAAAAGTTTTTAATTCTCTAATACAATAAATTGAAATGGACCTGAGTGGAAGCCTAATGGGGACACTCCAGCGGAGAGGACTTAACCTTACCCTCATCCTGGAGTCACTGACTTATCTCTGTCTCCACAGACCTGTCACTCACACCACACTCGACCAGATAGCAGCAGGTCATTTATCTCCAGACAAGCACAACGTGATGATAAACATAACGAGAGCTCTCCAAATATGCAGCTATTGTCGTGGTATTTTAGCGCAGTGATATTGACTGAATTGCTGTTGCTGCAGCTCAGAAAATTAAGGATCAGTGTCGCATTCATGTGTCACACATCTGTGCTTTACATTGTGACTGAGACATGCAAAAACACCTGCTTGTGTGGAGACTGCTGTCTGCTGCAGTGAGAGTAAAGGTTATATTTGATAGGTGTTGCCCTCAGCATGGCGATCTCTGCACAGCCACCCCCCTCTGCAGCAGAGCCACTCAAAGACACTCTGTGGAGAAATGAAACTGTATACGGGAAGGGAAGGGAAAAAAAGGTGTGAAATATGTGGCCCATTTGCAATGCAAATTCCAGGAGCCTGTGGTCTCATGGGGTCCATCACAGACAGCAGGCATAACCAGATGAACACGCAAGTGAGTGCCAGAGCTTTCATTTTGTTTGCCTTGTCTCTCTCTCTCTTTCTCTGTGCTCCTCTCATTAAAGGGCCTCCATTTTTAAAGACAATTTTACATATAGTTCATGTATCTCATGTATATATTCAATAGGTACGTAGAGTTGGGAGGTAAACAGGCCCTGCAGGGCTGTTGGCTGCACGCTCTCGTCTCTGCCAACCGGTAAAAACAGTGAAAACGGCCAACTAAGAAGCTCGTTATGGCCCATAAGATCGCTCCTAATGAGCCTTTGTAACACTCCAGCGATCCCTTAAGCCTTTGTGTAACACTGTGGTTGAACTTGAGAGGTTGACAGACTGTTACAATACAATATACATAAGGGACCGCGTAATGCAGGATGCAGATGGTACGGATACGTGAAGGACGAGGGGAGATAAGGGTATAGTGTGAATTTGTGGTTACGTGCAGGTTAAGGATGAACTGATGATAGTAAAATATAAATGTATAGACCAGATCACATACTCAACACACTGAGCATGAATAAGTCACCCTGTAACACCTAATTTAACAGTAGCATGCATTAGGTGAGAAACATGTGTGATACAGGCTTAAACAGGAATAAGCTCTTGTGTTTTTACTTATGTACTAATCAATCTGCATTTCTTATTTCCCTGCAGCAGAAAGATGCATAGCATGTAAAAAGTGATGACAAAGTTGAGTGGTATCTCTTCATCACTGGGGAGGAGTGAAGCTGCTAATTAGAGCCTAGATGAATAGGAAAAGCAATGTAAATTGGAAAATAGTAATATGGCAGGAGGGTGAACCTGTTTCAGTGTTCGCTCCTGACTGACTTTAATATGCTGCTGCTTCATTGGTGAAGGAGCAGCGTTAGAGTGGCTAAATATGCGAGCAGGTGTTACGTTGATGTTCCAGTTGGCAGCAGGAAGTTTTGTTGACTATTAGAGACTTGCAGCCAGACACAGTGAGCTTTGAAATGCACGCACACATCTCCTCTTAGCAACTCTGGGCTGATGTTAAGCCTTTTTTTCCTCCCATATTCACTGATATGATCTTTGTTCTCTTTAAAATGTTCTGTATTGTGTAGGGTGAGATTTCCATATTGTTTGATTATAGATCAGGCCCAGATTCTATAGAAAATACCTGTGAAAGCATCAGTCTCAGGCTCAGTCCACAGGGAAATGCACACAAGCCTGTATTCAGACACTGAACCTTGAAATGAGCCATCAGCAGTCGTAGAGCTTTGTGATGTCACAACAAAGCAGCCCCTGCTCTCAGCCCTACCTGAAGAAAAGGTCAGAAATCAGTTAAAGTTGTTTCTAGAGCTCCATAGAAAAGCTTAAGAATTCATGAATTCATGACCTTTAAAGTAGATTGGCCTTGACATATTATCCTCCATGCAGGTCTGCATCAGTGAAAATCACCCTCTCCTCCTTTTTTTTTCTCATGTTGGTTTATGGCGTGTCAGGAGAAATATGAAGAAAACAGCCAGGTGAACTTCTCACTTTCAGATACAAGTCCGTCTGCAGCCAAGAGAAGAGCTATTGAACCCACATTACCGTCAGACGGAGACATGTTTACGAGTGCCACGTGGACATGTTCAGCCAGAAACCACTTGTCAAAGCTGCTCTGCGTCCTATCGACGTAGATTTTACAGTCCACTGGAGGTGTTACGGAGCATATGAATGAAATACAAGCTATTGATTTCTGCCAGTGTCGGTGGCCTGTTTTCTGCATGTAGCAATAGATACGGAGAAAAAAAAACAATGCATTTCTTCAAATCTTATATTCTGCTCTCTCTCTTTTCACAGTAGTATCTAATCTTCAAAGTATTCATCGCATGCTCTGTCTGGTTGTCTTTGCCGTGGGCGCACCACAACATTCATCTCACACACTCTCATATCTGATCAAGCTTTTCATTCAGAGTGTTTTGCTGTTTTTTTTCTGAAACACTGATCCCAGGGGTGGAAGCTGCCATTTTTCACCTTGCATAAATGTAAATTAAATTATGTTTTCATTCCCTTTGATTTTTAGTGTGCAGCAACTCCTGAGAATTTTCGGCCACAGGCGTTCGCATGGATCATGTCAAGAATGTGAAAACCCTCTGTGTGCTTGTTACAGTGCCAGTTATGTTTATCTGTGTTTTTTCCCTGGGAAGGCTCAACAAGTGCAGTCAGGCTTTCTCATTAGGGGGTTTCGATCCGTCATCATTCAATTATTAACACTTTTTTTGGGGGGTGGGGGGGTAAAGGCCTTCACTGGAGAGGTGGTAAACATATGAGGTGGTGCAGAGAGTGGACCTTGTTTGTTGTTGTTTTCTTACCAGGATTTTTCTCGCTCGGCCACGGGGTTTAAATTCAGAGCCAACAAGCTATCAGACTTATTTTTCTGTTATCTTGCATGGCTTTGGCTGCAGAGTATAAATCCACCATTCTGAAGCAAAACAACTAGTGCACTTTTCTTTTGCATAGCCCGGTGTTGAGGCTGGAGTCATGTTGTCTGACTCAACCAGAAACTTAATGGTTGAGGCATCAAACACTCAACAACTGTGGAGTTAAAAAAGTTTGCAGCAAAAGACGGTACTGTAGGTTCCCAGCAGGTATAACAGAACCCACATGGGATTGTGTTGATGACAAAAAGGAGGTGGTAACAGAAATCTGTCGTACCGATTCTGCAACAAATATACTCTCCAATACATACACTCAATACTAGTTCAATACTGTTCAGACAGACAGTGGAGCTGGAGCTTATTCTGCTGGACCTGTTGTGACTGCTGACTGTTGTTTGCCTCGGTTTGACTAACAGAGGCTTTGTAGGTGGGATCGAGCAGCAGTACAAGATGTTTTACAGATATGTGGACACATCCATGCACTCCACTGCTATTGGTTGCTCAGGGCAAAAGAGAAAATTGGTTAACATGATTTTCCAATTTCATGCTGAGCGGATGAATAGAAACAGAATATCAATTAATTCTGATTATCAGACGCAGTCCTAATTGGAATTAATTGTCGCTGCTTTGAGGTTTTCAGCTTCTCATCAGAGTTTTTCCCCTTTCAAACGCTCGTGTACTGTACATGACTTGGTAGCTCATACAACAGCATCTCAGTTACCAGAGTTAAGCTGAAGGAGGAGGTGGAGCTCCATACGTTTGCTTTACACTTCCTCAATGAAATGAATCATGACAGAAACAAGCTCTTAACCAGGGGTGGGTGCTTCCCACTTATGTAATCCCAAACGGCTTGTGCAGCGACCTAATGCACTTTCCTGATTGGCAGCGGCTTTTGTTCGCCGTGTTTAGGAAATCCCATCCTCCCTTATTCATTCTTTTATTTAACAGCATAGAACGTTTGCATATTAGACACAGTGTCTTCCCCCTGCATCCATTCACTTTTCCCTCTCTACAGATCAACAGCATCATCTTCTTCTTCTTCATGTGTGCCTCAGACCTCCAGGCGGCAGAGCCTCCTGACAGTGGCTGTAGGTGAATTCCTAATAGAATCAGCTTAAATGTTGGTTTTCCAGCCCCTCAGGCCACTGTATTCACCACCGCTGTTTTCCCCCTCTCCCCTGAGACGAGCCCACAGAATAATGAAACACAGTTTCACAAGGAAATTGTTTTCTGTTGGCCGATATTGGCGTTTGTGTGTCTGACTAGAATGAACATCTCTGTGAACAAATCAAAAGTGCACGATGTTTGGCAGTGTTTGCTCAGACTTGTGTGGAAGTGTCGGAGCATTTAGTGAAAAGTGCCAGGCAGCCCGTCACTCAGTTTATTCATGCAAATAGCAACAGCAAAGTAAAACCCATTTTCCCAGAAGATTGGAGTAGTTATTTGTGGTTTTTCTAGTTATATTTTCCATGAAGACAAAGTGATGAAATGATAAATGGTCCTGGTGCTGGCTCACTCATCACTGCCTGATGGAACTGGATTAGTCGACTCCTACCACATAACAAGCCGCCTCTCAACCTCTGTAATCTCACAGTTTTCCTTCCTCAATCTACATCCTTTTTTTCCCTCCTTTATTTCATCGTTTGCCTTCACTCTATCTTCATTTTTTCCTCTCCTTCATCACCCCCTCCCTTCCCCTTTACATAATGCATAGCAGGGCAAGTTATTCAGTCTGAGTACAGATGTAGATGGCAGATGGAGAGGTGGGAGTTGCCTTGATTTTCACCCAAAATCCAAATCCTAGCTTTTCCCACTCTGTCACATACATACACACATACACACACACACACACACACACACACACACACACACACACACATATCTTGGCACACAAACACACTGAGATTGTGTATTATAAATGACTTTTGCATCTCATCATGCATGTGTGGTCATTGGCAGGAGTCCCGTGCTTTCACACACACACATGCCTCAGTTATATGTTTACATGCAGTTTAAATAGTAATAGTGTCAAAATTCTGGCTTTACAGTCGTTTCTTTTAAAAACTGCACTAAACTGTTGCTCAAGTGAACGTCCCACAGGTGGGATTTGGGAGCCAGCTCATCTTTTTCTCTTATGTGATCATCTGAAGGAAAGCACTGTATTATTCCTACATCTACAAAATGTTCATAATCATGCAACAAAACACAAATTTTGTTCTTATTCTCTTGTCGATGCGTTAGACATAAACAAGAACAATAAAGACTGACGATAACAGAAACAGAAACAAGCTGGGCTCTTTGCTCTCAGTCCTGTAGTGCTGGTTACTGTTGCTTAGAGATGGATTCAAAATGATATACTTTCAAAAGTACAGTGAAGAGACAGTTTTCAGTTAATTTCCTTTATTGTTTTGTTATAGTATAAAAGTAGATCCAGCTGTCAGGACTTCTGTAACTTTGTGGTGTCACAACAAAGCCCCGCCCACCTCGACCCACCATCCAGCCCTTCATTAGTATTTATAAATTGAAACAACAGCTATTATAACTCAATCCTGACCACAAAGCATTATTTATAATTGGCATATTGGGCTGCATGCTATGTTGAGTGTCTCTAAAAAAAAAAAAAAAAAAAAGCAACATCTAAATCTTCAATTCAACTGTTTGTAAAAGACAAACAAACAAACTCAGAGGCCATTTTCTTTCAGGATTGACAAGAGTATGAATTGCATGGCAGTATCCATAGAAACACGATATCATTAGTGCGTTGCTGCTTTACAGCACAGACGACAGGAAGCTGAAGAGAAAGATGCAACTTGCCTTGAAAGCCCCCGTGAATGAAATATGGGGCTAAAGTGACACTTTTTTTTTTTTTTTGCAGAATGATATAATACACCATGCTACAATATGCTTGTTGTAATGGATTGCTGTTGTGTGCACTTGGTGGGATGCTAGTATTACCGAGAGAGAGGGGGAGAGAGAGCCTCGCCGCTGTGCTGTGTGGCTGACTGTAGCTGTCACGGAGGCTTGTCCCTGTCAGCGAGATAAATGACATTCTAGCTACCCCGCTATCTACTTGATACCTCAGAGACAGAGACACTGGTGATGCCCTTCAAACGCTATACACCATCAACCCTGTGTGTGTCTATGTGTCTATTGTCAGGAGAGCCGAGTGTGTGCTTGTGTGTGGGTGCAGGTGTGTGTGTGTCTGCACATGTCAGAGCATGGCGACATGCAGATTTGTCAGTGAAGTGTATGTGTACTCTTGCATGTATACATTCAATTTATAAATGTGACCACCCTCCCTAATCAGCTGACATTAGCAGAGCATAAGAAGAAAATGATCTATGACACTTACTCGTGGCATGACGGAGCGTCAGCATGAGTCATGACAGGTCAATCCATGTCTGCCTGTAGAAGCGCCACACATAGCTGTCTCCATGGTTAAATACAAAAGCACCATGTCACAGAGGATGTATGTGAAAGATGATATTAAACCAAAGGGAGTGGTGATGTACACAGAATAAATAGCTGCATACTGACAATCAAGTCTACTCACTCTGATTGGCTGAAAGGTATGTATTGTTTACTATTGTGGCTCTAATCAAGCTGCAACCTCAGGAAAGTGCCACAAACTGCTCGGCTCGGAAAGTGAATGGAAGCTCATGTATTTATATTTTCTTAAGGCTTGAAGTCGTCATGCATAATCGAAGGAATGTGGAGTTGATTGACAGGTGGTTCAGCTTAATGCACATGCAGCGTCCCAGCTTTGCCCATTTTTGAATCAACCATAAATTAGGGGGGCGGAGTCAGGCACTGACAGGATGGTGATGGCAGCACCATCATGGAGGCTGCATCCTTCTTCTTTATACACAGTCTGTGGCTCTAACACAGTAATAATGATAATAATATACTCACAGGTAACAAAGGCAGCTGGTTCCAGGTTGCTAGTAGCTTTTCATACTTATTCGAGTGGGACAGTATTATTTGTGTCAACACAAACACTTGTATAATAGGACTGGGAAAATACTTCTTGGTGAAAACAGGAACATGATAATCCACCTCTGCTGTTCTCAAAAATAACACATTAAGCTCCTTTGTGATATGTGTAATTATGTGGAACCACGCTGTTGTGTGTGTGTGTGTGTGTGTGTGTGTGTGTGAGAGATGTTTCAAAATCTCTGGCAGCGCCTGCTTTAGATATACTGTTACAGCTGTAATTAAGATACAAACAGTTTGGGGGGGGGGTCCTACCTCTGGCATCACACATCACATCCTTGTTAAAAAGCAGCAGTGAGCAACAGCAATTACAAGACAAACATTTGCTCCAGTGATGATCTTAATGCCAAACACCACCTATTTCCTTTGGCACTCAGTGAGCACGGAGCTGCCAAAGGGCCGCACTTTGAGCCCATAATATCCCTTCCTGAGCACCCCCACACTCACAGTTAATAATGCACTGGTAGCTGACTGTTGAGGCTGCCAAATCTCAGTAGTGACCAGAGCTACACCACCGTCTCCCTGCACTTTTTTTTTTTTTTGCCTTCAGGTGGGGGAGTCTGACCTTTGTGAGCGGCCAGCTGGAAAATGTCAGTGCGAAGTAAACTGTTAGCGATCTCAATTTGCGATGGCATTTTCTATAGCCAGACCCTCAGGCAGCCACTGTGGGTCGTGCCACTGTAGCTCGTGCATGTGTGAGTGTTTATTTACGTGTGTGTGTGTGTGTGTGTGTGTGTGTGTGTGTGTGTGATGAATCTGATGATCTGATGAAGCTTTTACTCACCCACTTTCACTCTCTCCTTTTGGGTTCTTTGTGTTGTGATTGACCTCCTCGTATCTTTTTACTCCCTCAAAACTTCTCTGTTACTCTTTCACCTTGAATTCTGTCTTGAACCTTGTGTCACCCTCGTCGCGCTGAATAAACACTATTTGTGTGCAGTCCCATACCTAACAGATCACATATCTGCAGTCTGGCCCTAGTCTGTCTTCCAAATAGACAAAAATAAGCAGCAGATAAAAAGATTAACAGTCCTCTCAATTAGAATATGTATGAACCCTTTGAAAGACTTAAGTATGAATCAGACAGTCTAGTCAGTCTTTCAGCCACGCTGTCTAAAAATTGAAGGTTTTTCTGTGTACAGTACGATCAGCTAAATCCCCCCGGCTGTTTGGGGCTATTACTGAGAGAATGTCTGGCTTTGACTGCTGAATAATGAAGGCAGTCTTTGGGGAGATGGGCGAGGCGACCGATACAATCTTAACGTTGTCAAATCCACCAAACAAAAGGAGGGATATCAGCGGTGAGGATGAATGTGGCCGTTTCAGAAAGGGATGGCCTTGCAGATAGCGCTGCCAGAAATGGCAGCCGGAGGGGAATGTTTGCTTATAGATGCACCATGAACAGGTTTCCTGCGGTGGGTTGGGCTCAAAGGAAGCTCACTGGAGAAGAAGTTCCTCAGGGACAACTGGAAAGCTGTCAGGCCCAGAATGAACACGCTTGTGAGGCTGTGGACATATCGTTGAACATGCTGTCGCTCAGGCATTGCAATGCAAAAGGCTTTGCCTCTGCTACAACACTGAAACCTAATCCTTCTTCTGTGTCTTCATTCTCATTACATTGAAGGGTCCCCCCCCCCCCCCCCACACAACAGTATACACTATACTGCCTTCCCTTAAGCTCCTTGTTCTACTTCTTAAACTTTCTCATCCGCTAACTAAGAACTCATTTGCTCTCTTAGCCATTTTCCTCCAGGGTTCACCTTGTCCAATTTCTTGCCAGTACATGCCCTGGCACCGGCTTCCTGAATAATGCTTTGATTAGGAGAGAAATCGCAGAGGGAGATCGTACTGTCGACCGCAGACGTGCTTCCTCCATTTCAGGGCTTTCCCTCAGAGTTTGTGCCAAAACTCCTACAACTGGAGCGAGAGAGAGAGAGACAGACAGCACAGGGGCAGAGATGGGGGAGAACTTAGATTAAAACTTCCACCTGAATAAGTCATGTCTTTCTGATAGACTTCAGGAAATAGTCATGAATATATAAAGAGCAAATGTGCATTTATCAAATCGTTCTTTCTGGTCACACAGTGAAGGGAGGAATTGATAGGGAGAGGCTATCACGCTGGCTCGAGGATGAGGATGTGGCATAAAAAAAACAGAGAGAGAGAGAAAGCAACACTGAAGTGAATATAAAATGCCTCTTACAAAACTACTACAAAATTAATAAATCATTCAAATATTGAAGAAGATGTGCGAATGAAAACGATGCAAGAGAGAGCCTGTTTCAAGGAAAGGAGAGGACGGATAAAATGGCATGAATTTGTGAGAAAGAGGGAAAAAAGTCACCAAAAAGCAATTTGAGCATCGCGGCCACTGACAGACTGTATAAAAGCTCTGGGGAAAAAAAAAAAATCAAGGAGAGGAGGCTTTATAGGAGAATGGAGGAATAAAAAACTTCTCCATCATCACCAGAGAGAGAAAAGCAAAAACAGGAAAGAGAAGACAGAGATGGGGTCAGAAAAGTGACAGCAGAAGAGATTGTCGTGAGCGAGAGGCGAGGGGCAGTGTGCTGAAAGCTTTTAGGGATGTGACCTTTAACAAACAAGTGTGGAGGGTTGCATGGCTAAATGCCACACAAAGAAACTTCATGGAAATCTATTTGCAGGGCAGATGTGGGCTGGACAGGGAACGCTGTTTGGAAAAAAGAGAAAGCAGCAGCAGCTCGTTCATATATTGATTTGAATCTTCTCTTTTTAGCTTCAGGTCATCAGTGGGCAAAAAGCGAAGGTTCAGACTGGAGAAAATGCAGAAACGATTGTCTTTCAACTGTACGTGCTATTATTATTATTACTGGTAGGTCCTTGTGTTACATGAAGCGAGATGTCCATGTGTTCTTTGATTATGAAACCAGATCTGGGTTCTGTGTTAATGCTGTGAAAGGATCGAAGCCTCAGCCCACAGAGAAGTGCTCATGGCCTGTATTCAGAACCTGAGCCTTAAAACAAGCCACCAGGACTTCTGTAACTTTGTGATGTCACAACTATACAGCCACTTCCCTGCAACACCTGTACCCACAGCTGCAGGATGTGTTTACTGAGTGGCCGGCTGACCTGTGACCAGGCAGAGGAGGAGCTACATGGTAACTAAAGCCACAATCATAGTCTGTTATGGAGATCAACTCTCTACATAAAACACTGGATATATTTTCTTACTTACTTTACTTAAAAGACACACGATCTTGTTCACACAGATAATATAGATAAAAGACAATGAAAGATAATATATTCCTTTATTCGTCTCATGTTGTGGAAATTTCCCATATTGCAGCAGCAGACATCAATGTAATACATGTTCACTGCACAGCATACTATGTTCAATATTATATTTATGCACATTGATGCATAAATAATTGTAAATCATTTAAACATGATATAACAACATGAAAGTAATGACATTGGCAGCCACAGAAGAAGAAGAAGACTTCAGATGACTGCATGAGCAGTTTTCTGTTGGTACCGATCTTTCCTTCTGTGTTTTGCCTGCAGTGTAGCAGGATTTTGTTGCTTTGTCTCCTCCTCTTGTTGCTGGCACTCTCACTCACACTTGTGTGTGTGTGTGTGTGTGTGTGGATCTGTGTGTGTGTGTGTGTGTGTGTGACTGAGTTGATTGAGTGATTTGTCAGAGCCCGGTGCTGGCTTGTCTGGGTCTGCATGAATATTCCTGGCGTGAAGCAGGTCCCTCGGAGCCTGGATGCTGTCAGGAGGTCGCCGTGACAACTGATGGGATTTACTGCTGACAGATGACTTTGTGAGAGAGGGGAAGAGATGAAGACAGAGAGAGAGAGAGAGAGAGAGAGAGGGAGAGAGGGAGAGAGGTCTGCTGGTGTCATTTGACATCTATAGTATATCTCAATTTTCACCCTCAAACTGCTGTCCATGAGATAGACTGAGGCAGAGATGGTGCTCTGTGTGTGTGTGTGTGTGTGTGTGTGTGTGTGTGTGTGTGTGTATGCACAACTCTTCACTGTATATATTAAGCATGTGGAAAATCTGGCTTTCCAATAGTTGAATTTTGCAGTGACACTGAAAAAACCCCTTCTTTTGTCTCCTTCCTTGTGATTCCCTCTCTGTGCTCTTCATTCAGCAGCTGCCCTCTGTGATTGATTAGTTTTTACCATCAGGGAAGACAAGATGGAATACACCAATTAACATGGCTTTTGACAAATGCACTTCAAGATGGAGTTCACTACGGAACCAAACTGCTGGGATATTTAATACGTGATGTTTATTATGATAGATGGTGGTCTGGAAAGCTCGCAGAGGAAGGAGATGAACTGGTGGTTTAATCGCTGAATTTAGTAACGGTTCAGTTTTGGCTCTTCAGGCTCCTCGTCTCAAGGTTTAATGCAACAGAAAAGAAACTGAGCGAGCTGTGTTGTGTCCAAACCACTTGGACGTCTTTTAAGGCTCAAGGAAATAAAACAAGAACTTACAAAGTTAGCCAGCGAAAATATAACTTGGACGGTGTCTTACGTGCTCGTCTTGTTTATTGGCAGTGAAAAGCTACACGATGTCTACGATATGAGAATGATTGTAGTTGAACAAATCAGAATCTGAATCCAAGAGCAAGTGACAAAAAAGAGTAAAACAAAAAACACTCCACATTTTTCTCGTCTTTAAAAGGATGACAAAGACAGTACAGTAACACTCAGCCCAGGCTCTGCTGCTTTTTCCCTGGAGCAGCAGCAGCAGCAGCAGCAGCAGCAGAGCTTGGCTGCTTGGATGGAGCTGAAATGGGCAGCAGCAAAGAGACTGAGAAAGTACAGCCAACCACATCCTCAACGGGCTGCCTCTCTGTGACATTTCAGCTGTGGCTCAAGGCTGTGTGCTGGAGACATTTAATGTGTGTGCACGTACGTGTACACACACACACACACACGTCTGTTTGTATTATATACTTGCATACTTTGAGGTCTGACAGTCTGATAGGATTTTAAATTTATACTTTTTTGCTATCAGGACGTCAGGAGGTCTTTAGGACAGAGACAGGAGTGAGACTGCCATCACACATTTTCACATCAAAAAGGGGGATGATGTTACTGTAACAGAGAGGCGGCTGAAGGCTGGGGTCTGTCCTGAGATGACACGGGCCCAGCATTCAGTGTATATGAGGAAGGTGTGAACCACAGAGCTGCTGCGGCTGCAGCTTAAGTGCAGCACAATAATCAGCTCTGCCAGTATCAAGATGCTTTGAAAATCGTTTAACACCACATTTCACTTTGAGTCCCATCCATAATGAATCAGGCCCTGGACACCTCTGTTTGGTTTGCTGCTGGAAAACCAGGTTAATGGTACTAAATTAAGACGCAGGATTCATGTGAAGAAAAAAAAGAAGAAGAAGAAGGAGGAAAATTAGCATGAAGGTGCTCGGAGCTCTGTTTTAATCACAAGGAGGCACAATATTTAAATAACGTGACTCCACTGCAGAGGTGATTACACTTGTGTTTAAACCATGTGGCCTCATGACAAAGGGCAAGAAAGGAAAAGTCTTCTCCATCTTTCATCCTTATCCTGCTTTCTCTCTCTGTCTTTTTAATTCATAAAATGCCATAAAAACACTGATGCAGAGAGAAAAGATGATCAAAGTGAGTTGGCTTCATTCCTCAGGGACCACAGGTCTGCACAAGCTTTTATAACAGTTCATCTGATAGTTGTGGAGATAACATAACATAACATAAACAAATACAACACACATTCATGAATCCTGTACAAATTATTGCCAGAAATGCCCCCACCCCATTTTAAACAACATACACAGACCAGTGCAAATAACATACTTTGTCAGATAATAGTGGGACCTTCACTCAGAGTAAGAAATATCCCCTGTCGTCTTAATGGACGCTGTGGGAAATAAATCTGAAAAACTGATAGTAAAGTAATGGGTTTCCCTATGGAAGATACCATTTGAGTCTCTGATGCAGCCAACTTGCCAGAGGCTTGTTTGCGCATGTGCGCACAAACAAAGGCACACACACATTAACACACAGCTTTGATGGCACCAGAAGTTTTCTGGCTTAATGATCAATTCTTGAGATGCAATTAGACAACCTGTCAGTGAAGCCCGAAGTCACTGTGACTGTGCATTTGTGTGTGTGTTATTGTGGCCGTCATTGTGTGTGCATGTGTGTTTTCCTCTCCCGAGGTGTAATTACTGGCGGTGCTGCCATCAGGGCCTTCAGCCGGGCTGTACACGGCCAGGAGAGTGTCGGTGGCAGTAATTGGCCAGAGTGAACCTGCAAAGAAACATATGTAATCAGACAAAGAGACAAAGAAAAAAAAAGAGATGTAGACACGGAGACGAAGGGAACATGGCTCTGTCTCCATCTGCACAACAAAGATTAGACAGAAAACACAGACGTCTGGAACAGTCGACACAAAGTTAACACTTCCAAAGTTCACATGAACAAAGGAAACTGTCTTCACCAGAGAAAAGAAGCCATTAGTCATCTCATAAAACACTGTAGAAACACCAGTGAAGCGAACTCTCACTGGTGTTTCTACATGAACAACAGCACTGGCCACACTGAGGCACAAATGACATGATGCTTTTTGAGGTGCATCAGCTTTATCACTTCTTAATATTTTTTTTGTGTGTGTACCAAGAGACCAGTCCTGTCCTGGTCTTGATTTAGATGCTAAGCTAACAACAGCAATAGTGACTGCAGGGGGGTGCCATAATCTGGCAATACGATACATATCACGATGCAGCTGCAACGATACAATATATTACAATATATTGCGATGCTATTTGCAAGACAATGTTATTGCGAATTTTGTTCCTTTTTTGAATGTGCTGAGTTAGATATCGATGAGCCACAGTCCTGTACTCTTGTGAGTCTTGTGAGACTCTCTGAGAGCCTTCGCTGTCCGTTGTTGTGCCTGTTAGATTAACGAGCGTCAGCCAGGGGTTTGTGAATTTGCATGTCGCAGCCTTTTGCTCAAACATGTCTTCATGTTCATGTATTTATCAGCGGGGCTGTTGGGCTCGATTCCCCGCATCAGCACTTCTGAGTAGCCAGGGCCACCCGTAATCCATACTGTCCCTGTCAGCCAAATGCTAATGATGCTGGAGCCCCCACCACCACCATCACCCTCCACCTGCATCTCCTCCATCCGTCATACAAACCCACCCCAACATTTACATCACCGATCATTTGAAATGTTTCCACAACAAACCATTAAAACAGAAATAATCAATGATTTACTCGGCAGAAGGTGGAGCGATCCTTCGAAGTGAAACGGGCCCAGCTGTGACCCCCCCTCACCGCCTCCCCTCCCCTCCCCTCCCCTCACCTCTCCTTCCCCTTCACCCCAGCACTTTGTTTCAGCCGGACTGAAACCTGAGGCCACTGGAGATGATTATGAACCATTTTCAGAGAGAATTTCCAGGAAATCACAGACGTATGATTTGGATAACTTCAGTGAAAAAGTGACATTTGATTAGTAAAGGATAAAGGGTCTCATTTTCCAACCAGACAGGGGTAATGGTAGTGATTTGATACTTTTATACCAACACTCTGTGTAGAAAAATGTCTCTAAGAATCCATTTTTAGCAACTATGTGAGCTCTCTGACATCCCTTATGTATTTCCAGGGGAAATTATTTTGAAAATTATATAAAACATTCAGTCCATGTCAAGTTTTCCAGCAGCAGCAGCAGTTTTGCTTGTTAGTGAGGTTGTTTGCTGTTGAACCAGCTAAACTGGGTTGTTAGTCCTAGAAAGTTCCTCCTCCTGTTTCCAGTCACTTCGTTACAGCCTGGGCCTTGACATTTGACTGAAAATCCCTCAGGTTATTACTGAGGAGCGTGGGTCGAGAAGCCGCCGCCGCCACCGTCGTCTCCTGAAACGTTGTATTATACACTGTGTGATTTCCAAGTGTAGCAGCTGCATCTGCGGCTGATCCAGATCACATTTAGAAACATCTCTCTGAACCTGCGAGTGAAGAGAGAGGCAATTACTGTCATGGTGAGAACAAAAAGTTATATCAGAAATGACTGACAAACACACACACACACACACAGTCTGAACACACACAACAGAGAGAGAAAGAGGCACAAAATGGAGAAAGAGGAGGCTGATGCTCATAAGTTTGACAAATGAAGGAATTGTGGGGGGAGTCGCTCAGGGCGAGATAGACACAGATATAAACAGATGGATGAGTGCTGAGAAAGAAAAGGAAATATTGTCAGATGAGGACAAAGCACACACACACACACACTTGACACAAAAGAATGAAAAACCTGTCAGGACCTGTCAGTGTCTGGAGAATAGACACTCATCATTGATATGATCCTACATCTAAATATATATCCACAGGTAGCTGGCGAGAGGAGCTGTGGCTTTTTTCACTGTTGGTTCCTGCAAATACATGTATTGTATATTTATATATTCTAGTCTATATAGTAGTACAGAGTGGTGGTGTAGAGGAAACAGATGTCAACTGAATTCTGCAGAACAGACTGCATCGTATGCATGAACACAAGTTATGGAGATTTCACCATGAGGACTTATATTTACCACTCATCTTATATCCTCATATATCCAGAGGATGTATGTACATATGTTACAATAATAAATCCCTTTATAGTTATACATATGCACAAGATAAAGTAAATCCCAGGCAGTCATACTTTCTCTTGAATAAAATGGGAAGTATTGTGGGATGCCAGTGAGGGATCAGCCAGTGCCCCCTTGGTAAGAAGCAATATCATATATATATATATATATAGAAAGAGAAAGAAAACCAAAGAGTTAACAGCGACATCTGAGGTTGAAATCAGCCGTTCCCAATAAAAAGAGAAACGCAGGTGAAAACTAGAAGAAGAAATATTCACAGAGCGTTCACAGGAAGAGGTTTAAATTTAGCATCACAGTGATAATTGGTTCTCTGAGCATTTGGTGGGATCTGACAGGTTAAATTTAGAGTCAACTAAGAAAGCATGAATTAACACATGGAGAGGGGAGAAAAAGAAAGAATGAAAGAAAGAAAGAAGGAGCAGGATAATCCCTGCCTCCAACACTAAAGACACAGTGTACATAAGCAAAGTGCAGCTTGATTGAACCTTTGTTAAACCTTCACTTCTGCACCATTAAATTCCTGTATGCAAATATCACCTGCTGCTTTTTAATGGGAATGAAGGGGGGGGGGGGGGGGGGGGTTGTGGTCTGTGCGAAGTGGTTTTTATGTTTCAACAATCAAGTTTCAACCTATTCAGCTCTGTACAGCAGAGGCAAAGAGGCAATGCTCACTCCTCTCTCAGCTCATTTGAATCGTCAAGTCCATAGGAAGACAGATGGAGCAGAAGCAGCCTGACAAACTGTCTGCTGCTCTGACAGTGTTTTGGCTGCGATCAGTCTGTTCTTGCATAATTAAACTTTTTCTCAGACACCTACAGACTAA
Organism: Caranx ignobilis; assembly: GCA_021432705.1. Classification (NCBI taxonomy): domain Eukaryota; kingdom Metazoa; phylum Chordata; class Actinopteri; order Carangiformes; family Carangidae; genus Caranx; species Caranx ignobilis. Next base: position 1,146,084 of record MU270009.1, on the reverse strand, counting down.
AACCTGCGACGTCGCTGCCGCTCACATGTTTGGCTATATATATATATACATATATATATGTATATGAACACAATGATTTCAGTATTTTACAGCTTTCAAACTGTGTTTTCTCAGGTAAGCGCTCAGCCACCTCTTCTGAAGCGCTGCCCTGGAATGTGAACAAGGTCACTTTTACAAACACACACACACACACACACACACACACACACACACACACATACACACACAACACTATGTATAAAGAGACCAGATGGACGCTCTACACCAGCTCGCCTGCATACGGCACTCATGTGACCCCGGCCACCTGGGCTCCGGAAGGTGACAGCATGTCTCTGTAGGAATATACACACACGCACACACACACTCACGTACACACAACTGTGTTTATATATCAGCATGTACACACACACGCGCACACACACACACCTGGGCACATAATAAGCAGAATCCCAGCAGTCGCCTGGTGCTGGTGGCCTGTGAACCCGTTTTGTTGTGCAGGTAAATTTAGGTGTGTGATGCTTTGCTTTAAAAAGACCAGTTCATGTGGATGATGTAATGATGATGATTAATGGGCGAGCAGCAGCAGCAGCAGCAGCAGCAGCAGCAGCAGCAGCAGCAGCAGCAGCGGTGCTGGTGCACTGAAACACTCTCTGGCGCAGTTTGAAGGCAACACAGGCAGGAAATTAAGCCTGTTTGTCACCGGAACAAGCGGTTCTTGATTATGTATTTTTAAAACTAATGAAGTGCTGTTTTCTCATCAATAAACCGCTGTGAAACGAGACGACAGGACACATTTTGATGGTAGAAAAATGAGTGTGACCCGCTGGCGTTTGGCACAGATGCTGCACTGGTTTCACTGGGTCCCATTTGGTTTCTGGGGGACAGAAAAATGCAAGCCAGGAAATGAAGAATTAGAAATAGAATAGACGTTTAAAGGGAATGAGTGACAAGTGCTAAACAAAACAGGATCTATGCTTTTTGATAAATAATAGTGGTGATAAATTTCTAAAGAGGGCCGTGTCATTTGTCAAAGAGCATCGATGCGTGAGCGAACTCCTGTCCTACATGTGACTTTCAAACTGACTGGCTGTAACGAGCTTGTCACACGTCATGGCACTGCATTTCATATCACACATCACGTTTCCCACACGCTGCTGATGTCACATGTAAAAGAACAAGAAAGAAAAAAAACCCTCGTTCATAATTCAAAACGCATCACTGCGTAAAATGCAAAAAAAAAAATTCAAAGGGCCGCATCTATTGTGTATGAGGTATGGTATAGTTCGTGTGTGTGTGTGAGCCTGTAAAAGCCGTGGGGGGCCACAGGGGAGATGGGGGTGGTTTGCAGTGCGGCTGTAATTAGAATATTTACACTGTTGTACTAATCAGATCTGAGCTGTATCAGTGTGAAACGTGTACAGGCAACAGTAACAGTAGGAACACGTGTCCCACCGGCGCCGTGTCACACTCAACAGTAATTTGCTGTTTTGTTTGTTTTGTTTTGTTTTGTTTTGTTTTGTTTGTTTGGTTTGTTTGGTTTGTTTTCCAGTTTAATTACCCAGCATGCTCGGCTGATTAACTTCAGAGACCTGTCAATAGTGTTTTATATCTGTTTTCCCTGTGTCTGTGTTTAGTATTGGTGATCGTGGCTCTGGAGTGATCTTCTGATAATTAGAACAAAGAAATGGCCTCGTTTCACTTGTTAACTTCACATTAAAAGTCTCGTTTTCACTCAACTAGTGTGAGAAGGAAACAAAACTCCATGAGTTCACAAATAAATAAAGAACAACTCTTTCTATGGACTTAAGAGAGAATAATAAACAGTAAGTACACCACTGCATTCAGTGTACAGCTGTGGTTAGTGGTAATATTGCAGTTTAGGACTTTACATACTCACAGAATATGATACATGTTGGAAATGAAATGATACAAATACATATAATGATGATAATAAACATAAACTTATTTATTTATATAGCACTTTTCAGACAGACTGTAACACAAAGTGCTTCACAGGTTAAAAACATAAAACAAAGAAGAAAACCTGACCCCCCCCACACACACACACACACACACACACACACACACACACACACACACACACACAGAGACATAGAAAGTGTTTGTATAGATAATTTAAGATTCATTCAAACAAAGAGTCGTGAAAAACAAACGACACAACCAAAGAAAAGTAAAATCCTGAGGCCCATGGTTTTTAAAGTCAAAAATTTTCAGAATAAAAGTCTGACAAAATCAAATACAATGTGAAACAGGTGCACCACTGGTCGCTTTTATAAAACTTTAACTTTCTATAAGACAGACTTTTACATTGTTCTGTTAGTGTTTCTGTGTCACTGAGTGAACTGAAAACGTCCTCCATCCCTCGGTGGCAATTTATGTTACAAATATAGTTGCTGTAAGGCGCCCAAACACTTTTCGTTTCTCATCTGAGCCGACACACATTTCCACCACCAGTCCTGCTAAAATCTCCCGTCCTGTAACTTGAGTCCAAATTATTTTTGACAGATTTTGCTTTTTCTCCTTTTTAAGTCGAACCAGGCAGCAAAAACAGCCACAGTGTGGCCGTGTCTATGTATGTCACAGTGTCTCATCTCTCAGAGCTACGAGTCAAAAAAAAGGGGCCATCTGTGTGAGTGCGTGCACATCCACAGGGATGAGACGGGGAAATGGAGAGAGAGAGAGAGAGAGAGAGAGAGAGAGAGGAGGGCTGGAGTGAGCAGGCCACACTGAGAGCTTCTCTCCTGGCTTTCAGGGAGGAGGATACTGACAGCACAGAGAGCTCGAGTCTTTCACCATGGTCTATTTCACTGATACTGCAGGGAAATAAAGACAAATTGGTCCAACAATCTCTCCTTTCTTGTGCCTCCCATCCGGCGCATACTTTCATCTTGTCTTTTTGAAGCTTCCTGAAATGCTCTCTCGCTGCACTTTCTCTTTTTCCCTCTCTCTCTCTCTGTCACTTGCCTTGACACTGGAGTGTTGAAACACAATAACACAGCACTTCTTTTGGACAAGGGAACGCTGCTGTTATAGATCTGCTGACTGTTTTATCTGAGGTATGTAGCCTATGTATGTAGGCTGGAGTCACACACATAAAGAAGCAGTTTAGCGGTGAAACTACCATTGACCACTGACTTCAAACCGCACTAATTAAATTCACCTGAGCCCCAAATGGTTCTCCGCCTTTGTCGATGCTGTGAATGAGGTCAGGAGGTTGCTATCATGTGCTGAAACCTCAAAGAAAAAAGGAGGATCAAATGGTCTATTTGGCCTCTCAGCAGCATTAGAGGAGCTGCTGCAGGTTAAAAGTCCTGGTTAAAGTTTCCCAGAAGAAGCGTTAGAGTGGAGTCTTACTTTCTAGCTGCGAGGTTAACGTCCACCTCGGTCCACAGTTGGAATGAAAATTAATTAACTGTGAGAGATTTGCAGCTTCAGTAAACAGGAATTATGTGTCTGTCTGTGTCCCACATTTGGCTGTCGCTTATATCCTCAGAGCTGCCGTCCTTTCAGCTGCACAGACACAGGACTCCTGACATGTTATCAGAAACAAAACCGAAACAATCAGTCGCTTCAGTGGACAAAAACAGTTTTCAAGCAGGCTGCAGGACGGGGGCATCCTGCAGGGTGGTGCATACCATTGTACTGCAAGTGCTGGTTGTTGGATTCTGCAGGGGGAACATTTGTCGCCTGTCATTTCTCTGTGTCTCTGTGTTTCCTGTCCCGCACTGTCAGACAAAGAAATAATGGTAGAAATGGTCTAAAACAGTTTAAAGGTCCATATTCAACATTTGATTTTTAGTGTTGATCCATAAGAGGATATATTTGTGGTTGTAAGAGCTCATAATCTCAGTGTAGTTGTACATGTCTTCTCTCAGGCCTCTCTCTAGTAATGAAAGGTCAGTGAACCTCTGCTCTGAACCTCTCTTCTGATTGGCTGATGGTTTTCTGAGTGTGCCAATGAAAATATAGCAGATTTTCAGACAAACATTCAGAGAAACCAAATCCTGCAGGTTTCAGTGGTAGGTCCATGTGGGTGGGGCTTGTGGCATGGTTGAGATCTCTGAATGCTTTGTGACGTCACAAAGACACAGAAGTCCTGATGGTTCTAGCTTTATGCATTTCTCTGCAGACTGAGCATGTTGAACCTTGAGCTGATCTATAATCAAAAATAAAAGATAGCAGAACATCTCACTCTATACTATGACAGACATTTGAAAAGAAGATTCAAGAGGCAAAAGGCAGTTGTTGTAGTTCGAGCACATGTGTGTGGTGAATGGCCTCTGAGTGGTTTACGCTTCAGGCTCAGAGAGCAGCCGGTGGTCATGTCTCAGAATTAGTGTGAATAAAAACACAAGTAAAAAAAAAAACACACTAGTAAAATCTGCTCAGTCAGAGACGCTTGAAATGTTCCCGAAATGCTGGAGAAACCGCCGCCAGCACGGGTCACCATAAAGGTTAGTTCCACACCACTGCAGTCTGGGACTTAGCAGTGAGGGTGCATTTCTCATCAAGTCTATTCCTGTATCTTCTACTTTACTTACTCTGAGCAGAATTTAGAAAATCTCTTTGACTGAACCCTGAATATCTGATAGAAGAGCAAAGTGCGTGCATGCAGCTGGAGCGCGAATGCAGGGAAAACAAGTTTGGAAAAAAAACAAAAAGAAAGGAAAATGAAATAACATATAAACAGTTCATCTTCGAACTCATTTATCAAAAACATGTGCACTCCTTTGGGCTCCACCTGCTGTTTGCTGCAGAAGAAGGGAGACTCCTGTCCACAGACAGATGGAGATGGAGGTGAAAGGCAGGAGGAGGGAGGGAGGGAGCAGCAGCAGCAGCCTGGAAGTCCTGTCTTTATGAAAACAAACTCTGCCTGTGATTTGGCTAACGTCTGTCGTCTGTTCATTTGTGTCTCTAAGACGTAAAACAACAAGAAGAAATCACAAAACACAAAAAACTCACCCTCAGATGACAAAGTTTTATAGAGAGACTAATTGCACTCCTGCTGGCTTTTTCCTGTTTAATCAAAATTTCTAATCCATGTTGTTACCTTAATTGGAGCTTGTTGATTGGTTTGTACATCTGATGGCACCACTTCCTGTCGCTGGTTGATAACAGGGTGTGTGAGTGATGGGAGTGAACAACCGCAGCAGCAACAACAACAACAGCTGACCCCTGCTGAGCTGAAAGTTCAGGAGCAGTCGTCACTCATGGTCAGCCTTTGTTTGTCTGCGTGTGTGCGCATGTGTGTGTGCATGTGTGTGTGTGTATTATGGTGAGCCAGCTAAGAGGTACATGTGAGATTTTGAGATTGAAAGCAAAGCACCAATAACAGGGGTTTGGTTCAAAACAAAAACAAGTTGTTTATTAGAGTCTGTGGGTGAAAAGAAGGACAGGGCCAAAATAACTATATATCCCAGACCACTTCCTCGAAATGGGGTCCGTCCCTGCTGGAAGCATTGGCTCGTCTTCATCACTGCTGCTATCCACAGAAGAATCAGGCCGAAGACTTTCAGCTTCAGATTGAACTTTTGAAAGTGCTTTTTTTTTTTTTTTTTTTGCTTTTTTATTGCACCCACAGGGAAATTTTGTTGCATTTGCGGGGAGTGCATAAAACATGAAGCCAGACGTCGCATCCAAAAAGGAAGATTATCAAAATCTGTGTATTGTTTTGCACAGTTGGTGTTATTTTTCTCTTTTTTTTGTCTGATTCAGAAAGAAACCCATGTGTATGTTTATTCACCAGCCTTGTAGAACAATAATAATAATGAGATTTACATAGAATTTACATATGCATGATTATAAACAACCCAACAGCTTCATTATTAGACTGAGTCTGTTGGGATTTCTGCATTTTGATGACATGGCTGTTGGGAATCTCTTCACATATGCTGAACATACATTTCTTCGTGTGTGTGTGTGTGCTTTGCTGGAAGCGAACATGACCACTGAGTCTCGTTCAGTTAACATTACAGTGATTGTGTGTTGCAGCTCCAAACCGCAGCTGTGAAGGGCAGACTGTGTGTCGACAGCAGAGGGAAACCACACAATGACATAAGATAAGAACCGTCTCATCAGAGCTGAGTCACTAATGCAGGACAGACATGTGGAATTCCTGAGAATTAACCTCTGAAATAATTGATGAGATGATCAGTTTCAAAGAGTGATAGTATCCTGTGCTGCAGCTCTTAAGTGAACTTAAGATGAGTGATCAATGAATTTTGATGACAAAGCAAAATAATAAACATCAATAATTAAAGTGGAGATGTACCATTTTGTGCAGGAGCTGTTGATCTTCACTCATCTTAACTTTCTCTTAAGACCTCATGTGACTAAAGCTGGAAGCTGCTAATGCGGGTGGCAGAGGGAGAGCAGAGATGTCTGGTTCTTAATGAAGAATCACCACAAGAAGAGTCTTAAAGCTCAGACACTACATTAAGGTAGACGCCCATGTCTTCTTTGATTATGGATCAGCTCTAGGTTCTATATTAATACTGTGAAGGTATCAAAGCCTCAGTCCACAGAGAGATGCTCACAGCCTTAAAACCAGCCGTCAGGACTTGCTGTCACTTTGTGATGTCACAACTAAACAGTCACCACTCTCAGCCATGCTCCAAGCCCCGCCCACCTAGACCCACCACCCCACCCTGCCGGATTTGGTTTTCTGCTATATTTTTACTGGATCACTCAGGAAACAGTCAGCCAATCAAAACCACAGAATTACAAATACTTGTGATGGACATCAAAACTTCAGATCAAACACAAGGAAGCAACAGGAAATGATTCTGGCTCTGGTAAATCATTATTGTCATGACTGTTGAAAGTATTTATCTTAAGGATCCCTTGACCAATCACTGATCCCGTCTGTGAAATCTGAGCTGCTGCTCTGCTTTCATCCACACAGCCTCGCTGCCTTTCAGACGTCTTCTCTGTTCGTTTTTAACAAACTCTCCTCCTCACTTGCTTTGAATGCTGCGGCTCGGTATATAAAAGTGTCATTGGACAAATTCAGTGTGGGATTAGCCTGTGATCATGAGTATCACCGCACCCACGGTTGTCACAGTGTGACTGTCCTACTCCAGCAGCTGTGGCAGATTTGCACAGGATTTAAAGCACTGACAACTTCAACAACCCTTTTACAAATTACTGAACATTGCCAGGTACTTGTCCTGACGGGGCTTTGACACGGAAGGGCTGCCATGTGATTTACTTCAGCCTCATTTCTTTCTTTTTTTTTTTGGTGTGTGTTCATAGTTGGATCCAAACTGAGGAGCCAGCGGTGCGACTGTAAAGTAGAAACTTTCAGAGAGCACAAAGCAAGCTGAGAGTTGACCTCAATCTTAATGAAATCCTGATGAACATGGTGACACAGTTGCAGAAGCTGAGGACGATATTTGAGAACTGTGCATGGATTATGTGGACTATTATTTATCTTTCCTCTTGACAGGAAACACATTCCACTGCATGGATTTGAACGGTTGTTGTATTGTTTACCAAAGTGTCTCTGGCAATACACGATGCTGCACATACAGTAAACTACAAGTGCAGCATATTAACAATAGGTGGCCTGTGATGATGTGTGCTGGAGCTGAAGTCACATGTAGGCGACTTATTGTAAGGAGACGCACCTCAGACTGTCAGACCGTCACTGTATTTGACTTACAGGCTGAATATTTCTCAACGTGGCATCAACTCATTTCTTTTCTCACTGCATTAATAAGAAATAACGTGATAAAGCCTCTGAGAGCTAACTCCACTCACTTACATTTACACTGAGAGTCTGAGTGGACTTTTGTTAAGTCATACTTCCCATCAGTGCTGCGGTAGATTTCCAGTTGTCAGTGGAATGAGTTTGTAAAGTTCTCTCCTCAAAAATATTCACAACTGTCAGGTTTTTTTTCACTGTTTAATTTAGATGCAAATGTGAATCATGATCACTTTAAGGGTTGTGTGTAGAACACAGTGCCCCCCCCCCCCCCACAGCCACCACCACAGGTTCAAAGTCCTTTACATACAATACGCTCTGCTAACTGTACATGGACATATGCAGAGCCCGTGGGGGCTGGACCTCGGGACTTGAACCTGGAGCCCAGCTGTCTGCCGCTGGGCTACTGGCCATGCTCCACCTCTGAGCTCATCGCCGACCTCATCCACACACACACACACACACACACACACACACAAGCAAGTAAAGGCACACACCCAGCGTAAGCCCCGCTGTCTTCAGTGCCTGTGGTGCTGTATTTGGATTTGACCATCTGTTCGAGAGTCACCTGACAGGTGTAGGTGCAACTCGCTCACTCTCCTTTTTGTCCTCCACTTATGTGGGAAAGTGTCACATGAATCAAAACTTACATATGTGATCATATGCAGGGTCATGTGACACACACACACACACACACACACACACACACACACACACACACAGAAGCTCTTCCTTCAATTCTAGTGAAGTGAACTGAAGCAGCCACTGGTCTTAAAGAAATCCCTGTATGAACTACATATTTCTATGTAATATGTTTTTCTTCTGCAGTTAATAGGTCAGTTAACAAATCAGAAGAGAGGAGGCTCTGAAACTCTCCTCTGATTGGCTGACTGCTCTCTTTGTTTTCACTGTATTAATATAAAACCTAGACCTGCTTTAAAAATCTAAAAAGACATGATCATCCCCCCCCCCCCCCCCCCCCATGTTGCTGCAGGAGGACTTTTTCCTTGGCCAATGACAAAACAAGGTCTTCCTCTGATCAGCACAAACTAGAACATGATTCTGGTAATGAAAGCCTTGTATTTTTTTTTTTTTTTTTTTTAATGCAAAGTTGCCGAAGATCCCTCCAAGTAAATTAAAACTACAACATTAAAGTTATTTTTTAATTCTCCAAAGAGATTTCCAATTAATTCCCAAACTTAAAAGCTACATTTATCCCAGAGTTTCCAAATCTAGGAGCTTTTATTCTTCCTCGCTCTCTGCTCTGACCGTCCTGTGGCAGCCGTTAAGCACGTAGGGATCATGTCTGCTGTTTTTCCTTTATCATCAGTGTTTATTAAAGATTCTATATAAAGCCGGGAAAATGCAGAGGAGAGAAGAAAAGAGCAAAAGGGAGGTGGGTAGATGCTGAAGTCAACAGATGGAGGGGAAAAGACGGGAGAGACGAGGGAGTTCAGAGAGGGAAGAGGGAAGAGGATTTTATCTATATTATCCCTTAAAGCCAAAATTCTGTTGATCTGCATTCATGCAAAGAAGATTAGAGATGTGTAAGATGAGGAAAAAAAACAAAAGCGAGGACTGTGAAACACTCTCATGTACATAAATGAATATTAAAGTGCAGTTTCTTCTGAATAAATAGAGGAATATTAAAGACAAATTGCATGAGCACAGCAGTAATTTGAGTCCCACTAACTTTGTTCAGATGGAGTGTGCTCTCTGCTGGAGTGTGTGTGTGTGTGTGTGTGTGTGTGTGTGTGCACTCTCTCCATCATTTCTCCTGCAAACAGACAGAGAGCCACGGTGGAGGCTGATGTCATACCCCCATTATTTGATTTTGAAGACAACGGAAAAGTTGAGGGTGCTTTGCAGAGCATAGTGTGGTGCCTGTTATTTGCAGAGATTGTAAACACGGTGAGGATAGAGCGGAGATAAGGTAAAGCGTGGGTTTGGGGCTATATGCTGCTTAGCTCTGTACGCCTTTGGAGCAGTCACCTGTGCTGTGGATTGAGAAGAGATGCTTGGGGAGCTTTGCATTCATTTACTAATCCCTGCTGCTGGCATGCTGACTATTATCACACACTGATTCTTCAAAGACTGGTTCAAAGAGAGAGACAGAGACAGAGAGAGGGCGATTTATTCGGAATATATTTTCTGTTTGTATCTTTGCCTCTGTACTCATATAAGTGTATCTTGATGATGTTCACATGCACAAACCTCTGCAATGTAGTGCGCATAAACCCAGTTAAAAGCCTTTTATGCAGTGCGAAGAGTCTGAGCTATTGATGTGGAAAACATGTCAAACATGTGCATGTTTACCAATAACCCTCCATGTTTGAAGCTGGAGTCAGGCCTCACTGACGGGAGCAGGTAAATAGCTGTAATCTGATGGACGGCCCAGTAGCTCCATGCACATGCATTCTCAAAGGCACATATTGATGGTCAAGGCAGATGATGCTAATCCATCATTTTCTCCTGTAAAAAGGCACAAATGACTTTTCTATATGGAAATACGCATGTTTCTGTAGGAGAGTGAGGGCAAGCAGAGAATATCTTCAGGAAGAGGGAAACAGGGTCAGACTGTGCTTCAGCCTAATGCATCTAAAAATACTGGAAATGTATGTTAGATTGAAAAAGAGAGTCTGCTATGTCTGGGCACAAGAGGCTTGAAAACACTTGAGAATCTATACGAGAACAAGGCTGAGAGCAGTAAAGAAGAAAGATGTGTCGGTGTAAAAATAGCTTTGTAATAGTGTGTGAAAAAGCCCCGGTCTTAGTCACCGCAGCTGCTGCGCTCCACTCTGCTCTGCAGACACACATGTACGCGCATAAACCTGATCGATCCTTCAAAAAGTGGACAATACATCTTCGAGAAATACAAAAAAAAGCAAAGTAGGATAAAGTTGGGAAGTGACGCAGCGGGAGCAGAGGGAGATGAGAAAGTGCACTGATGACATAACCAGCTTAATATTTAAATGGGCAGAAGTCCGTCTGGCTGTTGATGCAACGGTCTCAGATGAAAAATTCACCAGCTCGACTGCCTTGTGTAGCCGGCCGTGTTGAAACAGACGTTATACCCCAATATTCTGCTCAATACCTCGGTAATTGGCTCTGGAGGTGAGAATATCTGGTTTATCAGGCAGGAAATGTTTAATTCATGGTGAATAAAAGAACATGGATTATGTCTAAAGGCATCTACACACACACACACACACAGAGGCATGTGTGAGCATTTAATTTCATATTCATAGACACACTCGGCCACCAAACAGCTGCCAGCACACACACACTAAACATGAGCATGCAAACACACAAAGCTGACTCAGCAAAAACCAAGAACTGGCAGTAATTTCCAGCAGCGCTGTTTGTTGCTGTGAGGTCGTCTGGAGAGCAAAGTTCTAGGGCCAAATCTAAGTGCTGTGTTCTTTGGTTATTAAAAGCAGCAGACACTCAACACACCTGATGATAAACAGCTCATGAGCAGAGATAACCACTGAATCAGCCGTCCACTCATTTACACATGAAGCTGCCGTGGCTCGGTGTTGATGCTGCTGCTGCTGCTGCCGTCCAAGCTGTATGAATGTGAGTGCTGGCAGACAAACACAGGAAACTGAAAAAAAAAAATGGACAGAGTTCAGACATTATGTAAAAAAAAAAGGGGGGAGGGGGGGGCGTGTGGTGGATAAAATCGAGGCAGGAATGGAAAGAGGAGAAGAAAAGAGCAGCGGTGATATAATCACATGAATATTTAAAGGACTAAAGTCAATGGAGCTGTTTGTGTCATGTGCTCAAGACAAAGAAAAGACAGGAGAAGTGGAAACCTTTTGCATCGTCTGATTGCAGCCGCAGGTCATGAATTTATCTGTCTCGTCTGCAATCACCATGGCGACAGCTGATGCCATCACTGTCTCCTGAAAGTAAGGACAAAGATGGATGAACAGAGTCCTGATTCAGACTGAACAAGGAAAACTACCGTTAGTTAAGAATGGATTCTTTCCTATTGATCATAGATGGATTACTGCACACACACACACACACACACACACACACACACACACACACACACACACACACACACACACACACGCACCAGCTAGATATATTCAGATCCTGTTTTCATCAACAGCCAATCAGATGTGTCTGGTCATGGCTGCCTGAACACTGGACCTTGATTTCAACTTCAAAGCCTGATTGAGACTGAACCAGTCAGAGGGGTTGAAAGGATCGCAGCAGCTTTAATGAGCATTTTACCTCATCTTTAATGTAAATCTGCCTGTTTTACATTACTTTTCTTTTTTTGAAGTTTCATTCATGGCTGTTCTTGGTCCTGGTGCCGCCTGGATCCAAAAGTTCGACACAGTCTTCAGGTTTCAGCTGGTGCCAACTCCACATGTTCAATCCCTCTCATCATAATATTGATCTCACCACATGCAATTTAGTCGTCTGTGTTGCTAGGTAACACCAGCATTTCACATGATTTAATTCTAGAGAATATTAAAGTTTGATTCTTTTGAGACGAGGGATCAAACCAGATTCAAGTTTCTTATTAAGTTACGTCAGGGCTGCAGTTTGAGTTTTTAACATTTCTTATTCATATTCAGTGTTTTAACAGAGCTCCTTGAAAGTGTTACTGTTGCCATGTAACCAGTGTTGGCCTTAACTGCTTTTTGTCTGACCAAGAGCTTCAGCCATCACTGTTTAAAATGCAATCAGTTAAAAAAAACATCCATTAAGAAGCGCAGGGCAGCCCGGAGGCAACGGTGACTTCCTACCAGAAAGTGAAAAGGCTGGAGAAAAAAAAACAAGAGAGTTGATAAAGGAGCGATGTTTGGATTCAGTGACTACCCCATGCTCCCGGCCACTGGGGTGATCGTTTCTCACCTGCTGGTTGCACTGTGACCTCCTCGTTTCATGAGTCCACAAGTTCTCGCCCATTATATGTCACACATCTGACACCATGCTGTATGTGGACTGGGTTTATTCTTCCAGCTTCCTGTTCCCAGCACCTTGGTGGACCCCCCCACCTGGCTGTAGTCTCACACTGACCGGTAGTGATCTCATTCGTCTCTGTGCACATTGCTCTACGCTATAATTTACCAAAATGTTGAAATATTGCTTTGAGGAAATAACGTTTGAAGACTCTCTGGTGAGTTAATAAGATGATGAAAGATGCGGTGACTCCTCACACCTTCTCCAAATCGTCTGCTGTAACTAGCCTTTCACTGCGAGTGGAAGCGGACAGATGAGGCAATCAGTGACATAATCAGGGTGTGACTGGATAATTAGCTTCTGTGCTGGGACACTTTAATGTAATATACAAGCAACATAAATGCTGCTGCTACTGCTGCACTTTTTCCTTCAGAGGACACCAGTATCTCAGGGATCCTTTTTTTTTTTTTGCACAGTGGGGTGGCCTATAAAAAGATGAGAAACCAGCAGAGAAATAAAAGGGAAGGAACATTTGTCTTCTTTATTATTCATGGGAAAACAAGTGGTTTGGAGGAATAAGGGTATGTTTGTTTTTTCTAGAATGATGCAAATGGCTTTGTACGTTGAAAACAATGGAGCGGGGGGGGTCTGCTGCAGTGGGAGGTACTCTACCGGTAGAATTTAGCTCGTATGTCAGAAAATGATAGAAAATTCAAGCTCTGAATAGTGTAGTGTACGTCGAGGTGCTGTATGTATGTCAAGGGGACTGAAGGCTGTTTCTGCACTTTTAAGGTCAGGAGTTTTTGAGGTTTTGAGTAAGAAAAGTTTTGAGCTGCCAGACTTCTGGAGGACTAAGGAGAGAGGAAAGACAGGAGGAGGAGGAGGAGGCAGAGAGACCAAGTGTGAGTGTTTGAGTCCTTAAATGTTTAAAACGTACCATCTCCCCCCTGTGTGTCTGTCTCCATCTCTCTCCTTCACATACCATCTTTCCTCAGAGGAATTAGGTGACTCAGAAAGCAATTAAAACTGAATTGCTGCTGCTAGACAGAGGAGGAGGCAGAGGAGGAGAGCGGGGAGGTAGAAGAAAGGGATTTGGAAGGAGAGAAGGAGGTAGAGAGGGAGGTGAGGAATCGGAGATTGGTGCAGACGAGCAGCGAAATTTCAAAAAAGAAAAAAAAAACCAGCCGCCTACATTATCCCGCTCATTAAAGACTCGGCTGCTTTCATATTAGAGAGCTGTTTCTGGAGTGTTTGTGTGCATAATATGTGGGTGCATTCATGCCGATTTGTGCGAGTGTATGTGTGCATAATTCTGTACCCTTAATGTGCATGTTCATGTACAGTATGTCTTTGTCCACGCTTGTTTGTTGATATTCGGGAAAATGTTTGCTCATGCAAATCAGATATGAATAAAATCCTTTGAATATGGGCATGTTGTAGTTACAGCGAGTTCCTCTCCTCAAATCTGTGTGTGGGAGAGCTCGGCAGCTGCAGCCTGAGCTCAGTGCCATAAGCCTCTGATGGAAAATAAAGCTGAACGTCTCCCTGAGAATACCTCTATGGAGGAGCCTTATTCTGCAGAGGGCTCGTCATTTTCATTGTTTTTTATTGATTTTTTTCACTTGAAAATTAAGTTCATCCTCAGATTTGCACCTCATTAGCTTATGGATACAACCAGAGTCAGTGGTACAGATATTTTCTGCTAGAGGTCAATAAATCACACATACACTGGATTTTATCTCCTCATCCAGCGTTCAGCTGCTTTCAGTGTTTCTTAACAACCCTTGTAAACTCAGATACGTTTTTCTGTCTTTAGAAAAAACCTTTAGTAAGAAGAGGTATATCAGAATCCAGCCAACGTGTTCCCCAGCTCTGCGACTGTCCTGCAGCCAAAGTCGAGTTTCTCTCTCTCTCTTTCTCCGTCTCCCTCCTCACATGTTCTCAATCCATCTGTTCTCCCATCGCTCCTCGACACTCATCTTCTCTCACTCTTCTTCTCGCTCGTTCCCAGGAAGGACCTGTTCTGCACACGAGTCCTCGCACTCGTTCTGTGTGCGTGTGTGTGCCCATGTGTGTCCATGTTTGTGTGGTTGTTTAGGATTTTTGGTACAAAGTGTGTGTTCAGACTGTTTGCATAGTGTGAGTGTGTGAACTGTGTGGTGTCTTCCCCATGCCGTGACAAGGTCTTGTATGAACATGCTCAAGAGACAGGATCCCCCATCTGTATCTGTGTATGGCTCACTGGCTGCAATAGACTTATGGACACACACACACACACAGTCACACACATATATACACATACATACATAAACACAGTAATGGATGCACTCAGTCACACAGACACTGGGGACATTTATTTTTTACACACAACCAGAAAGAAGAGTGTGTATATGTTATAGTTTGTGTGTGTGTTTGTGTGTGTGTGTGTGTTTTGGCAGTTCTCAGTCACGTAAACAAAGCCATTGTGCAGCATATTGAATGTAATCATGTGCTCCATGGTTGTCTGGTTGTAAACAGGTGCCACTGGACTAATGGCTGAGGAAGGAAAACACCACACTGCTTCATTGCTGCTGGTTGTTGGATCACTACATGACAGTGAAGATTTTCAGTCATCCAGGTTATCCAGCACATACTCAGCTGGATTTGCTGTTGTACTGGCTCTTCAGATCAAAAATAGCACCAAAATCACTGGGGTCTCGAAGTCTCCTGTGAATGTGAAGGCTTATCTTTTAATACAGTAAGATGGGATTTGAAACTCGGCTGAGATATCTTTTCCTCCTCGGCCATTGTTGGTGTGAACACGGCTTTACACCGAGCAGCCACAGCATTACAACAATTGCAAACTGCATTTTACTGTTGTGGACGGCTGTGTAAATGATGTGGCCTGAATTCACTCTGAACCATCAGTGATGTTAGTTTCCATGGCGAACAAGCCACCAATCAGCCTCAACGTTAAGGATCAATAGTGTTTACCCACCCACACAAGTGGCCTCATCAGCTGTTCAACTGTCCTGCTGTGAAGAACTGCGGGCAGAAGGTTAAAGTTGGATCAAACCACGTTGTTGTAACCATGGCGACCATGGCTATAATCTAATAACAGTCTAATCTACATCAAATGCTCACTATAATCCAAGTCCTCACTGAGCTGTGACCTTTCTTATAGTAACCATGGCGATGAGGATAGGTAGGCTACACCACTCTCGGTACAGTCTGTGTGTTTAAGGTGTTACTGTAACCATGACAACCGAGGAGAGGCACACCTGCCAGTGTAGTGGAGCTCTTTCAGGCGACTCCCTATCGCATGGGTCACGTATCAGAGAGTTGAAAACAGACGACTTATACATCTCTGTTCAGGTCGGAGGACTGGTTGGTTTATTATTGTAACCATGACAACCAAGTTCTGGTACACCTGCAGCTGTAAGGACGGGCACTATTGAGGAGACCACAGGTGACATTTTACATGTATCTCTGCAGTAACAGAATCTGAGCGTGTCATGTCAGGGTTACTGCTTCAAAGTTTTTTCTTCCTCTTTCTTTTTTAGCCCGACACTTAAATATCTTTTTGTATGTAAATAAGCATATCTGTGCTCACATCTGTGTGCATTGTGAAGCTGCAATAAAGTTTAAATTTACAACAGAGCAGACAGAGTGTGAGAGAGGAGTGTACGCTGTGGCATGAATCACCGGTCCCTGTGCTGTTTGTATTCAGGTGCAGATCTGGGATAGATTTATCTTCATGCTTTTGGAGGCAGACAGTGATATAAATGCGGCTGAGACACTAGAATTATTACTCAGAATACTGCAGAGTAGATATGAGGCGAGTAGAAAAATAACTGTGTGTTGTGTTGTGCTCTGTGGCTGCTGCTCAAGTGATGCAGTGTGTTGCAGCTTCATGTGAACAGCCATCTTGATTTTTGCAGCACAGTGGCTATTAACACTGTCCTTTAGGAAAGCTCAGGCAGGTAGCGCACACACACACACACACACACACACACTTGAGAGCCTGGGATAAAATGAGCACAACTTTATTTACTCTCCTGTTGTAGACGAGTGCACTGACCCCAATGTGGATTGGGGTTTGTTTGTCTTTGTGTGCACAGGCTCTGTGTGTGTGTGTGTGTGTGTGTGTGTGTGTGCATGAAGGTGTACATGCACTGTAATTTGTGCATGTATACTTACCTGCATGTGTACGCATGATTGCCTGCATGTGCCTGTTTATGTATGCGCCGTCTGAGGCATAAACCTGCTTACCTCTGCATTCTCTCCCCTGTTTCCCGCCAGCCGCCGATCTCTGCTTGTGATTAAAGGGAAGACGGAGGCTTGGGGAGACTACGCACAACTCACACAGTTCACTAACCTTAAAAGTTGTTCATACAACACAGCAGCAGACGTGCTCATAAGTGCACACAACCATTACTGCAGTCGTTCCCGTCTGCTCCCACAGATGAGGAGTATGGCTACATTACCACACCGAGTAATTCACCTCAAGCTCATTGACGCTGGTGTAAGAAAATCTACCTGAATGAGTTTTTACAAGTGCATGAAGCAGTTTGTCTCCACAGAGAGAGTGCTCCGCCTCACCCTGCAGGAAATCTGGCCATAGCATAAAATACATTCATCTCTGCTCAGAACTCCTTAGCTATGGAAGACAAAAGCAGTGCTCAGCAGTCTATTGTTAACTTTTTTTGTCATCCCGAAGGATAAATCGTATGTGTGAGCTCAACGAAAGCAATAAAGCAGAAACAAACACTGCAAGTTCCCAAAACCAAGAGCAGCTCTCATATTTGAAAACCTGGACTTTCAAATATTTTCTAATTTTCTAATAAACTCAGATGCATCTTGGGTAATGGCAGCCGGAAAGGACGGTCTTTGTCCCAGTGATGAGTAACGAGTTCTCTGGGTTTGTCTGGTATTATAAAAAGATAAGGATTAGGATTAGGACTAGATTTATACTGGTGCAGAGGCTGAGATTGAGCAAGAGGTGAATGCAGTTGAAAGCGCAGAGTCTTTAGAGAGCAGTGATAAAGCATCTGACAGTATGGTCATGCATTACATATATAAGTTGTGTGTGTGTGTGTGTGTGTGCTGAGTGTGTCTGGACTGTGGTTTCATAGGTTTACGAGAATGAGCCCTTCATAACAGTGTTTTCTGAAGAGGAAATAGGTTTAAGTAAAGGTTGAGTTCATGCTCAGGTTTGGTTTACAGAGTTTGCATCAGCTTCACACAATCTGATTTGAAGTTGAGATAAAGTCTGAAGGTTAAATATGTTGTTGTGTTTGAGGTCGCGGTGCAGGGGGAGTGCATTTCATCCTCACCAGCTGAGTAATAGAAACGCGCCTGTGTGTGTGTGTAGTGTGTGGTCATGCGTTCGTGTGTGTGATGTCTGTCTGATAAGCAGGAAGAGCAGGTTGTCGCCTGCTAAACGGAGACCAGGATATGCTCCCTGCACACCAATGAGCCAATGATATCACCCTTTTCTTTCCTTTTTTTTTTTTTACGAATGATTTCAAAGGATTGCAGCATCCGCTCTGCCTCAGAGCCCTCGGGCTGAAGAACAAGACATCCAAATTACAGAGCAGCGAGTCAGCTGAACTCATAGAAACAAGGCCAGGACTTGATCTGTATCATGAGATATCTGGTAGACGCTGCAGCCGCTCACGTTCATTTCGAATATCGCTCAATTCGCCTCCTCTCCTCCTGTCCTCAGTCCATCCCAAGTCAATCACAATTAATGAGCCTTCTACTTAGCGACAAATTAGTGCCACAGTATGGCTGCTTTAATTGTCCTTGTCCATCACAGCCTCTCCAGTCGCAGCTATTTCTGTTTTTTTTCTTTTTTCTGTCTTTAGATTCCTTGTCACTGACGAGCTGATGAGTTGATCCCAGATGGTCAGCAGTGCTCTATAGGACAATCAATCAAATGTTGAATTTCTGCCCTCATGTCTACCCAGACTCGGGCTGATGGGCAGATAAGAGTTCTTGTGCTGACAGCAGCTGTTTGGAGATGTTAAAATGATTTCTGGTCCTGCATTTGTCTGTTTAAAAAAAAAAAAAAAAAAAAAGAACCTGCAGATTTTATAAAAAGCCTCACGTCACTCTTATCTCCATTTCCATACACTGACTTCTCAACAAACTCCCAATCCAGTTCAAGGTGCCTGTGATCATTTTGTAGATGACTGCATGCTCTGGTGCCCTTTCATATCTTGTATACAACAGCTGTTTTCATCGGGAAGTCACTGAGGCCTTCTGATGATGATGATGATTGTAGCTCAAACCACAACTGTGACTGAAGGAGAATCAGTTTGAATACCTACTTTGCACTCTGTGAGCCGTCACACTGAAATGATACACAGATGCATATCTTTGCATAACAGCTTCAGCCATTGTGGCACGTCCTGTAAAGACCAGGCAAGTCAGCGCTAGCAAGTTAGCATGCTAGGAAGCCGAACTCTAAATCCGGAGGCAGAATCAGTGAGAGACAGGACGTCCGTCTCCGTCCTGCTGTGGCGCTGACAGCAAACAGCTGGTTTTAAGACCCTCTCTGTGCAGTCAGTGTTTATGCATCCTATTGCCTTTAAGTATCAGTCTGCTGCGGTTCATGCTGGGGGCTGCAAACAGCTGCTTCTCTGTACTTTTCATACACTTAGAAACTGACCTGTGTTTAGGAACATGCACCACACTGTGCATCAACTGAGAAGTCAAGTTCCCAAAACCAAAGGACAGATGCTTGGAGTTCAAAACAAGGCAGGATTTAGAAATAGCATTAACACTCAGATAGGCTGACAGATGTAGGCTCGTTGGACCAAAAACTGAATCACAGAGAAGTGACTGAAACATCATACACACAGTATGAAACTGGTTTAGTAGGTGCTTTTAAGAGTGAGTGAGTGAGTGAAGAGCTTCATGTTCACTTAGTCTAAATCACTGATCATTAAGAGTGTGTGTGTGTGTGTGTGTGGATGGATATTCAGGGGGCAGTGGTAAAATTGTCAGTCTGCTATTTCCATTAATTTACATCTGTGGATAAATCAAACGCTGGACGGACGTCTGACACCCACACTGAGGCTGAATGAGACCGAACATGCAGCACTGAGAGCTACTGTACTGCTTTGCAAGCTGCATTTACACACACACACACACACACACAGGAGTTTGGCCCAACACTGTGCTGGCAGATAGCTTTCTCTAGCTTATTATTCCTCCCCTAGACTCTTTGCAAAGAGAGATTATGCAAATACACACTTTCTAAAGTTTCTCACTGCCTGATTCTTCCTCTCGCTCGTCCTTTTTTAACCGTGTGTGTGTGTGTGTGTGTGTGCCATGGCAGCCAGATAGAGGTACGCCTACTACAGTGTTTAAATCAGTGATGATGAAAGTTGTATTTATGGATTGGTGTAGTCTGCATTTGCTCACAGTCAAAGAAAATAATACACCACCCTTGTCTAATCCTGTCACCACCCATAATGCCTTGTGTTTCCTTTGATGATGCTGTGAAGCTGAATTATATGTGTGTGTGTGTGAGAGAGAGAGAAAGAGAGAGGGAGAGAGAGAATACAACACACAAATCGTGTCCAATTAACTCCAAAACTTCATTTGTGAGGATCAATGAAGTTGAGCTCCACCTCAGTGTTTCATTCTGAAAACATTAGTCCAGACCAGACAGAGGAGTCAGCTGCCTTCTGCAAACACGTTGCTGCTTTCTTCTTCTTCTTCTTCACTACTAGGGCTGTGTTGAAAAAATCGATTTTCCGATTCTGGATCGATTCGCATATTAATTCCTTAAGATCGATTCGTACGTTCAAAGATCGATTTAATTAATTAAAATTATTTTTTAGTACATTTCCCCTGGTGAACTTTAACCCCAGTCGCGCCATTCAAATCACGCAGGCGAACGCGGTCTGACTATATCAAACAAACATGGCGTCGGACAGTGGAAACGTTAGCGAAGTCACAGATTTGAAAACGCCCGAATCACTCAAGGCTCCCATCTGGCACCATTTCGGCTTCAGAAAGCAAAAAGAGACAGATGCGCTTGACAAAAACAAAGCGATTTGCAAGTCATGCCAAATGGAGGTGAAGTATTGCGGAAATACGACCAACCTCAGGAACCACTTGTTGCGACATCACCCAGATTTCATGTCCAAGCCGTCCACCGGGCCGCAGCAGATGAAGCTCAAGGAAACTCTACAACTACCAGCCAGTTCTGCACGATCTCTCAAAATAACCGAGGCGATTGCGGGCTTCATTTGTAAAGATATGCGGCCGTACTCCGTTGTTGAAAACGACGGCTTCAGACAGCTAATGAAAGTCGCGGAACCCCACTACGTTATGGTGTCTCGCAAACGTCTGTCCGAAGAAGTCATCCCAAACATGTATCAGTCAGTAAAAGAAAATGTGAAAAGTCAGCTTCAGTCAGCAGAGAGGGTGGGCATTACAAGTGATACCTGGACATCAGTGGCTACGCAATCTTACATGAGTGTGACAGCACACTTCATAGACGATGAGTGGAACCTTGTCTCGTATGTACTACAGACCACAGAAATTGAACTTGACCATCGTTCTGCCAGTGTAGCTGAAATGTAACCAGCACTAACTTACTAACTTTGGGTAAGTAGTGTACTGTATAATGTATCTAATAAGACAGGCAACAAACATGTGTTGACTCCAAACATATCTCACATCCTCACTATCACTTCAATGTTGCATTTGGTTCCAACAGCAACAGCTTTTGGGTGAATTCTTAATCATTTTTAATCTTAATAATGCACCAGGTTAGTTAATTTGCTGTTGAATGTAAATATAATACTAGTTTTAATATGTTAATGCTTAACTACACAGTCATGTAATTCAGGAAACAGCTCAAAAATGTTTTTAATAACACTAACCCGAATCGAGATCGGATCGGATCGGATCGAATCGAATCGAATCGGGATAATCGATTCTTTATCTTGAGAATCGGAATCGAATCGATTCTTGGAATTTGAATCGATACCCAGCCCTATTCACTACAGCCTCATTTTAAATCGATGAGACGTGCCGTCATGTCCCTGAGAGGGATTGCAGCCGAGCTTTTCCTTCACATAAACAGGCTCCGCCCACAAAGTGTAGTGATTTGAATCCCTCCCTTATGATGCAGCATTTCAGAAACAAACCTGTTTTTTAGAGTGTGTTTGACACATTGTGTCGTTTTGGATCATGTTGTCATTGGTAACGGATAAAATCTGGCAAAGTTGAAAAAGTAAATGTCAGCGCTCTGACTCATCACCTGTGACTCCACGAGTCTGAAAGTGTTTCTGCGAACTTTGTGTGTTTTACTCAGCTATTACACTAATGTGTGGAATGTTGTTGTGATAGTATGAAAATGTTGTGTTATCATTGTACAAAACTCTGTTTATATTATATGTGACAAAGAACTGTCTTTGATATAACCTGAACCACATTTCTGCAACTTTCATCCTTTAAACCAAGAAAAAACCTGCAGATGTTTCTGAATGTAATGAGGACGATGCATGTTAATGAACATCAGTATGAAATGTGTGATATTAACATAATGGGTTGTAGCAAGTATGCAAATGTACATCCACTGTCCCCAGGCGGGAAGCGTAAAACAAAACAAATGAAAAGAAAAGAAGCTCATTTTTTACAACTGTAATATAATGTACTGTGTGTTATCTGTCATCTAATGGTCTTTCTTTCTTCTCTCTTTCTTTCCTTTGCTTATCGACTACTTCTTCTCTTCAAAGCAGGTAAGAAATATTTTATTATTTATTATGTCTCCTGTCTGTTGATCTATCGATTTATCGATCTATTGATCTATCTGTGTGATCTCACTCTTCACGTCTTCCTCTGACTGAGCATAAATCTGTGCCCAGTCTTGCAGCTCTGTGTTCAGTCACTGTGATAAGCACGGATGGTGTTGCTGCTGTAGCGTGCAGGGACCCAGTCAAACACTGAGGCCTGTGTGTGTGTGTTTTATGCCGTGTGCCGCCAGCCGCTGCCGCCTCAGTGGAGCAGGCCTCGTCTTGCCCTTGCTCAATTTTTCCCCCAAACACAATCACAACTTCTGAAGGGACAGTGAGAGGGAGGGAGGGAGGGTGGTGGGGTGGTGGTGGGGTCTGATGGAAAGACACGGTGATGGAAGATGAAGGGAGAAATGATTTCGTGTCCTTTTGGAGAGACAGATGGAGCAGCAGGCCGTCACACGCCCGCACCGGAAATTAATTATTTCGCATATCCGCTGTGTAAGACACGCATAAACATCCCAACTCGCAAAAAAAATGTCACCGCAGAGGTTGGAGCATGAGATCAGCAGAGCCGGAGCTGCGTAACAAAGGTTAGAGCTCATCCTCAAGGAGAATCTCAGTCGTCAGTAATTGAGTATCTCTAACCTCGGTGACTCAAGAGTGAACAAGTGCAAAGAGTGAAGGAGAGCGAGGAGACGGCAGCCTGAAGGAGGAGGGGCAGATGTGTGAAAATGGAGGGGGAGGACGGAGACAGGGAACAGTAGGTAACAGAGGAGGGTGTGTGAGAAGACAGGGAAGTGAGAAAGAGAGACAGAAGGAGAGAGAAGGACAAAAATAGTTCAGCGGAGAAGTAACGGATGCAAAAAATAGAGAAAGTGAAGGAGAGAATTTGGTCCAAACAAAAGGAGAAGAGGAGATCTGGGGCCTTGAAGGAGCAGTGCAGCATCATGGGAAATGTGTGGCAGAGCTGGAGTCAGTTAGCCTGAGTTAGCATGAGGGCTGAAACCTGACGAAACACAACCTAGAACAACAACACATAGTTTTAATGGGAGGTGTGTGCAGCTGCCTGAGGTCAGACCAGGTCAGACCAGGTCAGACCAGGTCAGACCAGGTTCAGAGCATCAAACCAAAACCATCCAACTTCCTGTAAAATCACAAAATACCTTTAATGCATTTCTGACATACACCATGTCAGTGGAGTTTTATCTTGAACACACCCAGATTAGCTGTTTACCAGTTTGTATGAGAAGCTAGGCTAGGCTAGGCTAGGCTAGGCTAACCCCGCCTGCTCTTTGTTAAACACAAAGATATGAAACTAATGATATTACAGAAATGTTGAACTGCTCCTTTTAAGTGATGAAAAGGTCAGGTCACATCCACACATCCACACACACCCACACATTCAAACCCTTCCTCTCACCCTCCACACATCACCTCCCTCATCTCCCTCCTTCTCCTCCTCCTGTGCTCCTCTGGCACACTGTGGGCTTTGACACATGAAAGAGTCTCTGTGCATCTTTCACAGAGTTTTTTTTTTTTCATCCATAATTGATTTGTGTCACATAATGAGGGCGTTATAAGGCAGAAATGAGTCAGTGGCCGGGGCCAGCCGGTCCGATACGGTTTCAAAATAGCAGTGGGGGCAAATTTGAAGAGGATCTCGCCGCAGAGGATCCTTCACTGGAATCATGGAGGGAGCAAGGGAAGGGAGCAAAGACATAGAAGGAGAGAGAGAGAAAGAGAGAGAGAGAGAAATCGGCATAGCAGACTTTGTGCACAGGGGTATTAGTAACAGGCTTGAAAGAGATTTGTTCTTTTTGGGGACAGAGAGCCTGTGTCAGAGTTGTCCTGCCCTTGGGTGAGCCGCCTGCAGGGGCTGCACAGCGAGAGGCAGATCTTATTTGCCGGAAAGTTTCAGCAATGCAAACTGGGCCACTGAGCCGCTGGATTGACGTCACACTTGCTTTTGGGCTGTTATGACACAGTGTCGGTTAATGTCACTCACACAAGACATGAGCTCTGGGGGGTGTAAGAAAAGTGTTTGTGTTGAAAAGCGTTGGTATTCGCATTAATGTTGTGTTCACTTTACAGTTTTTAACCACTTATCCAGTTAGTCTTAACCCACTTTTAGCTTAGATTTCAAGACACTTGAGCCAAGGATTAGCTGCAGTAGGAAATGAAGAACAGACGTAAAAAGCTAACTGAGGCTGAGGTGTCTAAAAGTGTTTGCAAAACATTTTAATCACTGTCGTCTGTCTGCAAAGTTGCGTCCACAATCTGCACAGATGCAGTGACATCATGTCATGTTTCCTACCACGGCTGGTACGAGTACATGTGGCGGTGCGCTTCTTATCACACACTGAACATTATCGGCTTCTCTTCCTGTTAAGGTTGAAAACGACAGCGACACATGATGTACAGCTCAGGCTCAGCTGATAAAAAAAAAGAAGAGCCGTACTGTAGTTACATGGTTTATGGAAGAATGAATATGAACTGTACGAGAGCTTATATGGTAGAGAACATACAGTCTGGACATAGCAGAGGCAAAACTAATCAAACGACATCTTCAAGCTGTGAAATCCCCATCAGATAACAGCCTGTGGAGCAGAGGCGGGAGGCGGACAGAGAGAGAACAGGCATGAAAATTCAATGAGATTGCATCACAGGCAGGGATTTGTCTTGCTGACATATAAACACTGATCATATAAATGCGCTGTTCATTTATTTCTTTATCTCTTCCTGTGCTGATGTGTCTGTGCGGTGCCAGGGGTGGACAGAGTATTTGGTATTTAGAACGGGGGTCCTCCTGACCTTTGTGACCTCGTGAGTATTTAGTATTTACAAGGAGGGGGTCCTCCTGACCTGAGATGCAAATTGGGTGATCCGCGAATTATGTTCAGACTAATTGTGATTAGTTTCAGGAGCTCAAACACCTCTGCTCACAGATTTACAATGGGACCGGATCATACCGGCTTTAAAGGTCCATGTTAAACACTTTTCCTGTGTTTTAATGTGTTACACAATGATATATTTGTAGGGTTAGGGTTAGAGGGTTAGAATAGAATAGAAGAACCAAAACCCATCCTCTCTCAGGCTAATAGCAACAAGGTGGTGAGCCAATCAGGAGAGAGGAGGCTCTGGGCCCACCTGCTGATTGGCTGAATAGGGTCTAGGTGGGTCTAGGTGGGTCTAGGTGGGCGGTAACTTTGTGATGTCACAAAGAGACATCACAAAAATAGAGATAAACATCTCAACAGTTTCTACAATATTTTGTTTAAATTCATAATCTGGCTCCAAAAATGTGACGTAATTGACAGGCACCCAGCAATTACCCACTCACTCACACACACACACGTATATCATCATCTACACACACACACACACAAATAGCCTGCGTGTCTCTGCCCTCTCCCTATGTGGTAGACTAGGTCCCGAGCTTTCCCAGCCAGCATCCCTTAATCGCTGCAGGCGCTGCAATCTTACCCTGCTTTATTTATGAGTCCTCTCAGCAGAGGGGTGAGAGAGGTAGGGTGTGTGTGTGTGAGAGAGAGAGAGAGGGGGACTGTGGGACTGAGTGAAAGAATGACTGCTATATTTCTGTGTATACATCCATTTGTTTTTTTGTTATTTTTGTTGTTTGTGCACAGTGGAGAGGTTAATGAGCTCTGCCTGGTTACAGCACACATCTCTCTCTCCCTCCCTCTGTTTCACTCTCTCTCTCTCTCTCTCTCACACACACACACACACACACACACACACACACACTCATAAATTCCAATTACGCATCCCACATTTGTAACTCTGCTATTTCTGCCTCTGCTTTGTTGATAAAAAATTTACTATCAGCTGCAGATAAAGCCGTCCATGATCCCATGTTGAATGCTCGTGTTTCCGCTGCTGCTGCTGTCTTTGTGTCTTTGTGCGCCAATGTTCTTAACATGTGCGGCGCTCCTGCATCAGCAGCACCAATCGCTATGGGCACTTAAGAGACGCAGCGTCGCCTACACATGTTACATAACAAACAGCATTAACGGCGCCCATCATCGCCCATCTCTCAGGAAACAATCTCAGGGATGCTTGCGACCTCATTTTTTTGCGTTAATACTGGGCTTTGTGGGAATTTAAAGATCAAGACCGGCTCCTCTCAAAGGCATCTCCATGTAGAACTCCTACATCCCGTCTCTGTTTGTCTCTATTAGTTTGCAGCAGAGCCAGACCATAATATTATGGTGCATGTTTACGCTGGAGATGTAAAAAACGCAGGGCTGTGTGTGGAATTGTCCTGACAGCACTAGCGGGACGGCTTTGTTTGTCTCCCTGTGTCACCGGGAAGACGGGTTCTTGCGTCTTCGTTCCGCCAATAAGAACCGAGTCTTTTCTCCATAAGTGTGAATGATGCACTTTGTTTGGAAAATATTGTTGTTTTCATATCAACTCCTGCAGGTTTTAATCCATTACTGACAGTTTGCAACATCAAAGTATGAATCGCTTTTAAATGCACTCACTCTGAAATCCTCCTGACGCCCTTGTTCCTTATTTATTCTAGTCATATCACTTCACACACACACACACTCACTTGCTGGCTTTAACACATGTAGAAATGGTGTATTGATCCATCCTGTCATACACCAGTGGGAAACGACAGTGGCGTGCTCTTCTCATGTGAGCTAATCTTGATTGAAAACCCTCGGTTAAGCCTGGTGCTGGAGCTGCAGACAGCCGAGGCTCAAGACACACAGTGGTCCATCTCAGGCTGAAAGCACAAGTTATTAGGTTTTCCCTGGCACTTGCAGCTTGTTGTGAATGATGGCGTGTTCGTTATGCAAATCTCACCAAAATAAGCAGACACAACAATTTAGACTTCACCGTTCTCCCAACTAGAAACAAAAGAAATTGCTGTGGTTGTGTAGCTCAAAGCAGTTCCAGGTGGTGACACATCTTTTTTCATTTTTTCATTCTGTTTTTGTTGTTTGCAGAATTGCATAAGGAGTCTGGAATGAATGCGAACTGGTGGTAAAAGAGAAAGATTTCATCAGTTTTTCTCTGCCGCTCAATGATCCAGTGCTAAAAGTCAGCCAAGATGTTTAGCTGTAGGAAACTAGTTTACACTGGTGTCAACGGAACAAGGAGGAGGGTTACGCAACTGAGAACACCTGCATGAGTGGGCTGAGTGAATGTGTGCCCTGTTGTATATAAGTTGCATTTCCACGTGTAACTTTGATTATAGATCAGGTCTGGATTGTATATGATGCTGTGGAAGTATCAAAGCCTCAGTCCGCAGAGGAATGCACACAACCTGTATTCAGAAACTGAGCCTTAAAACCAGCCGCCAGGACTTCCTGTAACTTGATGATGTCACAACAAAGCAACAAGTAACCATCCTCAGCCATGTCCATAAGGAGCCATCATGTAACTTTCATAACCTCCTAAAACTACATAAAGTTTTTGGTTCTTAAAACCTTGAATGTATCTTCTTATGGATCGACACTTCTGTAAAATATAAACCCGTGAAGTGTTTAGACCCCTGCGCTTAGCAATAACTTTCACTTTAAACTGCTGTAGCTCATCAAGGGAGGCAGGAACAGGTGATTCACCCAAATATCAAACATGTTTGAAATGACGTCCTAAATCCAGATACAAGTCAAGTTGGGACATCAGTGTTTACCAGTTTGACTTGTAAATAAGGAAGAGGCTTCCAGTGTGTTATGTGGCAGATCAGAAAACACTCTTACACAGGAACTATGTCGCTTTGAAATTCACTTATTTGGTTCCTTAGGTAGGAGGAGCTGTTGGCACCTTTACACAGTGAATGCTGCCAGTTTCTGTATTTCAGTGTGAATGATATGAACATAGACGTGACACAGTCAAACGCAAGAAAAGAAAAACACATATATATCAGACAGCTTGGTGTTTCACCTCATCTTCACCCTCTGCCACCGAATTCATTTCACATGCAAACACAACAAAGGCTGTCTTAATACTTTTATCTCTGCTGACTGAGCCAACACAAAGAAACCCATGTGACTCAGAGAGAAGACTTGAAAAAGGTGTGTCAGTGCATGTGTGTGTGTGTGTGTGTGTGTGTGTGTGTGTGTGTGAGTGAGAGAGAGCGTGACAATGTGCATCCCCGAAAAATGCCCACACACTGATTAAGTCAAGTCTCGTCTCTCTCTCCTCCTCCCAGATGTCAGTCACACTGCCGCCTGCACACACACGCACACACACACACACAAACGTTTGTGTGAATAAAACAGTTGTCCTGGTTTATTACGTCAGTTTCGGAAATTAACAAGAAATAAAGTGAAAAAACGACTAATTAAGAACAAACAACACATCTGCTCACACGCTCACAACAGCTTTTGTTAATATTTTCTCATTTATTCCTGATTATTTATACATGTGCATCATCACATCTGCTGACAAACTCACTTCAACTCGTCTCGCACGTTCATCGAGCATCACACCCACAACTTCTCCAACAAAGACACACACACACACACACGCTTGCACACCTACACAGTAAAGATGCGGCGCTAACGAGGCCACTGTGCAACACTAACTTTTTACACCTTCTGCCTCGTGCTTCACTTTTTCGTCTTTCTCTCACTTCTGTCTTCTCGTTATCTGCTCACCCTTTCCAATTCCACCTCGCTGAAAAAAAAAGAAAGAGAAGAAAAACTGTGATGACACAGTGTTGATGTTTCACAGGCACACTGCACTGCGTGAGTGAGTAGCACACACACACATACATTGAGTTCCAGGACTGTCACCCCCTCATTATCACAGAGTTTCCTGTCTTGAGTGTGATCTGTGTGTGTCGCTGCCTCTCTCTTGTTCTTCCACTGTAATCCATGACATGCATAATGCAAAGGCTGGCTTGCTTTCCTATGTAAATCACCATTAGCGGCTGGATGCTCTGTGCATTCTGCTGTGAAGTAAACAAATGATAATAAGGACTCATTTCCTCATTATTATATTTTTGTAATTGTGTCAGCTCTGCCCCCCCCCCCCCCCCCATGGAAGTGCAAAGTGAAAGTCACTCATAAATGAGAGTATCCCTCCTCCTTGCAGTTCACCTGCACTGATGGAAATATTCAGTGACACCTTACATAAGACCAGATTTTATAAAATAATAATAATACTAAAAAAAAGAGAAGTCAAAATGGAAATGGTGGTGGTCTTTGAAGTTATATTGGGCTTTTATTTCAGCTGTGAGACCCCCTCCTCCTTCATTATCGCTCCCTTTGGACAGACGGCTCTTTGGCACATGCATAAATCTGACTCTTAATTGCTGCTATTGTAATTTCAAAATGGCTTTTAGTGCCAAAAAAAGAAGAAAAAAAAGCCTGGATTCAAAATAGAGTAATGCAGCAGTAAATTGCCATCTTCAAAATAAGTCACACTGATCGACTTTTGTGCTCAACTGATACAGCGAGCCCATTACAACCACCACGCTCACACTGTAGGCTGCGGAAGAAGAAGGAAAAAAAAAGCTGTTTAGCTGTGTTAAATAGCTGCTGCCACTATAGTGTGTGTGTGTTTTTTTTAATGTCTGCCTTGCAATATTAACAAAACACATTTTTTGTTTGTTGCCTGTGGGGAGCTCTGGACTAACGTGTTTTTTATGATCTTCAAGTGTGTTCATAAATATTTCATACTTTCATTTCACACTGCAAACGGGTGTGCATGCAGCTGAACTGTCTGGGCCTCTCTCTCCCACTGCATGCTGGGATGCACTTCATCTCTGGTGACCCCTAAATATGAGTAAGTTAGGCACTGAT
Source organism: Caranx ignobilis (assembly GCA_021432705.1). NCBI lineage: Eukaryota > Metazoa > Chordata > Actinopteri > Carangiformes > Carangidae > Caranx > Caranx ignobilis. The sequence continues at coordinate 1,115,908 of MU270009.1, read as the reverse complement.
ATAAACTGGCCACAGCTCCAAACAGTGCTCGGTAAAGAAAAGATATGATTAAATATAGAGGCAGCTTAAAACGTGGATCAATGAACTTTTTGCCCTGCAGATACATTTTGCAAACGGGGGAAAAGAATATCGACTAAAACCAATGATTCCAGCAAAGAATGAGTCGTATAATTCATTAGTAAACACCTGTCTGGATGTGTGTTTGATGTCTTCAGGGATGACAGATGTTTTTTTTTAAAAGGTGCAACAAAACTGCCTGGGATTTGGGGTTTGTAATGCAGAGCGCAGTTTGACAAACGATACGTAAATAAACACTGTCAGAAGAAAAAAAATCCTATTTCTCCTCCACAAGTGCATGTGTCTTCATTTCAGATTCTCATGTTGAATTTTTGTGTAAAATATAAATCCATAAAAGAGCACGACTTCAAAAACACTCGAAATGCCCGAGCTGGTTACGGATACAAAACAAAAGAGAAGGATGTGGTCAGTGATGGACAGGTGAAGTCATTTCTCCTGAGCTGAACTGAAACTCAGGTCTTTATTCTCATGTAAACAACTCCATGGATGTGGCTTCACATCTTCATGTCCAATCACTGTCTCATCTCAGCCAACATGTGATTCTGTCTGCTGTGTGTGCAGCTCAGTCTTTCATGGATGCAACCGGATCAATATTACACCTGGAGAGGAGTGGGCGTGGTCTCCAGAAAGTCAGGCCCCGTTTACACGGAGAAAGAAACAGTGATAATTCTAAACCTTTTGTTTACATGAAAACGGAGATTCAGGTCACCGAAGCCGATCATATCTGAAGCCGAAGTGGAGATTTGGAAAAACTCAGTTTTGTTTTGTAACTTGTGTCATTCATTGCTGCTGTTTTTCCAGGACTCTGATTGGTGAGCATGGCTCTTATGCTTCTCGTTGCACTGTACCACATAGCTTTGTCATGCCCATAGTAGCTCTTAACAGTGTGTGTATGCAGATTTGCGTAAATGAAGAGTTTTTTGAAAACGATCTGGCGTGAGCGATGATGCAACATCTTTGTGTACCCGTGGCCTCAGTCTGGTTTCATCACACCGCTCTGCTCCTGCAGAGCTCAAAGCCAGAGGAGAGGATGTAGCTGGAGTTGTGACTCGCTTTTTTTGTCAGCTTGCTCCTATGATATCATCACAAAATGATGATCCATGATGTGTTGTTACAAAACATCATTCATATGATGTGAGTCATTTCCTGCACGCTGCAGCATCAGGCACCTCTCATGACGGGTCAGCATGCTGCCACAGGAAACCCCTAAACAGACTGTGCTCACTGATGGAGGAGGGAGGAGGGGGGGCAGTGACGGAGCCTCAAAGACAAAGACAAAGAGGAAGAGCTAGAGGCTCTCAGGAGAGCCCGTCAGGAATGAGGAGGTCAGCAGCAGCAGCAGCGAAAAGAAAAAAGTGTAATATTGATCCAGTTCCACTAAAGACTGAGCTGCACATGTGTGCACACACACACACACACACACACACACCCACACACACACACACACACACACACACACCCACACACACGAGACAAAATGTCATGTTGGGTGAGATGATTCGACATGAAGACGTGAAGCCACAGGCAAAACAGAGGAGGAAACAAGCAGGACGCAGGCTTTCAGACACGAAGGAAACAAGATGGACTTTTATCAATCAGCTGAATGTCCTGCGCCGTAACGGTTAAAGAAGTGGCCACAAAGCTTTCCAGCTATTTCCTGATTCCTCAGCAGTAGTTCTCTTTTATTGCTCTGTCTATTTGTTGTAGTTTAAGGGAAAAGCCATAGGGTTTTAATAGTGCTATTTATTCTTTTTCCATGTAGAAGGAAAAAAACAGAAGCTGTCTGGGCAGACTGATAAAAATGGATTGCGTCTCTGGAGCTGTGCTTCGATGCTCTGTCTCCGGGGCTGCCTCCGCTCCTCTGGGGGGGAGTTTAGCTCTCACAGGTTATAGGAATGGATCGGAGAATGGGCAGGGAATTGCCTGAAAAACACCAAGTACCAATCTGCAATATACTCTTAATGAAGTTCTGTCTGCGTGCCGCCGTAATCATTGTGCAGAAAATCTTTTTGCCACGCGAGTGCATAGGTATTTCATTATTACGTTTTAAAAGATTTCAACACTTGAGCAGTTTCTAAGTCCAAACTGAAATGAGTTCATATAAAGCCTCGTTATCTCCACTAGACAACCCAGTGCTTTGGTTAACATTCAAGTGCAATGTATGTATGTAACTTTGTAATGCTTGGGGGGGGGGGGGGGGGGGGGGGGGGGCAGCAAGCAAGGCTGAGCTTGGCTTCACTGAAATAAGATTTAATAGTCAGGTAGAGAGCATGTCATGAAATGAGATTGACAGCCTTTTGCTGGAGGAGCTATTGTGTCGGCACTCAGCACTGTGGCACAGCACCGGCATGAAATCCACAAATCACCACAGAAAGCAGCCTCGGCAGCGAAGCAAGGATTTACCATGGAGCTCGTGGTCATGGTATTAGAGCGACAGCAGCAGGTCAGGCCCCTGCAGCGTGTGCCTGAAAGCACCATTTGGACGTGTTTTTTTTTTTTCCCTTCTTCTTCTAACATCATGGTTTTATGTTTGCCAATAGTTTGTGCCATCACTGCTGTGCTGCTCCATAACAAATGAGTCACTGGCTCTGGTTGTAATCACTGTAATCCTCCAGTCTGCTCCGGTATGCAGAGGAGGTGCAGTCATCAGGTGCTGTCATGACGATGGGCCACACGTGTTTAGGTTTACATCTCTGAGACTCAACAACCTGTTGCTACTATAGAGCTCCAGTCAGAAGAGAGGAAGCTCTGAGCCTCCCTTCTGATTGGCTGACTGTTTGAATGAGTTGAGTGATGAAATAAATATGGAGAAGATTTCAGGGAAAACACTAAAAGAAAAGACCAAATGCTGCCAGTGTTGGATGGTTGTGACATCACAAAGTGACAGGAAGTCCTGACAGCTGCTTTTACGGCTCAGTTTCTGAATACAGGCTGTGTGCATTTCTCTGTGGACTGACACCTGTTATGACTTCGTACCTCTCTCCGTGTTGAGGTGAATAGTAGAAGGTATAGTTCAGGTGTTGCCTTTGAGTATTTCTATATGTTTCCTCAACAAACAGTGAAAGATCACAAACCTAAAACAACATCAAGCTGAAGAAATATGCACATAAACTTTTCTGGTTTAGCCACATTAATAACCATATTAATAAAAGCTAATCTGTAATTGAACCTGAAGTGATCACCACATATAAAGAATATATATTAAAAAAAAAAACCTCTTAAAAGGATTATAAAGGTATTTTGGCAAATACCATTGTAGAAGGAGAAGATTAGCAGCAGTTTCCACCCTGTATGAGGGACGGTCGCTTTGTTTCCTTATATCTCAAATTTCCACAAGTGTTATATAATCTGCACTGTGTGGGTATCCAGCATTTAATGCAGCAGGGACAGGACTGGTGGTGTGTGTGTGTGTGTGTGTGTGTGTTTTGTTTTGCAAGGACCAGATATTCTAATTTATGGTATTTCTAGTCAGAGTCAGGAGATGATGCAGCTCACAGGTTCTAACTTCAGTGAGAAATTAATTAAAGTGATTAAAAATCACGATCATTTACATGAATACTAATTCTAAGTCCTTCATGCGTATCAGAATATCGGCTATGATTAAATAAACTCCTGATCAGACTGTGGCTGTAATTATTTACCGGCCCTAAAACTTCAGATGACACTGTTGTCCTTTAAGCTGACAAAGCTGCTGCTGCTGCTGCTGCTCTCCGCCCCCACATGCCAGATTTAGACAAAGATCCACACACAGCATCGCTGACTGACTGCATCATCATGGAGCGATGGTCATGAAATCGTTCTCCTGTCGGTGGTAGTGGAGTCAGACGACTCTCCACAGGATCCTCGCTGTGACTGGACCCAACCTAACGGAACCAGTTTATCCAGCAACTCTTCCTGGGTCCTGGATGTGACACATGAGTGCGCTCTGACATAAGAGCATCAAAGCACTTTTGACAATGGTTGCAATAGGACTAGTCACACACACACACACACACACACACACACACACACATGTAGACTCAGGGCAGGGTGAAGTGCCTTGGCCTGCTCCCACTGTCCAGCAGTAATGGGCCTTCTAAGCTCAGCTGAAACACTCAGTCACACTTTCAGCTGGGAAATTGATTCTCCTGAGGTTCTCATTCAGTGTATGTGTGTGTGTGTGTGTGTGTGTGTGTGTGTGTGTGTGTGTGTGTGTGAGTGAAAGAGAGAGACTATCTATCTATCCACCCACCCAGCGTGGAAAATGTTTTTGATTGGCTGGCAGGTGTTGGCTGCCAGCTCAGCACTTAACTCATCTCAGACACAGGAGAGGCCTGTTTCCTACCAACAGTCAGTGTTGGCTTCTGCCAACTCCGACCGTCATCATGTCCTATAACTTCAACCATTCATGAGTGAGATGAACTCAGACCTGTGATGTCTGGGTTGAGCTTGAATTTGAGAGAGCCACAAGAATGAGTCCTGACACCCAGGAGTTCACATTTTAGTTCATCCAGTTCCCTCGTCCTGAAGTCTGTTGGTGATTTGAATGTGTTTTTGGTGAGATGCCTGAAATAAGTCTGTGGTTTCCAAACCTAATTTGCATTCATCTGCATATGTAAATGTAGGATGCTTATAGACAGAACAACTGTTCAGCCAAAATGTTTTCATAAGGCTTCCTTTTAAAAGGAAAAATACATATATAGTTTTGCATCTGACTATAATCCAATATTTCTGTCTTTACCTGTTAAAAAGTCATATTTCATAACCACCAATAAGTTAAACTTTGTACCAAGAAGAACAACAAAAGCTCCAAAGTACCAAAACATTGTGGAAAAACTCCTCTGTGGCCGTTCAAGGCCTGCAGGACTAATACTTTAGTTGAACAGGTTTTTATAGGTCACTTTTTTTTATTGGTGCACATAAACTTCTCTAATAGGAAAACTGGGAGAAATGTGCTTCAACTCTTTAATATGTAATAACAGAAAACATGCTGAGGCACTTTGATGGAGGGCTGGAGTCTTTTTCCTGAAGGGCCCCACCCCTGTCGTTTGCTGATAGAGGCCTAACCTTCCTCCATGAATATACAGGAGCATATAGGTTATAGCTTATTACACTTTCTGTTAAGTGCATCATTTGATTTATTTGGGACTTTAGCTCTTGGAGAAGAGGGGCATCATTATTACCCTTCGTAACCTTTGACCCTTGAATCCAAAAGCTAATGTAATGGGTTTTTTACATTAGTTGGTGATGCTAACATCCAGCTTGGCCTGCAAGAGCAGGTCATCCCCGCAGGGTTAGCTCAGAATTCAGACTTTAAGAAATCAAGGGTGTGCAGGTTGAGCCAAAAACAACTTGATTTGAAAGGCACAAGTCCAGCAGACAAAGAATTAAGGATTAAACCTTCTCTGACACTAAAGTCCATGTCCTCTTGTTTCTGACAAAGCATTATGGATAAACCCCCTTTTCAAGCATCACATACAAAGTCCATGTCTTGTGCTTTTACGACTGCCAAGATGATGAAGTTTCCCCTCGATCGCAGCCACCCTCTGTGTTTTTTTAATCCCTCGATGCACTGAAAATATTGACTGCTTGTGCTCGAGGTGGTGTAATGCCACTTTGGCTAAACGCCGCTCACCACACCAGCCAACATGGAGTACCTGGTGATGGAGAGAGGTGGATTGCCACTATAAATACAGAGCTGTCCGATTCACATACCCTACATAGCTCCTCTCATTCATCATCTATTGTTCTTCAACCCACAGGAGAGGCGAGTGAAAGAGGAGAGGAGGAGGAGTACGTGAATAAAGGGAGAAAGATAGGCTCAGAGAGGATGAAACGAGTGAACATGAGTATTTGAGTGTGTGTTTTTGTGAGCACGTCTGTGTGTGTGTGTAGCACCAGGACGGTTGTCAGTGATGTCTGAGGTTGAGGAAAACACACACATTTGTCGTCTGTCAGGCGTGATGTTCAGCTTCAGTTTGATTAATGGAGCCGGGCCTTGTGTTTGTCTGTGTGTGTGTGTGTTTGTCTGTGTCTTTGTGTGTGTGTGTGTGTGTGTGTGTGTGTGTGTTAGTCCCAGGAAAAGAGATGAAGTTAGAGAAGAGGAGGTAAATAAGCATGAAAAGTAAAAACTGCAACAAATTATTGTTAATGATAATTACACAGTGAGTGAACAGAAAACTAAACAAAGCAAATGTTCTGTCTGTAACAGAGGCGATGATGTCACGGGTTGGTGGCAAGATGGCGTTTGAGAAATCGCTGAGTATGTAGTATGGCGGTAGCTCCACAGCTAAATGTCTGGTTGCAGAGATATTTTCATCGATGGTTCTGATGTGATCTGGATCTCGCTGAGGTCGTGTGTTTCTTTAAAGTCAACACTTTGTCCTGTCCTGATTCCTCACAGAAGCCGCTACGCTGACTCGTCCATCATGTCGTCCAGTGATCTCATGTTGCCCCTGATGATAGGAGGGAGATAGGAGTCTTATCTCCTCTCCTCCATCAGTCTCTGTTTGTCTGGAACCACTCCCTCGTCCCTCGTCTCTTTGGTTCTTCCTCCTTGTCCCATGTCTCCGCTGTCTCAGCTGGTCTCCAGGACAAGGCAGAGTTTCAGGAAGTGACTTTTTAGGATATGCATCAGTATTTCTGCAGGATGAATGGTATAGAGCCGTTCTTCTCCTCTGCCACAGTGACAGTTCGACAGTTGTCACACATATGTTCTGGTTTTCGTTGTAGTTTTTTTTCTTCCTGGGCTGTGTGTGTGTGTGTTGTGTGAAAGAGACGGACAGAGCGGAGCACAGAGATAGAAAAAAGAAAAAACACAAGAAACAGATCACAAACCACTGAGAACTAGCAAAGCACGGCCTACCCCATGCTGAGGCGACAGACGGTAACCACGGCAACCTCACCCCGCTCAAATATCTGCTTAACGAATAAGGCGCTCCTCGGCCTGCGTGTGTGTGTGTGTGTGTGTGTGGTTTTTTTCTGGTAGGATCATCGGTCCGTTTTCCTAAAACTCATATCAAGCTTTTAAGGAGAGGTTTGAAACCTTGATCATCATCATTGTGTGGTAACACTGAAAAATAAAAGGTTTTTTGTATTATGAGTCAGTTGTAAAACTTATATCTCAGACAAGGCCAGAAGGTTTAGAGGAAGAAGAAAAAACAACCAGAGGGCAGGGGAGCGAGGGCTTTTTCAGTGGGTCAGTTGTTGTGAGGTCTGAGCTTCATCCCATAGGGCAGGGATGGCAAGTCACTCCACAAAGGGCCGCTGTGGCTGCAGGTTTTTGTTCCAACCAAGCAGCAGACCTGACTCATTTAATCAACTGGTGTCAGTCTTCAGACAGTTAATTGGTCAAACTGTGTGCTCTTGATTGGTTGGAACAAAATCCTGCAGCCACAGCAGCCCTTTGTGGAATGACTTGCCATAGGTTTAGACCAGGAACTGAGATACGCTCTCTGTGGCCAGCTGAGCTTCAGGCATGATGAAAAAATATATATTTACTCTAAGAAATCAAGTAAATAAAAAGGAAATTATAGTTCAACAGACCCAGTCTGACTTGGCAGGCTTTGATTATGGGGGTAGGAAGCCATTAAGAGGTATAATTTTCCTGGCTGCACTTGGTCACTCAGTGGAGGCCTCTCTACAGCCAACACTGAAGGAAGTGTTAGGAATAGGTTTAATGAATAAATGAGAATCATATGCATCTGATTTCAAATGGGAATTTTTTTTTTTTTTTTTTGCTTACATGAAGGTCAGAGTCCAGCAGCAGCTACACAGCAGCCCCTCAGGAGCTCGTTGAGATTCAGTGATCATCTCCTGACCTGGACGTTGACCTTGTCAGCAGGGTTACTGCCTCCATTTCAGGGGTAGGAGCGCTGGCGTCCCTCTGCACCCCATCGCCCCCAGTTACGTGTCGTACCGCTTAAAAATTCAGCGCTGCATTGTCTGGACTTTGTAAACTATGTAAATATTTTTTAAAGTTCACAGTTCAGACTGATTCGTGCTCAACATCATCCCTCTTTGGAAAGTCTAGATATAAATGGATGGAGGAAGAAATTGCTTTGAGGATAGGTGACTTCCCCCAAGGTAGCAGACAACTGGGTCAGTGGTGATGCTGAGTGAGTCTGTGTGTGTGTGTGTGTGTGTGTGTGTGTGTGTGTGTGTGTGTTTCAGGTTGGATATTGGACTCCAGGTCCAACTAGCACACGTAGTATTTTGTATAACAGTGTGTGGGGCCTGGACAGTGGCTGGGATGTTGTGCCATTAGCCTTTGCCCTGGATAAACTCCTGAGCGCCGCTCGCAGTGACAGAGACACTTCCATCATTAGGATGATTATTAATGTGACCTTTTCATTCCAGTGAGGTTTGCATCAATCATGGAACGGTCAATTGAACATTTCTTCATGACTTGCATTAAAAAAAAAGTGCCTTTTATCACTGAGCAGAGGAAAAGTAAAATACTCATGTTTTAACTCAACATTATGCTAATGGATCTGTAGCTCAATGAAACTTCACTGTGGCCAGAGTGGCTCCAATAAAAGAGGCAGGATGTGTGGGGGTCGTTCACTTAATCAGCCTCAGAAAAATAAAATCATGCGTTAATGTCTGACCTCACCACTTCCTTCTCATAACGGCTAAAACTCACATATATGATATTTATGAAATCTAAATGGACTTTACTGGAACATAAAGTCTCATAGAGCAGCTGTTAAGCTTCTGATCAATCACAGATTCAACGATTGATCTGTTTGCACCCGTGTCTCTGCAGTTAGTCATGTGGCCTCCTGTTGCCGTGGTAACAGCAGGTGTTCTCGGACACTGGCTCCAACAGTTAAGTCTTTTACCTTCTGCCTGTTAGGTTTCCCACAATCCCCTGCTGATCCTCGTCTTCCCACCCCAGTCAAAGCAACAAGTAACGAGGCTTGTGCTGCTCTGACAGGCTTTAACCAGCCTGACTCCTCACTGGCTGCAGTGAAATGGGAGGGGGGGGGTTGATTAAAGAAAGAAAGAACGGGGAAAGGCAGGAAAACTGTGTGTCACACTGTTTACACACATTTGCTGTGTATGGACCTGCGAGCTTTAGCCTCCGATTATGCCTAATGCACTGGTGTTTGTTGTGTAAACCGCCGGCTTGTGTTTACACCGAGCGCTGTAATGCACCGCTGCCCAAAAATTGCATTTGCTCCACAGCTGTAACCCATTGAGAAGCCACAGCGTAATGCCTCCCCTGCTTTACACTCACGTCTTTATACATCAGAAAGCTGAGGGCAGATTTCACAGGCAGTGAGCGCTGATGAAGCATGGAGCAGGTACTGTGAGCTGCTGTCCCTCACTCCGATAACACACCTGGAAAAACTAAACCTCTCACTGTGAAACATTTCTAAGTCAGTCTATATCAGCTCTGTAGCCCTGTCTTTATACAGAGGCAGCAGATGGGGGCAGCAGCAGCACCAGTAATAATGAGGGTTTTGCTAATTAACTTGAGGTTTAGAGTTGTAGGAACTAAATAACTTTGGGTAAGAGTGAATAGAAAACACATGTCCCCAGTTCACAGCCTTTGTTTGTTCCTGTGTTACTGCTGTGGTGTTGTACTTTAGGGATGTGTATGTTTAGGAACGCCCATAGAAACGCCTTTTAATGTCAGGCTACCATTATTCTTCACAGCACATTTGAATATGAGTGTTTTGGCAGCATTCGGAGGCTTATAGCTATTTTCATGTTTACTCACCCGGGCATAACGTGTGTGTGTGTGTATGTTAAAGGGGGCGTCTGAGCACTCGAGCTTCTGGGCTCACAGGCATAAGAGGCTATCGTCAGAGTACAGCTGTGTACACACATCGCCTCTCCACAAATTGATGGGCGACACTTGTTCAGCAGAGTCAAACAGTTGTGAGACGACAACAACAACGTGTACACGCTCTGTCACAGTAACGACGCTCCCTCCTCACTACACGACTCATTATCATTGTGTTGACTCTGGTCGCTGCTCTTTACTCATATGTGTTGAGCAGGACACCCCCCCCCCCCCCCCCCCGCTCAATGCTAAAACCAAATAAACTCACTGTAGCTCCTCACCATGATCCAGGAGCCACAGTCCAAGATAAGACCTTAAGACCTTATTAGTAACTCAGGCATTTGTATAATTAATTACAGGACGAATGCTGTAATTAGAAAATGACAAGGGATGCAAATCTAGATGAGCCATGTATAGTAAATGAGCAGCATTATTATAATGCAGCTTCCAGCCAGCAGTGTTTGTGTCATTATAGATGCAGAGGACACAGAAGATAAGTCTTCCATAGTTACCAATACATTAGTGATTTTCGATTGACTTTCAGGATGAAGGCTATGCAGTCCCATGAAGACTGTGGTTTCTGCTCCATGGGGATTAGCAGCTGTCAAGATGAATGAGCTGAAGGCTAGATAGATCAACAGACAGATAGATTTACGCTATTGATCCCAAACTGGGAAATTCTCATGTTACAGTGAGTGACTGAGGTCAGATATTAACGAGGTAGGACGTAGCACATGCAAAACAACCATGAGTGCATTGCAGATATGTACGGTGGCCCTGAGAGCTCAGTTTCAAAAACAACACACACAATACTCACAGAGGACACAAGCAGCACCACTGACAATAGACGTGTTTCACTATCTTGACTGTAGTTTGACCTGCAACTCTTAAAGTATTTTTTTAAGTGTTTGGAAAAAAAAATCTTTAGTGTTTTGTTTTGTTTCTTCAGGCGAGGAGGACAGTTGCAATTTTAGCACGGAGAAGAAAGAGGGATATCTCCATTTTGTGTACGTGCGCGTGTCCGCATGCTGCATGTTATATGTGTGTACGTGCAAGTGAGAGAGTGTGTAATAGAAAGATTGTGTAAGGAGCTGTGTAATAGGATTGAGGGCCATCTGCCTCCCTGCGCTGCCCACGGACCGTCTACTGTCCCGAAAGGCTCCCAGCAGCACTGGCAGCCAGCGAGAGATAGAGCCAACTTTGTTTCCTTGGAAATTAAAAAAAAAAAAAAAAGAAGTTGGGAGAAAGTAGGCTGCCGTTTACTTAATTCATTTAACTTTAACTGTATTTTTTTTTTTTTTTTGTGAGTCGTATTTTTTTCCACGTCTCAAGAAAAGAACAGAACTCGGACAAAGTAGTTGGATCCGTGGGTGAGAGAGCGCCTGGAGTGAGGCCTGGAAATGACCCGCTCACTTCACTGATCCACACACACTTGGTGTAAAGGGATTCCCAACAGACTCCCATGGCTATAAGCTGTACAGGAGCATTTTGATGCACAACCCGAAGAAATCCTGGCTTTATACTGATATTCTTACAGAGAGAGAAGGAGAGAGAAAAAAAGGACTCCCAGCTGCTGAGCAGTGAGGCAATTAAGTCTATCTCATCTTAATCCGAAGGCAAAGTCCACTGGAAAACGATCTTTTCACTCCAGGTTTCCAGGAACACAGAAGTGTATCATCCTTATTAGCAAAGCTCCCCTGACTGAGGGCTGTGCAGTTAGCAGACATTTTTCTGAAGTAAGCAGCAGCCATGGTCACTTCAGTGCAGACTGGAGCTCAGTTATTCCTCTCTGACACACCGCAAGTGGACCGACTGTCTGCTCAGGATGAAATGATCAGTCTACATCAGGCCTACGCAAGAAGAAACCCAGCCCATTGTCCTGCAAGAAAACCGGAGAAAAGCACATTTCCTGAGCCTTCAGACATTCCTACAGTAGTACAGATGGTGAACACTAGTTGCCCCAGCATGGCACCCTTGTGGGTGATGGGTGACGTCATGAGCCTCCCTCTTTTCTCAGGCTGATAACTTTGAAAAGACAAGTTGAAACAACTATTTTTTTTCCTGATTCTGCCTCGGGAAGGCCTGGAGTGTGTCTTATCAGCTGTGATTGAATATTCCACCAGAGAAGAATTAAAAACATTTTGTGTATTATTTACTGTAGCGCCTTGAGCAGGAGTGATTGCAACAATAAAAGGGAACTAAAAAAGCGGTGCTGTAACGTTATACCACATATTATACATCAAACCAAATGAGGACAATCTCCTCTTTCAAATAAGACAAGTCTTACCTCCTTATGATGTATATACATCCCTCCAGCTTTGGGGAAAGTAAGTAGACAAAGTTAAAGTTACCTTTCCATAGACACCAAGACTGTACAGCTAGGCCCAGGAACCGTTCTCTGTTTGAAGAACCAGCCTTGTCTACATGTTACCACCTGGTTTCTTTAACATGTGCTCCATTTTCTCCGGAGGGAAGTTCTCGTTGTGCATGCAGAACATGACCTCACATGGCGTCTTGCTCAAGGGCACATCATCAGCTCACTGTTAAAAATGCTATCCCCCGGTGTATAACTTCACTTTGAAAAAGGGAACCACTTATTTGGCCTGTAATGCAAAATCAAACTGATGTAGCGACTCTGTATAAGCTCTTATAAAAATATGTGTACTCAACGTTGGAAAGAGGAAGTCTCTTGAATAATTGAATGATACTGCAGGTTATGGCTGGTCATCATCATACAATGTGTATAAGAGCGGTGGTTGTTGGCAAATAAATGGGCTCTGCAAAAAAAAAACAGCTCGTTTTGTCAACCGAGAACAAAACAGCATGATAATTGCTGAATTCATCTTCTGACAACAACAGGACTGTTTAACTGTTGGTGGTTAAGTGTTTCCTGTTGAACCGCTCACTGGAGATCTTGCTGTGTTCCACTCGCCCGCCTGTTTATATATGCAGACTTGTACCTTTGGCTTTTCATCAAACAACCAGCTCTGTTTTCATGCAGATGGTTATCATTTATACCCATGATTCAACCAGCAGAGATCAATGCTCCCTCAGTTCTTGGAAATGCTCCGACTGCCCGTCACCTGCCATTAACCTATGCGGAAATATAAACTTCACTCTGGAACCCGCCATGATGCCTGAAATAACCGCTCCTCCCACTCAACTGCTCTCCATGCAGCCCTCCGACCTGGAAGTCGTCGCATCTCGACTTACACTGCTGCACATGTAGACGTTGCCCTCCCATCAGTTGAGTCTTGACTTGGAGACAGCAGCTGAGAGTCATGTAAAAAGAACCAGAAATCATTAAGAGTTCAGTGAGTCCATTTCATCACTGCAATCTCTTTGCTTTTGCAGTGGGAAGTGATGCATCTGAACAATGGGAGAAAGACTGGAGTGGTATATAACTTCCAAAATGAACAGAGCCATTCGGCTCCCTAAAATAGTCCTGCAGTGCTGTGAATGCATAATCAGAGGCTCCGGGGCTGGCAGCAGGCCACCGGACTAAAATCATTGCTACACCATTCCCATCCAGATCCATAATAGATGACAGTCACAACCAAACCATCTCTCATCACCAGTTCACAGAGGGTCACAACCTCGCTCTCATACGACCAGACTCAGCTAAGTGGTGCCGAGTGGATATAATCTGTCACATCCAATCAATTGGAGCACTCCAGAAGTTAAAAAAAAAAAAAAGGGGTAGCTTTGGGGGGAGGGGGCAGTGTGGGGTTAAAGAATGGAGTGAAGGAGATGGAGGGGGGTGGAGAGCAGACTTGGAGAAAACGCACAGAGAGAAGGAGTGTTGAAAAAATGAAAGGAGGAAAGTCAACTGTGGAGACAGACAGAACTTCAATCAAAACCTCCACTTGAATAAGTCATGTCTTTCTAATAGACTCCAGGAAATAGTCATGAATATATAAAGAGGGAATGTGCATTAATCAGATCCTCTTACCTCCTCCTCTCTGTGGGCACTCGGAAAATTGTACCTTTTCAGTCACTAATCTGGCACAGTGACAGAGAGAGAGAGAGAGAGAGAGGTCTGTTCCTCTAAACAATCTCTGCAGGCAGCTCAGAGCTGTGGCACACACACACACACACACACACACACACAATACACATATATATATTATATAAGATATATAACATTAACAATCCAAGCACATGACCCTTTTATTTATTTATTTCTCTTTATTTCAACACATTACCCAGAGGGCATCGGGCCATGTCATAAATCCATACAGGCAAACAACATAAAGCAGCAAATAAGATAAGTGTGAAAGGAAATGAAGCGTGATGGCGGCTCTGTGCTACCTGTAACCTCTGTCAGAGTGGGGGGAGGAGGAGGAGGAGGCAACATGGCCACCAGGGTGGGAGAGGCTGGCAGATTAAAGTGCCTTTTCATTTTGCCACAGAAACAGCTGGGATGCTTTCTCTTCACTCTGCTGGTGGCTAGACTGTGTGTGTGTGAGGGTGTGGGTGTGTGAGCAAGGGTGTGTGTTGCTGCTGGCTTTGGGTTGTCACCTGCATTGCAGCGGGAGCTAAATTTAGAGTCTGACAGAAGTATGACTTCACTTTCATTTCGCCGATTCTCGTCCTGATAGACAGACAGACAGATGGATGGACTGATAGATACTTAGATAGATGGATGGATAGATGGATGGATGGATGGATGAATGGATGGACAGATAGATAGAAAGAAAGACAGATAAATAGATAGATATTGGAGCTTAATGGGGAATGAAAGTCTAAAGGCACAGGGGCAATGGAGGGTGGAAATGAGGCTGTGAAAGACCAAGATAAAGAGAGAAGACAGAGAGAAATCAGACAGCAGGAGGCTGGTGGGAAGCACCAGCTGCCATCCCCACTTTATTTTTTCCATTCGCTTCTCTCTCTCTCTCTTTCTCTTTCTCTCTCACTCACTCTTTCTCTCTCTCTGTCTCTCTTCTTTTTTTTTTTATTTGCTCCTTCAATCTCTGCATCTCAGTCGCAATGAAGCATCTGCACTTTGTGAGTCTGCTGCTGCTACAATTTGTATAGCATAAAAATCTAAATCAAGTGTGTGTGTGTGAGAGAGAGAGTGTGTGAGAGTGAGAGAGAGAGTCTTGTAGTCTTGTGAGAGTGAGAGAGAGAGATCATAATGAGTACACTATTGGGTGTCTGGCCTTTTGTTCCACCTCTGCCCAGATGTAAAAAACAAAAAACAAAAAAAAACGAGGAGGACTCAGGCAGCAAGGCTGAGTCAGGCACATCCAGTACACACACACACACACACACACACACACTCCCTCTCTCTCTCTGAAACAGTCCTCAGAGTTTCACATAACAAACACGCTACAGTTGCCTTTTAATTGATTTTTCTCCACCACAGCTGCATCAGGATTTGAATTTAGCCTCATCAGCTCTGTTTGGTCCAGGACGTTAGATCAGACTCTGGATACTGGATCTTTTATAGTCCTGAAACAACCAATCATCATATTCATCAATACTGAAAATGTATTTGATTATCATTGGATTGGATCCTTACCTGCAGCAGGATTGATAGCCACTTCCTCCTGTTGACACACAAAGACACACAGCAGTTGGAGACAGACTCGTTGTTTTTCAGCTGAGTTCAGTCCTGCCTTCTTCTCATGTTGTTGATGAGGGGAAACATGCTGCTAGTTGTACAGTCATTACAAATAGGTCATGTGGGACAATGTCCCATTTGGAGTTCCCTTCCACTCTGAGATAGTCAACCTGACAACAAAAATAATAACTCATGTATGTGTTTGTAAAGTCATACTGAGAATAATAGATCCTTAATGTGGGTTCAAATTATTCAAAAGTGTTTTCCTGTGTGACATGAGCACGCTGCAGCACGAGGGCTCAGAGGTGCTCGAGCACTCAGCAACTTCATCACGGTCTGTTAATAAAGCGCGGCTGTGGCAGCGGCACAAGACAGATCTCTGCCATCATCATCACCAGCTTCATCGCTTCACAACTTCTCTAATTGCAAAGTTGATTGAACCCTGCACTCAACCTGAGACCCTGCGCTGCATGTTGGAGCAGTGTGAGCGCACGTCTGCTGCTGCTGATGCAGTTGTGATGCTCAACAGTGTTTTTTTGTATATATATAAATCTGCTTAATATATATTACTCTAACTCAGATTTATATCAGGAGGCCTATATTAATTGATCGGCCGGTTGAATACCGAATTGTGAGTCGGTGCATCTAATCTAGCAACAGAGAGAGGGCAGTAAACTTCTTTTGGAAACCAGGTTGTCAGGATAATACGGTCCAGATAATAAACATATGAGCTCAGAGCATCTCAGAGGACAACACCCACCACTGAAATGTGATTTAGAGTTCAGCTAAAGCGTCGTCTGCCGCGGTGCAGAGGTCCTCAGTTCACAATTCATATTAGATTGTATTAGATTTCACAGTTTCACTATCTCACTTTCTCTGTGTGCGCCTTTCTCCTCTGTAATTGCTGTGGGAGGTGAAGGATTATATTACACTGGCAGTTGGGGACTCGACTCGCTTCCGCCATGAAGGGCTGTATACAAGGCCAAGGAGAGGAGGGACATGAAGCAACCAGGGCTGGGAGGAGGGGGAGGTGGAGGAGGGGGAGGTGGAGGAGGAGGAAAGTGTAATGCATTTTTGAATTGCATTAACAGTCCTCATCCATTGTCAGGTCGCCGTCCTTGAGCCTGACTCTGCACATGTACCTGCCCCCTCAAAGGGCAACAGTGCACATTGAAAAGCAAAAAATGTAAACATATGTGCATCTCCATGGGAAAAATTTACGAGAGGGGGGAAAAAAAGGAAAATGTCTAATTATGGATGGATGGTGTGATATGGAGAGGTGCAGCAGGGGGTGAGAAGCTCAGTGTGTCGACCACGAGGTTGCTGTGTCTCATTAGGGCTGTTGGAAAATATCGGTGAGATTGTGCATGAGAACGACAAGTTGGACTAATACCAAAAGTCTGTGCAAGGAGTACAGACCCAGAGCTGTGTGTGTGTGTGTTTGGCAGAGGGAAGAAGGGGGAGTGTGTCGAACGTGTCACACATTTCTGTTCGTCTAATTATCATTTTCTGTGTCTCCTCCATCAGAGTGTTTCTCCAGGAACCCTACTGGAAAAATAATTATGAATTGCTCTCTCACAGCAACACATTTTTCATATCTCTGCCATCGCAAAGACGAAGTGCCAAATGATGCAGGCATAAATTCTCTCCTCAGATAGTGCTCGCTCATCGGGTGAATAGGTAGCAGAGATCGACACACCCTGGCGCGGGGAAACAATTTCAAATCATTGGAATGCAAAATTGAAGTAAAAAAATATATATCTTCAGTGTTGTGGTGTTTTATTACCCCTCCTCTTTTTCACATTGGTTCATCCATCAAATGCCCAGAGAGGGGCCCGTATACAACCTTCTTAACCATGCACCAGTGGAGGCTCCACATGGCAACTAAATCATCAGCCAACATGCAGAGATAACTCATGAGTTAACTGTCTGTCTGAGATGTTTTCCATTAAAAAGCATCGACTTGTTTTTACTGGTGAAGGATTTATTGATACTGATCTGTGATCAGAAAGATGGCATTACAATAGTCACTCATGGAAGTTTGTGTTATGAACAATTTGTCGATAAAGCTTGATTTAAAATATCAAGTTTATTCATTGATGACAAACTTATCACTGTAACCATGACAACAAGGTTAGTCTGACGTTAAGGAAGAAGTCGTTTTAACCAAAGTTGTGATTTTACCCCAAACCCACCAGGCCATGACAGGCCATTTTTATAGTAACCTTGGCAACCAAGATAGAATGTAGGAAGAGCGACGTGGCTGTTTGTTTATTATTGTAACCATGACAACCAAGGCCTTGGGGTCTTGTAGGATAGCCTCGAGCTTTAGCTTTTAGCTCCTTTTTACAAATATTTCTTTTACAGTATATCTTATCTAATGTTTTCTGATGGCAGCAAACTTAGATGGAAAAAGAAAACTTGCGATGATGGTAAAAGTAAAGTATGTTGACAATATAAAACCAAGAATTACAAGGTCACAACATTCAGCCAGTGACTGCAGAGTGACTTCAGAGAAAAAAAGAAAAAATAACGCTGCTGCAAAAAAGCATTTTAAGTAAAGAGAGTAGAAAGCTGAGAGTACACAGGTGCATCGGGGGAATAATGTGGATCAATAAAGACGACAACTAGAAACGTTAACAAGAGCTACCACAGCACTGACCGCAAAACCTGCTCTGAAACACCAACAACACACACACACACACACATACACTTGAACACACGCACAAACTGAGGCAAACTCCAGCTCATCATTCACACAGAGAGAGAAAGAAGAGAGCAGAGGTGCTGAGAGTGGGTGCTGCAGTTAGTCATAGAAAACACATGATGCTAAAACAGTTATGAACAAAGACTGTGGCTGAGTCTCCAGCAGGATATAGACCCAGATAAAAGCAGGCCTGGATGAAACGCACAGACAGGAACCGCAGACCAAAGCCGGCAGACAAGTCCTCAGTAAGAGAAGGAGGAGGCGAGAGAATCTGGAGATAACTAAATCCCTTCTTTATACAAATGTCAGTCAGGCAGCCCTTTGTGCGTGTCCTGGCTGATGATGCAAATAGAGTCTGTTTAAAACAGCCGCTCCACCAGAACTAAAGTTCTCACCATATTTCTATTTTCACACATTAACATCAACACTTAAAGCTCAGAAGTTTCACACTTTGTTGGCTGGCGCCCGGTTGTTTTTTTTTTTTTTTTATATATTATTTAACTCAATCAGGCTCAATTATTGATGCTAAAAATACAGATATATGTGGTCGTTAAATACAAGGTCACATTAAAAACATCTCATTTGTGCAGAAAAAGTCTTGATTTTGTTCCATTAAGTCGAATAAACGACTTTATCCCCTCTTTGGAAACAATATTCCCATAAACCTTCTACTTCATACCAGGATCTTCACTTTGTGTAAATAGACATAATTCCATAAGTAGCCTCACGAAAGCATTACCCATACACTAAAGAAGAGTATAAGCAGAAGCATACATGACATGGATTACAATGGTTAAAAAGAAATAAATAAGAAGGTTTAGGGATATTTTCATGAAAGCTTTTCATACAGTAGTCGCAAACACTGAGGCCCTGCAGTGATGGTCGGATGTTCGTCACCATTCACTCCACTGAACCAACGTTGTTTTCTGTATTTAGCTCTTAAATGTGCACAGCAAAGCGTCTGGAGAGTTGGATGAAAGCTATGATCATTATTTTTAGATGTGTGTAAACGGAAATGAATAACTAATACACATATTGTGTTGAAACTGCCGAGTCATTAACGGCCTTGAAGTACAAGCCAAATGTGGTTCAAATATATAATAGTGTGTGGGAGAGCAATCTGATAACAGGAGGTGCATGTAAACAGCTTTGAGGAACAGGGATATTTCAGTAAAGGCTAAATGTGAAGGCAGATTTCCCTGCCTTGGCTCGATTTACCCAATAACCTTCTTTCTTTTGTGCCTATAAGGACAGTGATGGCTTCATCCATCAAATGTCAGCAGCCCTCAGACAACCTCGGCTCAGTTTGGAGGACAAGAAAATAAGTGACAAAATGAGCAAACGTCAAGAAAAATGAGGTGTGGCGTCAAATGAGAGATGTCCTTAATGAATCAACTGGAGCAGCAGAGGAGAGAGGACAGACAGGCCTCAAGCACAGTTATCAGTAAATTGTAATGGGTCAAGTCTTTAATCTTTCTTTGAGGACCTGTCACTTCCCTCCATCCACCTCCAAAACAATGACTAAGTCAAAGCAATCGACAGTTTAAAGATAAAACGTTGAAAGAAGAACAGAATACTATAACATTTAAAAAATGAAGGTATTAGCTATATAATGTAAATAACTGTAGACTTTTCATCAATCAAGACTTAGATAAAGACAAACACATACATTTCCTTGACAGCCTCAAACACAACGGCTTAACAACAATGTGATGCTCGATCGAGGAGCTAACAGTAGCTAGCTTACACAGTAACATGGTAAGTTAGCTTAAAAGTCATCAGCAACATTAATCAATGGGAATAACTGATGACAAGTCACCACACCCTCCACCCTCCGTGGTGAGACTACAGGCAGTGAGTTCGTTAGCAGCTGTTTTGTGGCTCGTTTCTTCCATTTTGAAGATATAAGTTAAGTTCATCACAAGTCAGTGTCTCTTTCGTGTTTCACTTCAGATGTTGAGGTTAGTTTTCTTATCAAAGTTCACTTGAGCCCACAACAGTGAGAACCACGGGTTCAACATTTAAGTAGATTCAGACACTGTGTTGCATCAGTCGAGTTTCTCTCCACATCAGTGTCCACAGTCAGTGCCCCAGGTGGCCATCGGCAAGTGTGTTTCTCATCGGTCTGCGGTCAGAGCCCAGCAGTGGGTCTCTGTGCCAGACTGAAGCGAGCAGATAATTCCCGGCGGGTCCCCACTGAAGGCTCCCTCATCTCTCAGACCCAGTCACAGATTAATGGCCTGGTGGCTGCATTCAGATGCTCTGTCTTCTCCGATAATCAAAGGCAGAGCCGAGCACTACTGGGAGAGAGTTTCTTTAAAAACACACACACACACATACTCACAAAGAGACAGTAGAGAAGATGTTTGCAAAGGGACTAAAAGTAAACCCATTTATCAAATTCATGTGTTAAATTGGAAAATTTGGGTCCGATCCTCCTCTGAGGAGACGATCTGATGCTGGAGAGTCTATTAAATGGCTTTAAGCCCCAAATAAACAGAAGTGTATCATGTAGAAAACTAAACTGCACTCTGCTTTCAGCCTGTTTATTTGCCTGAGCTTCCAGTGATGTGCATCTGAGCCTTGTCCTGACAGTGCGGAGAGTTTTCAGAAAGGGTGAGAGACTGAGAACGAGACAGAGAGATGCATTCCCCATCACTGCTGTTCTATTTTCAGCTCTACAAAGTCGAGAGCCGAGCACCACTGTTGGCTCAAACTACCGTCAGGGTAAAAGACGAAGCTTTTTATTGCAGCCTCTGTGCATACTGAGTAACGCTTAAGATTCCTGTAATTTGAAATTCATTTGCAGAGATTTGTTGCGGCGTTTTATTCCATTGGAGGCGAGCCTTCAGTCTGAGATAAGACCAGTGGGAATACTGCATCCCTGTGTTAATCCCCAGTGGCACCGCGCCTCTGTCTGAGCCACAGTGGACCAAAGGAGGCTTTTCTTTTTTTGTTGTTTTAAGAAGAAGCAGAATCTGAATGCAGCATCTGAAGCCATTTTATCTCAGCCTGACTTTGGTTTGAAAGGGATTTCTGGGGACTATTCTAATGTTGACTAATGCTTCCTCTAGCTGTCTGGAAGATTCTTCAGGGGACAGTTGGTGGCATTTTCCACGTCTCTTAGTCAAAGCTAATGAGTGATTCATGTTAAGTTCACTCCAGCCAACTGCTGTGAAAGAGTCAGGAGGGCACTGATTTTTATTTTTTTCTCATTATTGGATTCGTCAATCACTCAGCTTCACTTCGAGATCGGCTGAGCGCTGGCACACTCAAAGCTGTAGAACAGGAAAACAGTGGGACTGCATTTAGATTCAAAGTAAATTGGTTTTTCAGGGTACATTAGGGAAATGTACACACACACATAACGAGGTAATAATGAAAACTCAACTATAATTAGCTATTAATTTATGGAAGAAAAAAAAAAACGGTGAGCTGAGGAAATTGTACATTTAGCTTAACAACTTCCAACCTGATGATCTTTCTGTCTCTGTACTGGACTTCTCTCTCTGCCAGAGGAACATCAACTATCTCAGGTATAACATTAAAAAAAGATGAATAAATTCCTCGCCTGCGTGAGTTTAGACGACCAACAAGTTGACAGAATGAGGCTGACATTTACTTTAATGGCCAAAGACTGTCATTTTAAAGGCGATGGTGATGCTGGGAGCTATTAGAGTATATTTGTGTCTTGCTACAGTACTGTGCCACACGGGCACAGGACACATCCAGCAGACTGTTCAGAGACTCCCCAC
The DNA here is from genome assembly GCA_021432705.1 of Caranx ignobilis. Lineage (NCBI taxonomy): Eukaryota > Metazoa > Chordata > Actinopteri > Carangiformes > Carangidae > Caranx > Caranx ignobilis. The sequence goes on along the minus strand of MU270009.1, from coordinate 1,094,030 downwards.
CACTCACTTGTATTATCCAAAGTTACTTTTTCAATATCTGTCCTTTAGATAATAACAACTCACTGTAAGCACCTCTGCTGTGTCCGTCTGTCAAGTGTTGATTTTATGTGCTGTTGAACTCAGTGTGAAAGACCACTTCACAGGTTGGTGCATCACAGTCCGGTCAATACATGCTCCTCTACAGGCAGAGACCACTCTCCACTATAACCAGAGGACTCACTGAAGGACCATAACAAGTTATATTTGTGGTTTTTAAGAACTAAAGACCATCTCAGTGGTTTTACACTGTACACCTCCTCTCTCGGGCTCTCAGGTCTCTCTGCAGCTCTAGTACAGCAAAAGTGTGAATCAGTCAGGAGACTCTGAGCCAGGTGACACAGGTCCAGGTGGGTGGGGCTGAGTGACTACTCTATTGCGACAAAGTTACAGAAAATCCTGACAAGTTGTCTTTAGGCTCAGTTTGTAGATATGTTCATTTCTCTGGACTGAGGCTTTGATACTTTCACTTTTGAAAGGTTGGTCTTGATCCTGATCTGATGTCCTTTAGGTTTTTTTCCTCCTCACCGAGCTTCATTCTGTTTTCCTACAGCTGACAATGACGCAGCACCGATGCATTTTGTACAAACTCTACCCTTCTTTTGTTTAAGTTTTATTAAAAAGTGCACCAGTGTCCATCTTTAATTAGCATGTCCTTGAGGCCAACCGGTGCCTTGTGAGAACACTGTTGAAATGAACCACGCAGCTTTAATCAGGCCTGTCTGCGACATCAAACTGGAAGAGGAATTGTTTGTACCTTTTAATTATATCACCTTCAAAGGTCAATAGTCGTAGCTTGTTTTCACACTGGATAAAGGAGTATAGATGCGTCTACTTCAAAGTTTGATTTAAGAATCTGTCTTTATCTGTTCTTTTTCATCTGAGCCCGACTTAGACGGGAAAACAACCCTTGAGATTTATGAGATTTGTACTTCAGTAGAGACTGATTGATGGGTTGGGCACAGTAAGTGGTTCTACGCATCAATTAGAGCGTGTGGAATAGTCCAGTTTGTAGCTACCTGTGCAGATAAATGAATGTATGTAACCCGCAGACCTGCTCCCATGCTGTGAGCACATCTCAATTTCAGCCTCTCTAGCTGCATTTTCCATTTTTCTCCCTCTTTCTTGGTAATGAGCTAACCCATTATTTTTTATTCAACTCCTTAATTTAGATCACAAGTGGTCTATTCCTTCAGCCTGGAATCAAAAAAACACAGCAGGGAGCTGAAGCCTGGAGACAGCAAGAGACTGATGAGGGAGAGAGGCTGAGCTTGACACCCTTTGAGTTTCCCCCCATGGTGACTAATTAACCTTTCAGGTTCTTCACGTCCCCATCATCTCAGTAATACCCAAGTGTGTGCATCTGCGCATGTGCGCTGGCTCTGACTGAGACCATACACTTGCCTCGGTGGGGGTTGTTGACATTTCCTCTGGACTTCTGTCGTCCGTTGCTGAACCTTTCTTTGTCCTCACCTCACTCTCCCCCCGAAGACTCCATCTCCTTCTTTACTCAAAGACAGTTTCCAGTGAAATAACTCGTCATTTATGCAACTGAAGCAGATTGGCCTCTTCATTTTAGTCTTGCTGCAGACATACAGCATTATTGTCACCAGTCACCAGCTGTTTGTTTTAGAGACCCGGTAGACGTGTAACTTACTTCGCCCTCTAACACCCCAATCTCTTCTCAGTACACAATGATGACTGTATCTAATGAACCTGTGGGCACTGAAGGGTGTGATCGCTGGTCAAGTGAACACCTGCTCAGATTAAAATTTGAACTTGTTTATGTGGTGTTTTATGCATGTTTTCTACTTTGGAGCTACAGTGAACCAATGACAGTCTCATGCAAACAGCTTCAGACAGTCAGCGTCTCATCATATAATCTAGGAGAGAACCAGTCCTCCGTCAGTACAGAGAGCGAGATGTTGCATTAGTGCAGCTCCTAACACTGTGTCAGCCACTGCCATTTACCAGCTAACTACAAAAGATGAACAAGTAACGATGCCAAATGAAAACGACCAATATGACTTTGGTGCAATGACATTATATTAGTCACTTCAGAAACGTATGAGATTGGTTTGATTAATGAAGCGATGTCATTTACCAGCATGCACCTGTGCAGTCCACCTACAGTCTCTGCTGTGCTGATCTTTACGTATCCTTCAGGAGGTCACCGTACGGACACCAAATTAACACCTCCCCAGTAACTCCTCAACTGCTCTGCATGATGGATGAATGATAATTAGTTATTTGTGCTGCAAAAAACAAACATGTCATAACATCATTCAAAAGCCTTTTTAATTCACAGAGAACTTTTCTTTCTCTCCGTTCACTTAATGACCTGTCAGAGTTGCCAGTTAGATTTAGCTGTGCACTGCCACCAACAAGCTCCACCACCCACACCTCTCAGTTTGGGTAATTAAGGTGGGAGTTTATCTCATGAATCTATGTTTGGTTGAGTAAAAACTGCAGTAATTTGAATTCTTACTCACATGAGTGGAATCAAGATAAGTCAGTTATAGGACTTTTTTGTCAAATAAATCCTGGGAAGTGTAATCAACTGTTCAAATGGGACTGCTCTCTGCAGAGTTGACAGGTGGTAGAAAAGACATTTGTGATAAGACAGTCGTCTTTGGCGCAGTAGCCTCCGTGTATGTGCAGGGTTCTTTGTTGCAAAGCTTCAAATATTTCCTCTGTGCACAGTTGGACACTTTACATTCCCTGGCCTGAAACAAAAAAAAAAAAAAAATCTTCAGTACGGATGTGATCAGTGGACGACAGTGTACCTGCTTAGTGTCTGTCCTCCTTCCCTGCCTTTCAATCCATCAAGTCATCCCTCCAGACATCTTTGTCTCTCCGCTGTAGACTGTCTCTTCACACCCTCTGCGTTTCCTCCAGCCACTCTGATGATTTTTATCTTATGTCCCTAGCAGAAATAAAGAGAGGGAGGGAGCGGGAGACAAAGGGAGCGTTAAGAGATGGTTGGGGTAGGGTGGGGGCGCGGGTAGGGGGGGGGCGTGATGGTGGTGTTTTTGTGAGAGAGAGTACTCCAGAGACAGATATACCCGGCAGAGATCTCTTTGAGTGTCTTAGATGTGGTGGTAGAAAAGAAGTGCTGGTGCAGCAGAGGTGCCTCACTGGAAGATCAGTGGCTTCCCCTCTGAATGTGAGACTCAGAGAGGAGGGAAAAAAAAGAGTCATCTTTATCTGTCAAACACATTCAATGTGATCATAACAGGGTTTACACTGTGGGATCATTTCTTGGCTTGTGTTGTCATGGCGAGGTTAGCAGGAGTCTGCGTTGATTAAAAGATTTACAGAACATCAGCTAATTGGCCGTGAACACTGAACACGAGGTGTAAAGTTCCTGTGATGAAGACCTGCGAGCTGTTTATGAAGCATCAGGGGAAACTTGATGGCTCTGAAGCTTTACTCTCTGTCCACTAATGTCAGCAGTGTTTAACATGTGATGACCAAAATGCAATGTTAGGTCATGTTTTCCACACGCTGCAGATGTAGTAATGTAAACTACGTTGAGTCAACCCAGATGGAAGATGCTTGTACTGTTCTGGCCCAGGATCCACAGGCTGAGTCTGGTCTCTATACCCTATGATGTCAGATGTGGCTGCCACATCTGGACCAGTTGTACAACAAGTCCTGCAGCTGTGTATACCAGCTGTAATCTGCCCAGATGTGAAAGTATAGAGACCAGAGATGGCTGGAAAAAAAGATCCAGGCATGTCTCATTAGCTACCTGCCCACTGGCTCCCCTAGTGGTAGTAGTTGTTTAAATAAATTTTAGTCCAGGTTTTGGGATTAAAGAGGTCACAGCACTGTGATTCTCCTTTATTACTGCAACCTTTATAACTGCAAAGTAAGACTGATACTAAATAAAAGCCTCATGCATCATGTAAGTTTTTACGAAGGAGAGAGGTTTCTGCAGAGCTTTAACCCAAATACAGTCCAAGCTTAAATCATGCTGATCAGCCGCCAGAGCCAGCGAATGAGCACTCAGCAGGGCGTTCACTTCATTCAACTTATCAACTCAAATACTTGAACCAGTTCCTTCTTTTTTAACTCAACATGAAAGCAGCAGTTTTTCTCTGCTTACACTGAGTTAATAAGACAACTGATACTGAGTCATCAGTCAGTCACTGTTGAATTTCTCCCACATGTTGAAGAAAGAGGACACAAAATATACAGACCTGGCCAACTGTGGAGCTTGCCATTATTGTGTGCTCCACCCCCCAATACACAAACACAGAGGAGGGCACAACAAAATGCCCTCAGACACACAGCCAAACACACAGCGACACACAATCTCATATGTGCACAGCGGGTGCTTTACAAGAGAGAGTGGGAAGCTCTATTACTCTTCCTCCTCTCACAATTTCTCAGGGGGTCTTAAAAAGTAATGTGTTTTCAAATGCAGGGCTCTAGCTTGTCGCGGGGGCCTGGCTGCCTGTGATATATGAGCTGGGGAACAAGCGAAAGGGCAGCCACAGCCACACGGAGCAGGGACCCGACATAGTCTAGTCCTCGGCTTTACAAGCGCGCATTACTGGAAATGTGCTGTTACAGAAGAGAAGGAGGGAGATGAAAACATACCAGACTAAATGAGTACACAGAGGGAGGGAGGGGGGAGGGGGGGGTAGTTAGTGATGCAGAAAGGTGACGAGTTTTTGCACGGTGTTTGTTTTTGGGAGCAGCTGCACACACACACACACGCAATACGCACAAACTGTCAGGGAAGCTTTAACCTCATGTGTCCCAGTGGCTCCTCATGGTACTGCTCACTGAGCCCCCCCCCCCAGCACCAACACACACACTCATAAAATATGCAACTCTCCATTGTGTGCCTCTGGTCGACCAGCGTCCAACAACACAACTCAACAAACAACAACCAGTGGGCCGGTGTGGCCGTCTTTCTTTTGTGTGTGTGTGGTGTGTGTGTGTGTGTGTGTGTGTGTGTGTGGTCATCATCTGAGGTCCAGCAGACGGCTGCTTTTAGAGGCAGAGTGTGATTGGTCAACAAACACCGGCTGTGCCAATCAACTCACCTGGCACTGATCTCATGAGCCATCTCCACACCTCACTCTCCTGCAGCTCCACGTTCACCTGCACACTCTTAGAAAAGAGAGAGAGTCTGTTTTAACTGAGACAGGACACTTGAAACTACACACAGGATGAGTTTTGACCTCTGTTGTGAAATGTCAAGATTGGTCACTTTATTAGGAACACATGGGTCAGGATTCAGACAAATGTTGGACTTTACATGTCATCGTCCTTGTCCCTGTGTTTTATGTTACTGTTAGTGGATGTTAAATCAAATGTAAATGTACCAACAGTATCTCAACATGTGGTCATGCATTTTCAGGTATATGACATCACCTGATATTGCTGCACATTATTACACACTAATGATAAATGCCTTTAGTTCTTTATGTTTTATCATTAATTCATCATCATGTTGTTTATGAACACCGGTACTTATTAGCAGATATAGTCATATCAGTTAAATGCTGCTATATGAAAGCTGACTTTGCAAAAGTCCTTCTCGCCCATTACATGTATGTACTTGCGAGTGTGTGTGTGTGTGGCCATGAGTGGCTGCCTCCAATTGTGTGATTCACTGTCAGTGCCATTGATTTTGTCGTTCACCGTCGGCCGCTTGTTTTGCATCACTGTGATGAGCCGCAGCCGCTGTCACAGAATGACATGCTAATTCACAGATGCTAAAGGCAGCAAATGGGTTCAGGCTTTTATGGTGGTGAAGTGTAACTATAGAGGGAGCAGAGAAAACCAATTAGAAATCCAATTACACCTATAATCACTGAGAATCATGCTGCTTAATCTTGTCCTTGTATAGTGAGCACATGGTGGAGGACGGGCGGGGGTATATGTCATTTATACCATTGGTTAGCACCACTTAATGCTGCAGCAACGAAAGCAGCACAATTAAACAGGAGGCAGCCACATAAATATGAGAGCAAAAGAAAAATAACATCTGAAATACCTGAAGGCACCTTTGAATTGTAATGAAATGCTCAGCTTTGATAGTTTGTGCTTACCTCGTCATGAGAGGCTCTAATTACATAATAACATGTTAATGTGTTCACACACACAAGAGCTCATCAATGTGGGCACATGTGAAAGAGAGAACCACCCATTATCCTTAAATAGCATCTCTAGTCTTACAGTGTTTGCACTCCTCACAGTGAAACAAGTGTGTGTGAGCAGCAGCACTACTGTACACTACAGTGAGGTTAGCTCTAATTAGCGCTCTACATGTGAGGAAACCTTTTCTTTTCTTTCTTTCTCTCTGTCTTTTCTTTCCTTCTTTCTTCTCTCCGGCTGAAGTGCGTTCAGTCCTGCACCGTGCAAAACATTTTAGCTTTGAAGTCGACTTTCAGAAACAAAAAAAAAACCAACAATCCAAAATTCCTGCAGCAGCAGCAGCAGCAGAAAGCAGCAGCAGCAGCAGCAGCAGCAGCAGCAGCAGCAGCAGCAGCAGCAGCAACAGCAGCAGCAGCAGAAACAGCAGCAGAAACAACAGCAGCAGCAGCAGAAACAACAGCAGCAGCAACAACAGCAGCAGCAGTAACAGAAGCAGAAACAACAGCAGCAGCAGCAGCAGCAGCAGCAGCAGAAACAACAGCAGCAGCAGAAACAGCAGCAGCAGCAGCAGTAACAGAAGCAGAAACAACAGCAGCAGCAGCAGAAACAGCATCAGCAGCAGTGTCATCATCTGCCTCGCATCACAACAACTCTCTGTGCGTCCTGACCGACCCTCCGACATCAGCCCGTTCTGCTCGTCTTGTAACAGACTGAAAAAAAAAAATCACAAGTGAAATATTTGCATTGATTTCTATGTAATCACTGCACTTTTCTGCTCAGCACACACACAGTGGTGGGAACGTTGTTTTCCAGCAGAACAGAAACATTCAGTTGTTTGAGTTCAGTTACAGTGAAGTGAGAGGACAAACTCTGTGGAGAGTCTCATGACGTCCACGTCTCGTCTGCCTGTTTGATTTGTCTGTCTTGCTAATCTGTTAGCCAGCCCCCCGCCCAAGCCCGCAGCCCCCCCACCTCCCTCACCACCGCTCAATGTCTATCTAAAAGCCATATTGCTGGGGATAATGAAATTAATGTTTTATGGGCCATTTACTGGGCTGTGATTAGATAACTGTGAAAGGAGAGAAGGAGAAGAAAAGTGGGAACGAGGGGGGTGGGGGTGGGGGGGGGTCAGCTGGGGCATCTCTCTCTGTCTCTTTCTTCCTCCTTGTTTTTCCTCTGCAAACTCACTTCAGTTCATTATTAGAGGAGCAGCTGGAGGAGGGGCGTGGCAAAGGTTTTAGAAAGTATTGAGGTCATGCCTCCGTCACGCTACTTTTTGTTGTTCACGTTTCAACATGTATGACACTGCTATTCTTTACATCGTATATTGCAACGATGTTGTTTAATCCCAAAACCAAAAAAAGCTTCTTTACAGGACAGGATCCGACTGAGGGGCTAAAAATAAATCAAAATAAATAAATAAAGCTGCATTAATTGATGTTGTGGCCACTCAGTAGAACGAGATGAAAGCACAACTTCCTCAGCAGCTTCAGTCCTCACTGGGAGGGAAATTATACAGCTATGAGCTTCTATTTCTTCCCCCAATTTTTTTTTATTGCATTTGATCCAATCTCCCTGCACTGTTCAGGATCCAGAGACATTGCGACAGGCATTAGGGACACAGCTTGAAGTGTGTATATCTTCACCGGGCAAGGATAAACAAGACAGATTGAGTGTATGACTGGCTGATTCACTGGCTGACTGGCAGAAATAGTATCTTGCTGACAGACTGGCTGACTGAATGACTCACAGACTGATTGGCAGAGACAATGTGTAACTAGCTGGCTTGTTGTTTGATTGACAGGCTGGTTGACTGAGTGGACGACTGAATGCCTGACAGGCTAAAAAAGGAGACAGGACGGCGACGGGGACGCGGCCGCCGCAGCTGCGGCAGCGGCCGCAGTGGCAGAACTGATCTGTTTGTTGTGTTTACTCTGGGTGTGATGTGTATTCACCCACATGAGTGTGGTGATTGGATGTTCTCCATGGCAATTGCCCCCATCTGTATGCGATGGTCTCACAAAGTCTGCCCCAAATACTGGCAAATGAGTCCGGGGAGCGCAGATGAGGGGAAACGATTTAAAGAGGCAATCAGCGTGGGAGGGACAGAAGTGATGAAATGGAGTAAACAAGTCCCTCTTTCTTTTTATACACACATACAGACAGCAGGAGAGACACACACACACACACACACTCAGAACCAAACACTATTACTCTCAAGAGCAGTAAAGCTGCAATAGTCACAAGAAAATCCATTCTCCAACAGTTCATGAATGTATGAATTTTTCATAGCTCTGTTGAAAACTGACTTTTGACTGGCTGATGATAGGATTTCATCTTTTTTTCTTTTATTATTCTTTCTTCCAAACACTTGACTTTGAAATAGAGCAGGAGTAATATCATTTGCTCTGAATTAATGCACTGGTCATCCTTGTTAGTCGCTCCTGACAGCAGCCTGTGTAAACACTCGGGGTTGTGTTCTGAGGAAAGGAAAAAGTTGTTGTTGGGTTGCTCTGTTTAAACAAGACATGAAGAGCTGGATGAGAATCACCTCACCTTCCCTCTGTGTGGCTGACGACATCTGTGGAAACACTGATCCTTCTTCTCGGTCTGTCCATGTGGGACAGCAGGACAGGACGATGGTTCGCTGATAACAACAAGCCCAGTCACAGACTCTGACATGTTACTGTAACACATGAGTTACATCACAACCAGCAGCTGCAGGGAGGAAGGAGAGAGGCGTTTTTCTTCTGGGTCCCATTTCTCTCAGGTTTAATGAGTCACAGGTGAATCACTGTCAGAAATGCAAACCAAACTTCTCATCTCTGCCTCGAGGAAGAAGGAAACAAAGCTGTCAATGTTTAAAATACTTAAAAGTTTGTTTTCTCTGAGGTTCAGTGGTGATAAACTGGAGAAACATGTAAAACTGGAGGAAACTTATATATATATATATACTGTATGTATACATAGTGTATATATACAGTATATACACTACCAGCTTCATCCTGAGCTGTTAAGCAAAATATAGTCTTGAATATTTCCTAAATAAAGACACACGTTCAGTGATTATCTTGGTAAAAGTCATTAATTCCTAAAAGATTATCATATAATAATATAATATACCAACGATGATGAAGTGCTCAAGATGAAGTAAAGTACAAATGCTCAGATGTACCACTCCAGCTTGTTATTCAATTCTCTGAGTCAAATAAATGAGCAGAGTGATGATACATTACTTTTTTTTAATTAGTAGCTGGCGACTAATTTCTCAAACTTCACACAGAGCGACTGACAAAACACTTTATTAAACATCAGTGTGTTTGTGCACTGGGGACATTTTATTATATTGGCTCGCATCACTGATGCTCACTGTGTTTTCATCTAGATTTCATTTTGGAAAAAAGTTGCTGCGACATAATGACAAATGGAATGTGTTTATCAGGGGACATTTAGGGAAGTTTTTTTTTATTTTTTATCATTGTGTTGGTAACTTTATTCTTTTGCATCCTAATGAGATGAGCCGCGCCACAGCCGCTCTGTCAAATGTCATTTTTGTCCTTTTCTGAAGACATAACTTTGTGTCTCACCTTGGTGGAGACACACGGCGTGAGATAACTTAACAGAAACGCAGCAGAAACCCGGCCGTCCCTGATCAGTTGGCGAGCCATGTGCCTCAGCTCTTCATAAATTACGGTTGCTGGGGGGAGTAAGGAGCAGATTTCTATCAGCAGCTCTCCTCAAAAAGCATCGCTGGACACGCTTTCATTGATCAGGGGCCTGGAGCGCTGCCGAACAAGGTGCCCACTCAGAGGTGCAGTGTGTTTTTTCAGATGTGGCAGAGCTGATGAGGTTGTGTTGGGCGCATGCTGCTACTATTTTATAGTCTGTCTGTGCACAGATAGACTTGGCTGCTGCTCTGGCTGCTCTGTAGAGATGTATTATATGTCCTGTAGGGGAGAGTTTGTCAGATGGAGAGGCCTGGCTCCGCTTCACTTCTAGTTTTTGGATTTAGTTTCTTGCTGTCGTTCTCTGCGGCCTCAAAAATATGAGAATTAATGCTCTTTACTGAAATGTTGGTTCTATTCAAAACTGAATGACCTGACTGACTCTTCAGGGTGAAGCTGAGTGTATAAACACTATATAATGCCTGAACCGTCATATAGGTCAGGCATGGGGAACCTATTCCACAGAGGGCCGGTGTGGCTGCAGGGTTTTGTTCCAACCAACCAAGAGCACACAGTTTGACCAATCAACTGTCTGAGGACTGAGATCAGTTGATTGAATGAGTCAAGTCTGGTGTGCTGCTGCTTGGTTGGAAAGAAACCCTGCAGCCACACATAGGTGATATAGGTCATCTGTCCTCTGCCCATTGGTGGCGCCTCTACAGCAACAGGCAGCAAATTGGACATTTGTTGTCATGGTTATGTAAACACATCAGGAATGCTCATGGATAAAGAAAAAAAAACAATTATGTTTATTCCCTTTGTGAAACTCTAGTGTTTTGTTGCTCTGGTCATAATTACTGTGGTCATCTTATGATAAAATATAAGTATGCATCATTCACATACATGGTTAACGTAGGAACTGTATATGGAGCGTGTTGTGGTGTCGAAACAGCTGGAGATCAAAGAGGCGAGGCAGGGATTCATGTCCACATGTTGATGTTCAGACCTGTGAGGACCAGTCTTCAGTCATGCATTAGCCATCACTGCTCCGCCCCCTCCAGGTCACTGGGGTCCCCTGACCACTTACTTCCTCCCATCTGTGAGACAAGATTGAAGCACACGTTTAAAAACATGAACTGTTTTTAAATCCTAAGATCTCCTTTTTTCACATTATTCTGCTGCTTTTAACCCAGACTGAGAGCTGGAGGCTTATCTGTAGATATCACACGGTGTGACTGAGTCTTATGTGGAGTCTCTCTTAGCTACTTAATGTATCTACACTTTGCATTTAAATGTCAAGTCACAGGGAGAACATGGAAAGTTTAAACTGTCCAACATGATATGGAGGTATGATCTCCTGCTGTGAGGTGGCAGTGCTAACCAGTGCTCCACCGAGCCGCCGCCCATGAGCGTCAGGTGTCATTACGCAGCACTTGGATCACATCTACCTTTGAATTTTGCATTCGTTTTGATCTCAGCTACACGTCTGGAAGGTTTCACGTCTGTTCCTTTGCTTGACTCTCACTCTGCAGCTTTGTGGACTGATACCATGACGTTTAGCTGGATCTCATCCGACAGTCCGGAGGTTGTGTGTTGTTGTCTGTGTCTGTGTGGAATTAAACATTAGTGCTGTGATATCAGTAAAAGCAAATGTCATTAAGTTACCTAATGAAAGAGTAATGGCATCAAACCGAGCCATCACTTTCACGCCACTGGCCTGCTCCCTGTCTCTCATTTGCGCGGCAGAGAGACCTGAGTATGAAGGTAATTCCAGCTCTCCAGGAGCCGGCATACATAATGAATGGCTGGTTAACTTGATGCATGCCACTGTAGCGAGCTGCTTTGCATGCAGCCGGTCCTGCCTCGGTCTTGTGCGGGGTCATAATGAAGCAATATTTTTGACAGATTTTGCATGTGTTGAAGCAATGGAGCGTCTGCACTCCTCACACACGCCTCAGACACAGCCTCTGACGCTGTGGCAGCCCCGGCCTCGCCCTGCTTGGTGCTGTAATTCTGCACGGGCAAGGACGGATAGCCCCGGTTTGCCTCCTGCCCTCACCACCACGTAGACAATCACACACTCCTTCAATTATTTATGCTGAGGTGTTTCTTTCATTTCTATATTCCTGCCCAAATTGCATTTTAAGAGCCATCTTTGTTGAGCCCAAATGTAAAAAGAACGTCTTCAATTATTTATCTCCAAAGGTTTTTGCTCTGCCTGACTCTTCTCCCTTCTCCCCCCCCCCTCTGTCTCCATCTCTCTCTCCTGCTTCCACTCCACTGGGCCTTGGCTGGATGCTGTCTTCCTCTCCAAACACTGTATTTCTCCTGGCAACCCAACAGGTAAGTTTGTTTGATCACATCATATTTACAGGCTCGCCTTCGCACTGTGTTATTTAGTGCTGTGGCCTGGGAGCTACCTGTCGTTACCTGACAGAGGGATAGGTCATGGATCTGTGGTACATCGTCCCCATGCACAGAGGGCCGCGGACACTGATGTGGAGCAGAAAATCTTTTCGCTTTCGTGGTGTTTATTTTCACAGCTTTGCCTTAAAGTGGCTTTCAGGGACGCAGCATTGTAGCGAGCCTTATTTGGCTGACGAGCGTCTCATCTGGAAAGAGAGACACATCCTGAGTATTTTAGCACGGCTATAGTCACAGACTTAAACATCTAATCCTTTACTCTGAGCTTTAAAAGGAAAGCTTTTCCACACAAATCAGAAGCGTGGAGTAGTGTTTATTTTTTATTTTTTCGCAAAGAAATCAGGATTGTGGATGGTGGCGACGGCGCCTGAAAGCATCACCTTAAATGACGAGGACAGTGTCAGAGTGAAGTGTAAAAAAAAACAGCACAACTAATGAGAAATCAAAGCTGAGATGCTTTATATCAAGCCTTCAGTGTAATCACATCCAAACTATTAGAGGGCAGAGGGAGGAGCAGCTGAGAGCTAAAGTTCAGATCGTCTGTGTGCTTCTCATACTTTCATATTCAATATTAATCATCAGTGGATTTCAGAAATAATGACCGAGTGATGCGTGGTAGGTGCAACATACTGCAACCGGATTCATCTCATTTATCAATCTATTCATATCTTTGAGGTATCAGAGCTTATGTTATTATGATCTGGGACAATGGATGAAATTATGACAATATGATAGATGGACTCAAGGGAGAATACAGAGCAGAGCAACTTGTAGTCAAGGTAGAAGAAGAAGAAGAAGAAGAAAGTCTCCTAGTCCTCAGACTTTTCCCCACTGCACCAAACCTACAAGTGTTTAAAGGAGACATATGATGCTGTTCCATATTTTCCTTGCAATGTTATAATGTCATATGTCCATGCTGAACCTCTGCACAGTTGCACAACATGAGCTACAGGGGTCCTGCCGTAATCCACTAATGAGGTTTCACATGGTTTCCAGTCTCTCTGAACACTCGGTCTCCATGAGATTTGTGAAAACCCTGACGTCACCTAGGACAAATGCCCAAACTGCAAGGGATCTGCCCAGAACACACCCATGACGCCCGCCCCCAACCGGCATCTATATGGAAAATCGCAAGTGTTTTCCCTCCCCAGAGAAGATGAAAACCGTAGGTCAGACTCAGGGTCCAACACAGACGGATGCACCTCGTAGTTGGCCATGTTTGTAAAGCGTACGAGACAACTAAGGAGTTTATGGAGCTGAAAATCATGCAGAGCTCCTCTGTAGAAAAAAGCAGTAAAATATGCAGAATATAACTCCTTTAAAGTGACTTCCTGTCTGCATTGAAAAGCTCCTCTTTCTTCATGTTTAGCTGTGTGTGTGTGTGTGTGTGTGTGTGTGTGATGATGACCCAGGACATCAGGTGAACCGGTCCAACACAAGTCTCAAGATTGGTACAAGTTGTGTGAGATGTTCAAGCACTGGCTGGAACAAAAAGGCCCAGGGTGTGTTGTACTGATTATTGGCATCATGTGGTACACGTGGTTTACACTTCTCCAGCGATTATCCAGACATGACATGTCATGCAGGAGAGACTTAGCCTACATGATGACTCTGTTGTTTTGTCGCATGATAAAATTCCTAGTTAATCCCTTATTCATCAAATCTGCCTAATCCCTCTGATGCAGAGGAAACACACACACACGGGTGAGCAAAAAGGGACTGTAGGTAATTTATGGGGCTCTTTAGTTGTTGGGACTGTTTGATCAGTAAGAGTCGGAGGCAGGGCTGAGCCGTGTGTGACAGCCCGACTGGCCAGAGAGTGTTGCTCGGTGACGTGAAAGAGCGCTTGTCTTCTACGAGTTTGTCTGTAAATATACCTGGAACATATTGTGAAGCACACGCTGCAGTGTGGGTTTAAGACAGCCTCTGACGTTTTTTAGCAGGAAAAGAACAGATCAAACAGTCAAAACCAGAGAGGATCAGTGCATTTGTCTGGATGAAAGACGATGTCTCACATTGATCGCTGCTGGAAATCAAACAATGTCAGAGAGCACAGAAGTGATGACGGAGCACAAAATAAGTTTGGGGGGTATAAAGATATATCAAGAGAAGATTTCTGAGCAGTGTAAGATTTCTATGACAGCAGTGTAGTATCATGTTGTGATGACTGGAAATAAAGCATCAGAAGACGTCAAGTAGAAGATACAGAACGGTTTTATTTTCCTACTGAAGGCACAGGAGCAGATAAAAAAATGTAGGACAGTCAACACTCAGATACAATTTGGATGGATGTGAAGTGCAACTTGACTTTTTGCAGAGTCGGGATGAGTAACACTCCACATGAGCGTGTGTCACTGTGTAGTATCAGACCACAGTGTTTGAGGAAAACAATACCTCACAGCGAACACAAGGGAACCATGGGAAAATATGTTGTGCACAAAATGCACTTCAATTATCCATTCAGCCTTTCACTTACTGTGCATTTGTCACGTGTTTCTCAGTAAGAGCTCTGCTCAGGAGGTGATGGACGTTACACATGGTGATAATTGGAGTATTAGTATGGTGTCTTTAAATGAGACAAGATCATGAGTTCGTATCTCCACCTAACCCTCAATTTCCACCGACTCCGTCTCCACTCTGTTCTGACTCCATTGCAAACACCAGAGCACGTCGCTCCCATTCAGTTCCATCAGAGCATTTCCACCACGTGTGCTGCGGTCCGTCTCCGGTCTGTCCATAACTCCGACGGGTTTGATACCTGAAACGGAGCTAAACTGCAGCAGGGTGGGAACGCAGTGGAGACAGAGTATGTGGAAACTGGGAGTTAGAGAGTCTCATAAAAACAGACTCAGACAGCCAGGGTGTCATCAGGAACCAGTCCCATCAGCTTGTGGGGACAGGGGGCGGGGCTAAATACTCCAGCAGCAGCCACTAACACTGTGTCAGACAGTGCAAGATACAGATAACAAACAACATAAAGACGTTAACACTGCTATCTGACCTACATCGTGTCATTTAAAAGCTGTTGCGACTTTATTTTGAAAGTTTTCTCTAATTGTCCTCATGACGGGGGGAGGAGAAGGTGTTCACACTGGCAGCCCAAAAAACACAGCGCTGTTGAAAGTTGCTGCTGCTGTCAGGTAAACACACAGATGAGTGTCACAGTTGCACAGCGAAGCATTTCAGTTTGTCGAACCCCGGGAAGTGAAGGCGTCGCCGAGCTTTGATGAGCTGCGCTGTGTTTTCGTCAACATCTCCACTGATTCAAATGAGTGAATTAGACACGAGCGTGATGATGCCAGTTTGCACGTGTGCACAGACACAAACAGAAGCAGTGGATAAACAGTCAGACAATGATTCTGATGAAAGTATTTGGAGATATGTCGGTTGCATACCTAAATATCTGAAGCTCACTCATACTGTCACACTGTCAGATTATATGTTTGGAGAATGAATTCACTTCCACTCAAAGATTTTCTTTGATATTTCTTTACATCCCAAACCGCTGAAGGACTCTTCTTAAGGAATCTTAAGCACTAACTTGCCTCTTTATATTAAATTTAAATTGACTTGAGAGTAGCTACCTGCATCTGTGTGTGCATGACTCTAGAGTATCTGGCAGGTGTGTGCTGCATCTCTGAGTGAGTATGTGTGTGTGTATGTTGTGTGCAGCTCTAGCCAACTACCTGCAGAGCTGCAGCTTTGCAAGTCCACCATGGTGGGAGGACTGAGAAACAGCCTAATGGCATTTTCCATTCCCTCGCGGTGGGAGACATCTTTATGGATGGGCTGCGCGTTGACTTCCACTCCTCGCTCACTGAGGAGTCGTGGAGAGATGCGGCCACAGAGGGAGGGCGGAGGGGCTGGAGGATAAAGGGCAGAGGCAGTAGATGCAGTGAGAATATGGGGGAATAAAATAAGCAAAAGAAAGAAGGTTTTTAAGAGTAAAGAGACCAAAAAGAGAAAAAAAAATAACGTGGAAAAAGCGGGTGGGATTCTCAATCAACGACAGAAATCCTGAAGCAGTGATTTAGATACAGCATGAAGAAGAGAGAGTGAGAATGATTAAGACCCAGCACTGGATGAAAATAAAGAGAAATCGATCATGACGGATGTTAAGATTCTTTCCACCTGTTATTCAACCTCATTTAGCTCTTTCTTCATGGATAAATCCCCCTCCTGCTCTGTCCACCCCCCTCCTCCGCCACCAGACCTCCTCCGTACTCACTGATGATGCTCACACCATTTCTTAGGTTCCACTGAGGAGGTGATGAAAATCTCATTAATTAAACAGGGACAGTTTTATGCCAGTATGACAGGAAAATGGAAGACTTCTCCGCCGACTTAAAAGTGCACTATATACAAGTTTAGAAAAAAAACATCACTTATGCACAGTAATTAAAGGCTTCATTAAATACACAGCATTTTCAGCTGTCTGAGCCACAAAGTGGGTTTTCAGTGGAGAGAAAAAAGTGTCCACAGTCTAAAGCGTTGGACAAGTAGGTGAAAGGTAAATGGGCTGCACAGGCACACAGGTGCTTTCACTTCTCCTCAGACTAATTAAAACTCCGGCTGAGGCTGGGTACTTATTTATTTATTAACTCACAAAATGCAAAAAGGAACAACAACAAAAAAAGATGCTAATATCAGACCAATGTAACCCTCAAATAATATCAGCCAAAAAAGCACAGCCAGGGGGAGCAGGAGAGCTGAGGGTTTGCATCATGTCAGGAGTGTAAACTGGCCCGGACCTGAAGGTGCAACAAAGGTTCAGGCAGAGCAAGTGAGATGTCAATCAAGCAACATCTCCACAGACCGAACAGTGTAAACACGTGTGGGTCCCATTTCCCAAACTTTGCATTTGTATGATCACAGTTTAAGACAGAGCATGTTCCTGATGCTGTGGATCCACTGGAGCACTG
This sequence comes from Caranx ignobilis, assembly GCA_021432705.1. NCBI lineage: Eukaryota > Metazoa > Chordata > Actinopteri > Carangiformes > Carangidae > Caranx > Caranx ignobilis. The sequence continues at coordinate 1,076,866 of MU270009.1, read as the reverse complement.
TGCTGAAATACAAGAGTAGACCTCTGTATCTACATAGGATGCTCTACTACCATTTATCATTATAGAGCAACTCAAACTCATCTTAAATCCTTACAACCAGAGTCACTGCTCAGTAGTTTCAGTAACTTATCCTCCTGAAAGTCTGTGTTGGCACCAAACTCGAACCAGCAGCCAAACCCTGATGTTTCCTTCCTTTGTTTCTGCTGGAGAAGAAGTGTGCAGGAGAACGATGAGCAAGCTGCCTGCAGAGGGATGAAGATGCAACAGTAGCTGTTCATTTGTCTACATGGAAGAAGCACAAACAGATCAGGAGGCTGTGCAGAGTCACAGCGTCACATGATGCCATCTCTGGTTTACAGAAATCAACAATATTCAAATACCTCCTTCAAGTGTCATGTTAAATCATCATGTAAAGTTTGATGGGATTAAGCTAACGACTGACTTCAACACAGCCCTTTCAGAGATGAAATGACTACTCGCTGACTCTCAAGTGACTCATTGACAAATAAAAATGGCTGTTCAAAGGAGAAATCAATACAAAGAATAGACATGCGGGGAGCAGAGCGGTCTTTGATCAGCTGGATGTAAACAAGGAATCCTTTTATGATTTGATTTGACGAGACACACTTGAGAACGCTTACAACATCAGACAGATTGAGAGGCCTCGTTTTGTTTGTTTGTGTGTGTGTGTGTGTGTTTGCAGGCTTGGATGTATATTGACCTCAACATTAAAAGATGGAACTGTCTTTAATATTACATGAGGCTGAGGCACATATAGAATAGAAACTCGTCTTGTGGACAGAACCACATACAAATACAGCAGCATTTCTGCACGCGCATGTTTGTAGTCACTAAATTAGACCTTTAAAGTTAAAGAAAAGATGATGCATGAACATAACAGATGTTACCACAGGGTGACTACACACATCACACACACAAATCTTATGAATATCAATCTTTAAGATGCAGCAACCACCATTTTTATGCTCATCCCTGCACCATGTTTGTCCCTCTGTAACTTTGCTTCGCTGTCTTTTATACTCAGTCTGACTTTTTTGTGGTTGTAAAATGTAAAGAGATGCTTTTCAAAGGACACCGGGGTTATGGCTGTAATCAAAAAGGGTTTAAGAACAGTAACGTTTTTATTGTGGGTGCATCACTTTCAGCCCTGTGCACAAAAAATGTGGGCGTCTGGTGACAGGTTAAATGAGAATGGAGCGAGGAGGAAAGAGAGCGAGAGAGACATGCTGAGCCGGAGAAGATTGGATTAGCTGAATTGGAAGTGGAGTGAAGGGGTAATAGAGATGGGAGGAAAAGTAGCTGAAGGCTGCTAAAGAAGTTGTGGAGCTGACTGGATGGATGCATCATCCGGGTCCTGATCAGATATCCCACTGTGCATCATCTCACGCCACTTGCTCCTTCATCTCAGCTGTATCCAGTGTTTAGCTCTGTCGCCGTATCCCGAAGAAAACTGTGCAGGTGGAGGGAACGCAGGCGGGAAATCTACCTGGAGGCTTTCTATTTCCGTTTCACTCCCCCACCCCCACCCCTCCTCAGTGGGGAGGGGGATCGGGGCCAAACGGAGCAGTTGGAGCAGAGATAGATGGAAGTGCAGTGTGCTTCACATTGCTACCCATCCCTGACAACCAGATTAATCTTCACTCTTCAACCCTGATGAAAGTCCCTCACCCGCACCTCCTCTTCCTCCTGTTTCCATCTCTCGCCCCCACACTCTCTTTCTGTGGAGGATATAGTTTCAAAATTAAAATTAAAAGAGATCCCAAATGTTTTTTTTCTCCTCTCTTTTACACTTCCTCGCTGTAGGGATAGCACACATGAAGATAAATGTACTCTTCATGAGAGCTACAGTCTGTGAAGGCAGCTGAAGAACGGAGTGAAAAGTGCTGGCTTAGGAGAGTTTGAAATCACCACAACCTCCTCGTGATGTTGAGTTTGTCACGCCGCACTTTTCCCTTTTCCTCCTCTCATAATCACTATGACCACTAGATGTCACCTAGCAACAAAATGTAACTGTGAGTCATAATACCCCCCTGCACAGGCTCTTTTCTTACAGAGCAAGTCTCTGCCAAGCGTGTGTTGCTTGTACTTGAGTATGAATTTCTTCAGCTCAGTTTTCACTTAAGGATTTTGGTCATAAAGCGCCGACTGTGAGTTAGTTGAGCCCTGCGGCTGGAAACGCCATCAGTGGACAGACGACATGTAAATGAGTCTCTGCATTCAGAGACTTCAACATAAACCACTTTGGCTGAAATAAAATTTCTTGGGAGGCAAATGCGTGGCTTATTTCCCACCTCAAATCTAATCAGAAACTCATTTACACACACAGCACCTGCCATGTCAGTTCAGAGACTGTTTCAGTCCAGTCCAGAAGAGGGAACAGTTCACGTCAGGACAGACTGTTCATCACCTGCTCAAAATGATGCCTGCTTTAAGTTAATCCATATTGTTGCTCACACGGACCACAGGTGGTAAAGTGAGAAATGTGGGCAGTTTTTGACAGACTAGATTTACCTGACAAGTTTCTGCTGTTACTGCCGCTGTAGACGGAGAAATCCCAGCCTTAACCTGTCAAACCTAAAACTCTCAAATCTTAGTTTTAGCCTCACGAATTCTGACAGTGATGGTATTTTACACATATCTCTCACCCGTTGTCATTTTCTCTTCACTTCACTTCCTTCTATCTCTGCCTGTAGCACAGCCGCCTCTGAAATATACAGCAGCTCTGCAGCTCTTTGACAATGTAAACGACGGGGAGGGGGAGCAGGAGAAGGGCCACACACTGTGTGTTTGCATGCGAGTTGTGTATGTGCAAAACATGTGCATGTGCATATATGCTCAGATTTCAGCCATGCAGGAGAGGAGGCGGGGTGCAAACATGTGCTCTGGCAGATGTACACCTTCCGTGATGTGTGGGTGTGTATGTACAATATGTATGTTTGTGTGTGTGTGTGTGTGTGTGTGTGTGTGTGTGTGTGTGTGTGAGTTCATGCCTGGGATGAGGTGTTGAGACGCTTCGGGAGGCAAACACACACATTTCTCTTTGGGGCTGACAGCATCAAGGGAGTGGCAGATGAAACAGAAATATATATATATACCCACACATCTCTCCTCAGCGCTGGAGAGCAGCTATGATGGAGGATAAAGGAAGAAATAAGACTTTAAAAATTTCAAGCGCAGTTGTTTGTGGTTGAAAAGTGTCAGAGCACTTGGCTTTTTTTTTTTGCCCTTTAGCTTAAATCTCAATCCGTTTGCTCTCTAATCCTACACACACACACACACACACACACACACACACACACACACACACACACACAGACACCCACCCACCACCCGACCTCCCCTCCTGTATTGTCAAAAACTGAGCTCCCTTAAGGACAGATCATGTCTAAACCCATCTCTGAATGTCATGCTTGACATCACAGTGGTGGTGGTGGTGGGGGTTGAAGGAGGTGGGGTTCTTGGGGGGGGGTCGCTGCACATCAGAATTAAACTTGACAAAACATACTTACCCACAGGATGTAGAGTCGTACTAAAAGGGGTTATGTAGTTTGGGTTCAGTGGTTAAATGAAGTGGGCGACTCGACATAAAGGCAATTAACTTTGATTAACCCCAATAAAAGACCAAATCCTTCGGCTACTTCTCAGTTTAGCCAAGTACATCCTTTTATTTACATCATGTATATCACTATACTTCTGTCTGTTGCAGTACGAAACTATAAAATACATCAATTAGCCTGCAGGTTTGCAGCACAGCTTTTGATTTAAGTAGTTTTATCTAATATCTTTTTGTTGTGAGATCCTTTTAAGCCTCGTCAATCCAGGCTGTGTTTGATTTTAATGCTCTGCAGCTGTGAGTTGCTCTATTGCGTTGTGGGGATAATAGTGCCCATCAACAGCACAGCGAACACCAAGCCAAGCTGCTCTGCACACTGGCTGATGCTGTCACTTTCCCATTACACTTAAATAAAAAAAAAAAGAAAAAGAAAAGCCAGCTCAGTGTTGTCATGTGCTTTAATTAGGACACAGCATCGGCTTGATTATCTGGTTACTCTGTCCACATGGGCATGTTGTGAAGAAACCTCCATCTCCCACCTTCCCCTGCTCTGTGGAGGAGGCTGCAGGGCAGAGATCAGGGTAATCAGGCAGAGAGGAGTTCACCTGCTCTGCCTTCAGCAGTATTCAAGCTGCTGTCAGGCAGACTGCCTCTGTTTCTTCTTCCATGCAACTTCCCCACAAACACTGAAACATTCAGCGCACTCATCTGCACTTCGCTTTTGTGGGTTTTATACTTTTAGTCAAGTTTAGATGAAACTAAAATGACTGTGTTTGTGTCACCACCTCCAGTCCAGAGCAGAAGAGAGCGGGTAACTGTCAGATCACAAGGCGCAGCAGCACAGAGTTAGAGAGACAATGGGGCCAGAAATTTTAAGACACAGCTTTGTAATCAGGATCAGATTAGTGCCGCCTGGTTTGGATCGCTCTGACCTCGCTTCTCCTCCAAATTATTCATTTAACAATAAAATGAAACACAGATTCATACTGTTCCTCTCAAAGCAGCGTTCCTGCTGTTTGGAGTTTCCAGTTTGAATTTACCATGCCATGCCATACTAACTTTATTTATAAAGCACATTAAAACAAAAAGCAGTGCTGTGCAAAGGAATAAACAAAGACATAAAATACAGAAAGTCGGCAGCTGCTGAAACTAGCTGGCTGAGAGGAGGATGGCTGTAGACAAATGATGTACTGTAGTAAAACACTCGATGTAGGTCTGCACATGGCTTCACTAATGACTTAATGATGTGCCATAAGAGGCTGAACAGTTGGAGAGACTTGGAAAAAGTCAGCAATCCATCAAATAACCATTATCTCAGATCTTTGTCAAATATACTTTTTGTGCTCTCAGATGCACAGATTTCATATTTGATTGTTCAAGTCAAGGTTGTAAAGACAGATTTTGTAAAGACACACACACACACACACACACACACACACACACACACACACACACAGAGGACGTGCGAGTCTTCTGACTGAATCTTATTAGACGCATCTTTTCTCTGTAACTTTGTTTTATCATCTCTGTGAACTCATTTGATATTTTGATCACCTGCCCATTTCCTCTTGTTCTTTGATTTGCTCAAGACGTTCTGCTTCCTCTTTGTGGTGGTAAAAGGCTCAGAGATCGATCCCTTCATAAAAAGCTTCCCTCCTGCCATGTTGTTATTGATGCTTTTCTATTAGGCTGGCGAAGGCATCAGGACGCTCCTGTATTGCCTCTTGTTTTTTTGTTATGAGCTGTGTTTGTGTTGATGCGTGTGCAGCAGACACATCATATCAATAAACGCTGTATTCATCTTCTTCTTTCATTTTATCAACAGAGAACGTGAATCCAAACATTTCATTTGCAGTTTGATGCAATTGCTCCACCAGAGTTACACAGAGGAATCAGTTTTTGAGTCAGAGATCAAACCACTGACGAGTAATATACGACTGAACCTTTCTAACAGAAGCTGTAGGTTTTATGCTCCTGTCGTCCTACACATTCACAATAATGACCATTAAGTGGAGTTTGCTGACCACAGCTTCTGTCTCAGTCACTCACTGGAGTTTCCTGTCGACATACTGTAATAGATTGTGAATGATGCTCGCTTGCGTCTGGTAGATTTAACACAATGACGCCTATAACCAGAACACCAAACACCTCAATATTCAATAATTGAAACATTTTGCTGAAGGATAACGATGTCTTCACTCAGTATTATTGGAAAAATGAAAAGACTGTAATTAAGAGTGTGTTTCTTGCCGTGCCCTGAATTTCACACCCAGTCTGCAGCACTCTGCTTTGGTTCCTGCTGAGGAAATATCCCATGAGTGCTTTATTAGAAACTCCCATGCACCTGTTTATCCATGCAATTATGCAATCAGCCAATCAAGTAGTAGTCTGTTTCCAGTATGGCAGGATAATGCATTGTGCAAAAAATCATCTCAAACAGGTTTGATGAACCTGTGGAGGAAGACGTTCACCAGATCTCCAGATCTGAATCCAATAGAAAACGAATATGCGTCTCATAAATCTGCAGAAGTGACATGATGTAGTCATAAATCACTTAAAACATCAGCCGGACTCTGCAGCTCTGAGCAAACATCACTTAAAAAGGAGCAAATGGTGTGATTGTTGGGAACTACTTTTCTCGGGTGTATAAATACATATTGTTGCTCTGTAGAGTTTTCAGCACTAGATTGACCCAGTGTGAAACTAACAGTGTTTACGTGCGTCCATGGTAACAAAGGAGCACGTCACTCTCTGATGTGTTTTTAATAGTTTTCTGAGAAGAGTCTGTGGCCCACAGAGAGAAGACGTGAGGCTCTGGATACACACACTCGTTGGTAAAATCGAATCACACTTCAGAGCTGAGCTGAGTGGATGATCTTTCATGACCCTCTCGAGGGATTAGTTGTATATGTATACTGTGCATGTGCGTGCATAGCTTTGTTTTAAAGATCAATGTGACCTTTATTTGTGCTGTGTAAAGAACATGATGAGGGACAGGAATACCAATAACACAACAATAAGAGCAACAATTAGAATAAATATGTTTGCAGAGCATCAAGTCAACATATTAATCAAAAATGTCATCGCTTCTACATGAAAACTCTGATGAATCACCGTCTTAACGAGCTCTGAAAGCACTCAGTGACACAAGCTGAGGATGTGCTGTGAGTGATTCTGTAGCAGCGCGGCTGAAAGTGGACTCGACCGGCTCGGTGTGTAATGATATTGTCTGTGGGCTGCGTGGGGCAGACCTGTAATCTTGTTGCCATGTTGCTAACATGCTAATGTTGGAGAGCAGCGCTTGAGTCCCACAGACTGTCTTTTCAATTTGCCTCCAGCCGTTTCTACGGTAGCTGTTAATTCGATGTAACAGAGCAGTTCATTATTACCTTTTCACTCATGAGCAGAGACACTCCTTTTCTTCTGCTTTTATTTTTTTTTTAAAGACAGCTGTGCTCAAGATTTTTGGAGACTTTTGTGCAGTGGTTGATATTTGCATGTGAGCTCAGAGCTGTCCTGCAAATGACCTCTGCGGAGCTGACAGTGAATTAAAGCTGACATTTTCACAGCTTTAGAAGTTTAACTTTACGGCTCTCAGTCGTGGACTGTGCTGGCAGCTGAATTGGAAAATAAGAACTATTACTCTGGAAATACCAGTTTTCTGAGTTTTGATTTTGCTCAGATATAAACTCTCTGCTCTCTGCTCGGTGAGACTGTACCGTCGCTCTTCCAAAAGGCTGAACCTAAGTGGAAATAACGGCAGCATTATTTTCTGCTTCAAGTGGACTGCTTAGCAGCTTCTTAGCATGGGACTTCACTTCATATAAACAGACAAAGGGCCAGTAATATACTCCGGCTGCAGAGGAAGAGTTGATTAGAGTCTACCACTTTGCTAAAATAATCCAGGAATACACTCTTATCCTTCACTGGTTGAGGATGGGGGCATAAAAATTACCCCCCTTCCCACTGGTTTAAATCCTTCCCCTCACGTCTCTGCAAGGGGGAGAGCAATCGATCATGACTGAAGCACCCATTTCCCATTTGTTCCTACCAATCCTCTGCAGCAGCGAAAACGCCCTCAGCCACTGGAAATATTATCCCACTTCATCCCAGCGTGCTGTGTCAGACCGAACCAGTGTTACAACACAAGACACTCTGTTTACCTCACAAACAAAATACTGGAGCCGTTTACAAGGTTTTAACAATGTTGTGTGCATTAAACAAACTGGCCCGTGATATTGGAGGCTGCATATGCAAAAAAGAAATGCAGCATAGAAAATGTGTGTGAAAACACAGTTAGGAAGTGGACACTTGTTTTAGAAATCACTGTGGATGTGTCGACCTGAACCTGCTGCAGCAAATTTAGCTGTGCAGTGGAGGAGAACTGATGGGAAAACTGTGGCTGCATCCAGAATGAGTGCATCTGGTTGGAGATAAGGCTGCATTTCCAGGTTCACATCTAATGGCACTTTTATGCCAATGATAGTTAAGCATTGGTGTAGGCCTTTAAAACACAGGCCTGTACCTAGAGAGAGAGATGTGTTGAACACACAGAAGCAAACCCTGTAGCACCTTTTACTGCAGGTGCAAATCAAAGGCTGTGAAGACAGGTGGAGCGGGTTCCTAGGGGTTTCCAAGGGGAGTGATTCATTTTCACTATGACACAATGACACAGTCTAGGACTATTTTGGTCATTGGTTTCTAACACTTTACATGTTAAATGATTTAAAAGCAAAGATCTCGTCAGAGGAGGAACATTTGACATGAAAAAGTGAGAGAATCACTGGACTAATGCAAATGAAAATTCAAAACAAAAAGAATAAAGCAGACGTTTGGCCACAGAACCAGGAGGGTTTTAAGTTTCTGCTTAAAGAAACAGTTTGAGCTGCTTTCACATCCTCTGTCAGGCTGTTGGTGCGAGTCTCCATCTGATCCATTACGCTCATTGAAGCATCAACATTAATGTGGTATTTAGGCCCCTGCGGTACTGTGATGTGTCTCTAGGACAATGCTTCACAGACAGACACACACACACACACACACACACACACACACACACACACACACACACACACACCTGTCTGCTATGGAGCTGTCTTGTCTCATCTTTCAAACTTCAGCTTGCAGTGTGCCTGTAAAGTCACATCTTCATACAAGCAGCAGTCCTCCACCTTCAGCTCATATCTTCACTGAGTTGTTGGTGTTTCATCGATCAAACACCAGGCAGTTGAACTTGTTTTATTTCTTCTGAAAAGCTATGCAATGGGGTTCACACACTGCCAATATTGTTGAACATCCCATAATTTAACAAGAGGGCAGATGAGGGAAAACAAAATGGTATTTGAAACATATAAATTTGGACTTCATGGGTAATGCACACCCTGTCATCCAGACATGACAAGGAGCAGAATGACGTGAAAGAGACGAGAAGGTCACGGTGACGTGTGGAAAATGGAGTCAGAAATTATGGCTCGTCAGATGTGCAGCGCATATTTTAACTGGGCTCAGGGCATATGAACCTGCAGTTATTCCTGGACCGTCCTCACACTCAGAATTTGATATTGACCCAATGTAATGTAATGCATAATCCAAGGAACCAGCTGAGCCCAGTGGAGTTAGTGTCTCTCTCTGTATTTAGATAACACATAAACATGGAAATGCTTTTACTAAATTAAACCTAAATCTGCACTGATGAAAGTGGGTCTGGGTGCACGGAGACCTCGGTCAGACCTGGTGTTAAGTAGGTTAAGCACCTCAAGTGGACAGATCGTACTTTACATTTACTAAACCTCATAATCAGACTGATTGGATCTCAAATGCATCTTTGGCAGTGTTCACACCTGAACCTTAGAGCCATCCACTTGTGGTCAGATCACCTAGACCGGTCTGACCAAGCAGGAGTGAGTTCTGGGTGTGTTTCCATGAATGACCCTGCTGGAGTGGGTTCCTCTGTCCCCTCCATTCAGCCCCTCATCAGGCCTTCAGACCCCCATCAGGTTGGTGTGACTCACCACTGCGAGTGTGGGCTTCTCATCAATGCTGGAATATGGTTTAATAGGTAGTTGTAAATGGACTTTTTTCTCTCCCTCTGTTATCCACACCTACGCCCTCTCTGAAAGTAATTAGATCTGAGGGTACACTGTCTTTACTGCAAATCAAAGTTCAGTAGTGTTGTTATGTTACTTTGCATTGTCAGAGCACTACAAAATCCTCCACTCTTAATAGATCTGCTGTTGGACTTACAGATGCAGGAGCAGCACAAGTGTGTCTGTTTGTCAGCTGTGACCTTTATAAAACCTGTTGTAGGCAGATCATTACAATGCCACTAAACCTGCTAATTCATGGAAAATGAACAGTTATTGTTCTTATCTCAGCGTGCATGTGAACTTTCTCATACTAAAAGACGGAGCTAACAACTCCCGAGTGTTGATGCAAATGTCAGCACTGACAAGAGCCCAGCCTGGCAATCAAAATGAGTTGTACCACATGGAGGGGCCATGGCAAATTTAATTATGTCACATGACATAGTGTCGAGTGTTATTGGTCGTGTAACCTTTTCATTTTCCTAGCTCACAAGGACTACACCGCTTGTGCATTTTTTTCAGTATTTTCTCACCAAATCCTCCATTTAGCTTTTGGGAAACTGTAGCAATTGAGGCTGAAACATATGTGAAAGAGGAAGGGGGTGGGGGGCATGCTTAGTGTACCAGAAAACTGGTGGAAGCAGAACTGTCGGACCGTTAAGAAAACATGCCGTGATTGTCCGGTGACCCTGAAAACGGGCCTGGATGGAATTCATCCAAAACGAAACTAGGGACTGACTGGAAGAGCATTTCGAACACAGCTGCAGGAGCTCATTGTGCAGCCTCTCACCTGAACCTTGCTGGAAGCAGCAGGGGGGAAGGGTCTGATTAATTTTGAATTCTATATCACCAACCCCTTGGACAGCAAACACTACCCTTTTTACTGAATGATTCATGGCACCTTTGTCTTCCTACTTCTTCTCTGTAACTTGATTCTTGGTGCTGACATTAAACCACTGTGACTGAATCTGTATGTTTAACACAAATATTAATAGCTAATGAGTATGATTTATAGAAGAACTGTAAAACTGGGCATCTGATAAATAAGTCAATATTCATAAGTGTCTGTCATACCATATTAAAATGTCAAGTACAAGAATTAAAATGCATTTTATGCCTTTCTGATGATTGATAAAATACCATTAAAATGACAAATTATATTCAGTATTTGACATTTTAACGTTAACCATGTACCACATTGGTATGTGGTGTGATTAATTGCAGCAAGGCACAGTAAACAAACTGTTGAACGCCTATATGATGCTGTGGTTTGCGTACACATCTGTAATGCTGTGCTTAAAATAGATAAGATTCGAGAGGCTAACAAGCTTTGTAGCAGGAGCACTTCACGAGCACTTTGTGGTATTTCTGTTTCAGGAAATTGAAAATTGCAGTTCACTGGCCTTTCACGATGGGGGTCGTCTTCTGGGCCCTCTGTCATGTCTGAATTCGAGTTCTAACTTCTTCATCCTGTTGTAAGAAGAAACATCGCCCTGGTGTTGCTGCCAGGTCTCCGTGGACCTCATCCATTTTCAGACAGTGATGATTTGCAGTTTTAATTTAGTCCAAAATAGAAATGCCACAATTGTTCTTCGCACCAAACTGGTGCATATAACCAGAACTGTACTGTGTAACTCATCTCCTTCTACCTTAGGGCCACAAACTCTACCACCTTAAATCCAGATATGCCAGATATACATATCCACAACCACAACAAGATGAAATGTAAACCTCAAATCTAATCATGCATGAACAGCTTATCCATATATGAAAAGCTAAATGTATGAAAGAAACAATGGTCCATAAATGAACACTGATGTGTGATTATTTTGAATGACGGTCGGTGATTTTCCCCTGTGAAGATATGAAAGCAAATACTATTAGTGCTTATACCTTTCTGAGAGTGACATTACACTGACATGATATTTGCAGTGTCATTGTCCACAGTCATATCCGTTTGTCTCACTGTCATCACACTTACAGCATTGGTATCTGCTAATCTAAATGGGCAGGCTAACAGGCCATTAGCATTTTCCCTGGCCATTTTCAACGGATGTGCAAGCAGGGTCTCTAAATGATCTCTAATCTCAGCTAACAGAGCCTCGTGTAGCTTCATTATCCAACAACTGCATTATAGCATAAACAGACACTTTCATATGCATGCACACACTCCACACACCTATTCCAGTTGGCTTCGGACTGATGGCCGTTGTCAGTTCTTTTTTCATTTATTTATTTATTTCAAATTGAGTAATTAAACCAAAATGCATCCAGTAATTTAATCTTCACACACACACAAAACCTACACACACCCTTAGTGCAAGGACGTTTTGGATTTTAGCAAACTTTGCAGACAGAAATGTCAACTGCCAGAGAACAAAGACAGCCAAACTTATTCAGACTGTATTAATAAACAACTGTTCCAAGTGATAGACTCATGGCTAAATTTGTTCTACCCAAGAGGCTGGGACACTTTTAATGAGATTGAACATCTGTCTTCCCTGTATCCCATTGGGAACCACATGACAAGTGTGAAAAATAAAAATAGTTTACTCTTTATTCCCACATGAAGCAACTGGTAACATAACATCATGTACTGTACCATATATTTCTCAAAAGACATTCAAGTTACCAAGAAGAGGATGTATTCAGGATGTAATATACAACATAGGTAAATGAACACAAAACTACTGGACAATATTGATGTATGATCAGAAATATTGTAATAAAACATAAGCAGGATCTTTGTGCTGGCCTGTGTTGTTTAGTTGTGGACAAACCAGCACTGATGATTTATGGCCACATTCCCTAAGAGCTGACTGTAAATAAAGAGATTGGCAGGCTCTCTAGAGCTGCATAGGGTACAGTAGCCATGTGGTCAAAGAGCATTCGGTAATTACAGCCAGAGAGGAAGGCCACCAAAGCCTGGGGGGATATCCAGTATGGGACTGTGAAATTCCTTCTCAGAGTCGGTGCTTAACACAAAGTCCACTTTGTCTCAGAAAAATGCAGCAACCAGCGACAGAGATCAGAGCTCCGGTTCCATCCCACCCAGAGGGAGGGGGAGGAACGACACAGAGAGGGAGATGAAAGGAGAGAGAGAGGAATGGCGAGGCTTTAGGACGGAGAGGTGATGGCGATGAGAGGTCAGAGCTACCTCGACGGTCGCAGAGGTGAAGGATGTGTTTTGACAGGTTACGACTGAGCTGCTCCTATTTTTAAACACCATGAGACGTGTTTGCTTCTTTGCCTTTGTGGCTAATTAATAGTCACAGGTGTGTGTTTTACCAATATGTGTGTGTGTGTGTGTGTGTGTGTGTGTGTGTGTGTGTGTGCTGATTCAGGTATTACTCATAGTGTAGGGACCCATGTGAATTTACCATCATATTATGGGGAGAAAAAAAAACAAGTCAATATATTGTAAATCATTATTTTTTCAGGTCAGGCTGAGATGGGGGTAGGTTAGGGTGAAGGTCAGAGTAAAGGTCAGAGTTGGGCGAGTAAGTTACTCTTAATTAATATAATTCAATTTAATGTCCTGTTTCCTGTTTTACTATATTTGCAGGGTCTGTGTGACCTGTGGGGTAAAGGTTGGACTCCATAATGTTAAAGGATACAGTGTATATAAACCACAAACTTTTGTATGCTTTTGTGTGTGTGTCGTATCCAGGTATTTCTCATGTTGTCGGGGTCTAAAGAAGTGGTGAGGACTTGTCTCCTTTATGGGGACAAAGTAAGTAATGATTCTATATTAATGGAATATAATGAGGTCCCATGTGGATATTTTACATAGTTAACTGAAATGTACATTTGTTGAAGGGTTAGTTTGCTCAAATGAACCTGCTGTAACATCTAAGCCAATAATGATCTGCAAACCGCAGAAATGACACTGCTCTCACTGTAGAAATACAGTGTAGAAACCAACTTTTTGTACCACATTTATGAAATGGACTCTTCACTAGGAGAACTCAAGTAACAAGGGTGTTTGAGAAGAGAAGTACTGGCAACTCAAACTGTCATTTTTCAACATATTTTCTATTCACCCAGTTGTTCTTTTATTGCAGTAGCTGACCGCTTCTTTTCTGTAGCACTTTTTATACCAACTCCCTGTTTTACAGCTGCAGTACACTTTTTTTTTTTTAAAGGAAATATTTTAATAAACTAAGGCCAGGAAAGAGATCTACCACCTGATTCTGTCATTCGTTACCAAACTCTGGAGTTTGAAAAAACATTTTTTAAAAAAGCTGTTTTAATTATGTACTGCAGTGGCGCTGTCCTTGGTGCTGAAATGTTCAGCTGCTCCACAAGCTCGGTCGTCTCTGAGGTACTGAATAGAAGATTTGCTGTTTCATTTTGATGTGCCATGTTGCTTTCATTGCTTTGAGTAAATGTGCGCCTCTTTTTTTTTTCTCACCACATTTTCTCAACTAAGCTGCTTGCAATGGAGCTGAAGTGCACTTTGGGTGTCGACGTGAAAAGCAGTGACAGAGTGTCTGTACAGAAGGTTGCACTGAAAGGAGCTTACAAAAATGTGGTAGGCTGGGTTGGATAAACACAAAAACAGAGGCTGAGGGTTACAGTGAGCTCCGAAGAATGCGACGTGAGCATGCGAGGTTGCGTATGTTGCGGGGAATGTGAGGGGGAGGATAGAAAAAAGCAGAAACTATGTGTGCATTTGTGTGTTTTGGCAGGGGTGGGTGCCTTCAAGGCCTATGGCCCATTAGTGTTAGACACTGGAGCTTCTGGGAGCTTGATTATTGGGGAATTGTGTTGTGGAGCCAAACTGGAGCTCCCAGTGGACACAATTAAACACAGACACAAACATACACAGTGCACACATACACCAACCAACCAACCAACCCCGGCTGCCCACAAAGGTTATCACAACACTAACATTCTTAATGATGAGGACGATATAAAGACTAATTAGCTGGATAGGCCTGTGTGTGGAGCGTCAGCAGCTTTGCATAGTTTAAAACTTCTCAGTCTGTATTCTACCTTATTTCTATAAACATAAATGTGATTTTTTTTTTCCTCTCAGAAAACTGTCAAAGGATTTTCACCCGCTCGCCGCCCATCCCACCCCATCATTGATTTCCTCTCTTGTACTACAAGGATATTTTCACAATTTGCATGATCATTTCAGATGTCGGCTCTTTTTTGCCTCTGGGTACGTCTCCAGTCTATTAACCCTGTCCTAACCTTTCCTGGCCATTATGTGGATTAAAGGTTGCGCATGTCCAATATGTCAGTAGGAAAAATTGTGTTTCATTCTAAAGTAAATAAATATATAAAAAATCAATTTAGATTCCAATGTGCTGCATGTTCTGGACATGATTTTAACCTTTGGTATTAGTCACTGAAATGAGCTGTGTGTATACTTACAGCCTGCCTGCATACGTGTGTGTGTACAGTGTGTTATGTATGTCCCAGATTGAGACAACATGGGAGTGTGTATGTTTCTGCCGACAAGGTGCTGCTCTCCCATGCTGTCAGATCTGCTCAGACCCTTGTAGCCAAAGTGTGGTGATGTTCCATTAGGCTTTTATTTGGGCAGCAGCGTGGTGTGTAATAGACTCACAGCCCAGCGTGTCTCTGCCGCCTCACTGTGCCTTTGTCACTTTCTCCTCCTTTTAACTCTCATCCACATTTTTTCCCTCAGTTCTATGCTAAGGTTGTGTGTCTGTACTCAGTTGTGCCACTTTTTGCATCTGTCGCACCGGAGTGTCCACAGATAACGAGAGAGCGGGGGAGAGAAGATGAAGAGGCAGGGAGAGAGGTTTATGTTGTACCGGCTTTGACAAGCTGCAACCAAAGACTTTTTTTTTTCCACTTCAGGAACTTTTCCTCGGCCACAAGAAGCCTCGATTACTTAGGTAGAGCTTTTTAATTAAGAGCTATCTAGGTGGAGCTTTATATCCTTGTGACTTATTTACTGAGATTGTAAACAAACACCGATCATCGGTCATTTCTTAGCTCTGAACCTCCCCTCACCACTCTGTCTATACATATATATTTATATAAATACTGAGAACTGGCTTCATACAAGCCTGCAGCCCACAAAACACATTAACTAATCTGCAGCAAATTCATTAAGTAGGAATCCAATTGTGACTGGATTATATTTTCTATAAATGTAATGAGGATATGTTGTTGATTTTCACAACATGGCCGCCTTAGTTTGGTGGAATTAAATGGTTTGCAGAGAGATATGTTCATATGTTTTAAGGTAAAGTGGAGAAAAGTGCAACAGGCTGAGATGCTAATGTCAATGTGATATTCAGCTTTCATAAGAATTTAATATGCAGCCACGACAGCTTTTTCAATGTAGGTGAATTCTTAATCAGATTCAGACACAAATGGATCAAGAGAAATGAATGGAATTTAATTTTAATCACTGTTTCTTTCAGTTCAGTTACTTACTGAAGATGGAAAGTTACAAGAAATTACAGTGTTCATTAGAAAAACACTCAGCAGGTGATTTGTTCTTTTCACTATCCATTCAAGTGACACACATGGCTGTGCAGCAGTAAATTAAAAAAGGCCAAGTAAATGCTTTTTTTCCTCCTCGTCTTCGGTCCCTTTCATTTGCATAATTTCCACAAACTCTCAGATGTGTCCAAAATGTTAAATTGGCCTCAGCCATGTTCGGGAAAGTCAAGGAGCACGTTTCCCATTACAGTTCTTCAGGGATCAACAACAACTTTGGAGCACAGCGTGGCCCAGATGTGCTGTTGCATTATGGTCCAGAGATAACGTCCAAATCAATGGTCAGCTGCTTGAACTTTAGCCAGTGGAACAACTAATGGGAAAAGCAATTTGGATGAAGACCAGGCAGCCCCCCCCCCACCCCACCCCCACCCCTTTTTGCTTAACACACAAGCCTATTGTACGGCAAAGAGACAAAAGGGAAAAGCCCAATATATCAGCAGCATTAATACATGAAACTGGGCTTCATCGCCCACTTTCAAGTATTGATTTTCCCCTTCCTCACTGTAGAACAGCCAGCGAAGCTTTTTAAAAGCTCAGGTGTAATTGTTGCGTTTAAGACAGAGCGATATCGATCAGTGTTACTGAGGCAAAAGAGCCATTTCATATTGCCCATAATGTCAGAAAGCAGGGACATGTAATGAGGGGCCATTTGGCCACCGCCTCATCTTTCCTAATGGTTGCGGTCATTTCCAAAGGAAGCACATCTCTTTCCTTTTTGCTCATAGATCCACTGAGCAGGTGCATTTAATCCATGCTTATTTCTATTTGGGTCAGAATGATTTGGATTGATGACAGGGAAGGTGTGTTTGTGTGTGTGTGCTTGTACTGTATGCGTTTGTGTCTGTGTAAGCACTCAAGTGTGTGAGTGCCAGAAGCAGAACAAGTGGCCCTGCAGAGGCAGAGGAGGAGGAAGAGATTGCCATCAGCGGATGTTGGGCGCAGCTTGCTTCACTCGTGTCAATAATTTCAGGCGGGAGGTGCTGAGGATATCTTCAGATGTCCAGGTGACTGGGGGCAGATTAATTGGAGGAGTGATAGGAGGAAATAAGGTGCGAGAGGGAGACACAGAACAAATGGAGGAAGCAGGTAAAGCACAAGTGGGAGTTAATTGGAAAGAGGAGGGAGTGATGATGAAGGATGGGTGGAGGACACAGGATTGTGGGAAAGAAGGAGACTAAAGAAAGGATCTTAAAAATCATTGTTAATGTTCTATCAGTGTTAAAGTAATGTTAGCTTGTTTGCTACGTGGAGACTCGTTGACATCTATAGACTATTATGTCATTTTCATATTAGCTTCTATTAACTTCACCTCCTTTATTTTACAATATGCAGTCATGGCTTTTAGGTTGTAGCAGCGGTTTGTGTGCAGATCTTAACGTTTTTATGACTGAACCTAAAAATTTGAATAATTCTCCTTTAAGTTGAACAGTGGCAGAAAAGATGAGAAAACACTCACAAAAACGTTCTGTCCACACACACCTCGTTGTACCTGACCTCGCAGGGTCATCCATGGTCTATATATAAGCTCCTATTGAGGAGGAAACCCTCTTCTTCTTCAGTACATCTGCAGTTTTCCAGTCACGGCCTCTGAACAGCACTCGGGGGGGGGGGGGGGGGGGGGGGTCGAGGATGGAGTTGTGTTATGATGAAACGACAGAGGCAGAACCAGGTGAACAGGTAAATACAGTAGCACTTGGCAGGTTTATTTCTTCCACTTCTGGCCATCGCTGCAGAAGTTCAGTCACTCTCCAACTATTTTTGTCCCAGTGTTTCACCCTGTCATCTCTCCCCCCCTTTCACTCCCTGCCTTCACTGATGTCAGACTAATCTACTAAGCGGCAGCAGTGCACCAGACGAAATGCACCCATGGCCTCGCTACCCACCACTCAGACTGTGTGTGAGGGCATGTGTGTGCCCCCCCCCCGCAGAGGACCACATTCAATAATGCATAGCTGAAGGCCTAAGTAGAGCAAGGCGAGGCTCCCGCTGCTCTGTGGGTGCATCCTCCATTTCAGCCCCAAAAAACAAAAGTGCAATAGCTCGCGTCATATTTTTCCTTCCACATACTCACACGAAACAGGCAGCATCCATAATGCAGAGACTCTAATTACAAAGAGACATGGCATCTATAAAATATGGGCTCTAATTACGCAGAGACACAAGGAACAGTCAGGAAAACATGAGGGTCACAACATCACGTTGAGCTGCTTACAATAGCAAGGCAGCAGCAGACTGAACATCTCCATCTCTGCCTCTGTGAATGAAATGGTGCATAATGAAAGCCGTTTTATCCTGCCGGCTTAAGTTTTACATGACAAATGAAGAACAAGCAACACAGTGCAGCCTCTGCAGGAGTCGCTCCAGGTAGAGAGGAGGATGGAAATAATCTCAACGCTAAGTTAAAATGTTCCTGTAACTTGTACAATTACATTTTTCTTTGGCACTGTCCTGTGACTGCTCCATTCTTCATCCATAACTCCTTATCTGGGTTGTGTTGACAGCAGCTTAAACAAAGCTGACATTCTGTCCTCCAGCTCGTCCTGGGGGATCCTGTACCATCCACGGGCCAGGTGGGATATGTAGTCCCTGCAGCGTGCTCTGGGTCTGCCTCAAGGTCTCCTCTTAGTCGGACATGTCCTGAATACACAGTGGGCTTTGATGATCAGATTCCCAAACCACCAGTCAATTAAGCCCTCTCAAAAAACAACTCATTATTTCCAGCAGCATCAGAACGAAGGTATTTCTAACACTGTCTCCAATCTGCTGTGATTAATTCTAATTCCTGTTAATCATGCTTATAACAACTAAGAAGTGTCGCTAAGTTTTTTTTAATTCCTAAATGCAAATGATGCAGTCTTAGTTTCCAAACTGAAGAAGCTGCAGCAAATATATCCTGATACCCTGACACGGGGGAAATAAAAGTGTGCCTGTGTGAAATAGGATAAGGTTGAAACTAACAAGATTTGTCCTGTGGATGGAAATAAAATAAATGCCAGCCAACCATACTCATGCTCCTCTGGCCAGCCTGGCTCTGCAGCACAGTGGTGACAAGAAAATAAAACAGCAGGGCCGAAAACAAAACAAACACCATTATACCACCACTCTGAAAATCAAGTGCATTAATCGATCGATTTTGTTTCCCCTTTTTGGTGAAAAAAGCACTTTGTATGTCATCGTAAGTTGGATTCATGAATTCCCAGCCAAAGCGTGGTTATATAACCTGCACACTGTACATGGTAGGCCGCGCAGTGGTCACTGGTTTTACAGTCAGTCAGCACTTGTCCTCGTTCATCTATTCATGTCCTCAGCACCAAGTGACCATGAAAGCTGAAGACACACATCTCGTCTCGTCTCTTCGGCCCTTGAAAACCATCACAAGAGTCATTTCAGGACAACATCAACAACATCAGGCCCTGGACCCTCTGAGCTGCAGCTCATTCTTTCAATATCTGTCTGTCAGCCTCTCTATATCAGCTGTGTACTGGTGGTGTGTTTGGAGCATGCACATGTGCGTGGCCTCTAAAAGATGTTGTACAATGTGCAGCGTCAGAAGTTTTGAGAAACTAACTGCAGTGACCTCATCAGGGTTATCTTGGCTTACAACCTTTTTTTACACCTAAATTAGCTGCTGTAAGTGGGTTTTTTAAACGCCAGTAAATCCACTGAAGAAGGTGATAAATGCCTTTTTACACTGCCGGCCAAGTTGGCCTCTCTGTTTGGACTTTGTGCGAGTGTGACGCGCACGCACGCGCACACACACACACACACACACAACTGCAGGGAGCAATGTCATCATACACTGTTACTGAGCACTCAGACACAGCAGATGAACTGTAGCTGCCTCTCAGCTCTGAGTTCATGCTCCTCAACTGTTGAAACCTCAGGGTGAGATGCTTCAATCAGTGACATGTGTGTGTGTTTTTAAAGTTTATTCCAGGGCTGCAGCTCTGTTTGTGTCGTAACAGCACTGTGCTGGGCAGATGACAGGTGTGTCTACAGCCACACAGTCTGCTGCCTTAGTTTTTATGATGGCAATTTGCATATAGTCCAGAATGATTTGAAGAGTGGTCGCATGAATTGCAATAATTGCAAAGTTCATCTTTGCCATGAAAATGAGCTTAAAGTGAGAGGTTCACTGTTGTGAAATGGCTTCAGGGTGCCCAAGAAAGTCCAGCAAGCGCCGGGACTTTGTGAAAACCAGTGCCTGTCATTTTCAAAGCTTTTGGCCATGGCTGTACTGTGTGTGTGTGTGTGCTCTGAAAGATAGAAAAAGGAAGGAATTGAGCATGTTTACCCAGGTGTTGTGTTGTTTCACTGCTGATTGAAGCTAGAGCCAATAAACACCCACATCTGCTGCAGACACTTTTGACCCAGGTGTGAATGCTGATTGGACCCTTATGGACTGCTAACAAAAGCACCGATGTTCGTGGGTGTTGGAGGGTTTTTGACCTCTGTGAAAGTGCCCTTAGTCTAAATCAGCATTTGAAAAACATGGGTTTTTATCACTAATATTAATGGTCCATAGTGGGAATAAAAAGCCAGGATGCTGGACTTGCAAACAAACGCACAAAGTGCCAACAAGCGGAGGATGCAGCCTATATTTATCCACTGATTATGGTGAACACACTCTTGAGGGGGTCAGTGTAAGACTAAATGCTTTGGGAACTCATGTTGTTGTACCATCTAATTATATAATTCCCTCAATCTCAGATGCAACAGGTTGCTTGAACTCCCCTCTGCGCACTTAGTCAAGAAAAGCCTCTGCTGCGTTAACAACCCTCGTGATGTCATTAGTTTGTCACTGACACTGTTTACGTTGGCAAGTCGCTGCATCTCAGCTGGGAAAACCTGAGACAGCAGCTGTCACGCATGCCGACTGCCCCGCGTAAACTGGACCGCTGAGAGCCTCTCGTCTTCAAAGACTGTTGCAGATGTTGCAATAAGTACAAATGAACCATGTTGTGAAGGAAAACATTTACATAAAGAGCAGCGGGTCAGGTATCAGAGGACGACTGACTGTGATGAAATTTGCTGTCTACAGTCACTTCTTCTGCTCTAATTTTCAATTCCTCCCTGCTGTCATTCTTTTATGTCCATAAACTGTCCTGTCAGTGACGGCTCAAACTACATTTGATTTAATAGGCCATATGAATACAAAACAACCATGGGCGAATGAAGTACCGCTCAGTGCTTGATCAAGGCGCTGCTGCTGGTTATTGTTATGGAAGCAGCGCTGGTTGGTCACTATAAGGCAAAAAAAAAAGATGAATATGCTTTAGATGCCGGGGTCAAAGACTAAATTCCTCGCTGTGCTTTCAGGCTGGAGGGAAGAAAAAGACAAACAAGGGGAAAAAAAGGCAAAAAAGCAAAATGCTCACAGATTGCACGCTCCCTGCCCGACGGCACCGGCGTGAGGAATGCGATTAGCGGTCTTGGTAGGCAGTGTCTGTTTTCTGACCTCCACTCTCACCTTCTCATCTGTATTCTGCAGCTTTCATCTGGCTTACTGTCCTCAGCAGAAAGTGCAGCGTGGCTGGAGAGAAGAAGTGGACAGAAGTAGGAGAAGAAGGGAGAAGAAACAGGACACACTGTGATAACTTTACACTGGAGATGGGGCTAGGCTAGTTAGCGCTGCATCCACACATCATGGCGAAGGCATTAATGAACAGACAAACACCATATCCTGAATGAATAGAAGATATACTGAGGTAATCCCATTAATTAGTGAGCTGCAGCAGGTGGTGCAGGGGCAGCGGCAGTGAGGACGGGCGAAGCAAGTTTGTTTAAACAAGGAAATTGAACAACGTTTGTCACAACACCTGTAAATACACGGTTATTGTTGTATATTACAGTAGCACTGAAGGCGGGTGTGTGTGTGTGTGTGTGTGTGTGTGTGTGTGTGTGTGTGTGTGTCTACTCCGGAGTGAGTGATGGATAGAGTTACCCCGTCAACCTCTGGGCTCTGGTGGTCTCTCCTACCCTCAGTGAAAAAGGGACAGGAAGTTATTTAGCCCCCTCTGTGTGTGTGTGTGTGTGTTTGCGTGTGTGTGTGTGTGTCTGGTGGCGATCGTGGGAGATTAACTCTAACTGAGGTTGATGGACGGAACAGGGATACTCCCACTGTGTCATGTATGCAAAGAGACAGGAATATATACTGTACAGACAACACACACACACACACACACACACACGCACACGTAAACAGAAAGTCATAGGGAGTCAGGGCTGGAAGTGGCAGCTCTGATTGAAGTCAGCTCAGAGGATGACAGCAAAGGGCAGCAGACGTGACCCTGGTTATAGAGCCAGTAGGAGAGGACTGTAAGTGGAGGAGGGGGGAGAGGGAAACGAAAGGGGAAAGGCCTTGGTGTTGGAGCAGGTCGAGGAAATGAAGAAATAAGTGCAGAGGACACAAGGAGCAAAGAGATGAGAGGAAACTGGGAGAAAAGAGGAGGAAGGGGATTGTAAAGAGTGAACGTGGAGGACATGAGAGGAAACAAGAGCAGTAGAAAAGAAAACAAACAAAGGACCAGGAAGGAAAAACTTAAAGACAAAAAGGTCAAAAAACAGCGCGAGGGAGAAGAGTGTGTGTGCGGCTGCAGGTTGTTCAGGTGTTCCTGAGCAGTTTCAGGACGAGTGTGTCCTCACTCTGAGTTCACTGCTGACTTTGTGATGCAGCTTCAGGGGAGTCGCATGATATTTTCTCTGTTTCCTCAAAAATGCCTGAGCACAAAGTGGTTGGTCGGTCGGTCGGTCGGTCTGTCTGTCTGTCTGTCTGTCTGTCTGTCTGTCTGTCTGTCTGTCTGTCTGTGTGTGTGTGTGTGTGTGTGTGTGTGTGTGTGTGTGTGTGTGTGTGTGTGTTTGTTATTCACTGCCTTCCTTCACGTTGTCTCTGCCTCTGCATATTTCTGCCAAATTAACAGCCTGTCAAAACCTCTAATTTAGATACAAACAGAGCGACACACACACACACACACACACACACACACACACACACACACACACACAGTTCAACCATGGCTGTTATTTAATAGATACGTATTTTCTTCTGTTGTCTGCCACATCTCCTCAATTCACTTGAACTCATATGCACACACACACACACACACACACACACACACACACACACACACACTACTGTTTAAACATCCGGTAATTGTGGAACGAAGCTTGGGATGCAATTTTAAGTAGATCGATTACAAAATAAATTGGATTGCAAATCTTGTGTGGATAAAAAATAATGAAAAAGATAGAGACCCGGGGGGGGGGGGGGGGGGGGGGGTCATGTGGATGTGGATGGAATTATGAAGATGCACATTAAGCACCACACATGAAACAGGACGGGCAAAGACAATGTTGTGTGGCGAGAGGTGAGGATGACGCAGTGAGACAGTGAAGATGTGAGTGATGTCATGAACATTTAAGACTAGGGAGTTATAGGCCATAAATAGACTCTAATGACTGAGGAGAGGGGGAAAAAGAGGTCTCCACTCAGTGATGATGTTGTCAGCAGGAGGGAGGGAGTGGGTGGATAAGAGAGGAAGTAAGCGAGTGAACGAGGGGAAGAGCGAGGAATTTAGTAAATAAGGCAGTTGATGAAGTGACTGGGTGAATTAGGTGGCGGCTGCATTCATGTCACACTGGAATTACATGTTTTCAGCTTGTAAATAGGCTTCACGTCAACAGCCGAGTCTGGCTGGAGGGAAGCGCGACGATAAATCTGACTCTATCTGGCACCTCGTAATACGGAAGTGTCTGGGAAACGTCGAGTGGAATTAAACCCGGATTTAATGGAAGTGGTGTTGAATCGTCAATCCGGTTCTTTAACCCTCGTGTGATCGAATCTGTAATCGAGTAACGACTGTCGGAGTCATGAACGCTTCTCTGTGAGAAGAGAAGATCAATACCAGAATATGTTGATTGACAAAGCAGTTTGAATTAGCACGTAACCTGACTTCACTGATAAACTTCAGAATAAAACCTGGATTAACTCTGGATTAACTGGCAGCTCAGCTCACTTTCCAAACACGGCCTTTTAGACCTGGAGCTCCAGGCTCATGGAGTAACCACAGCACCACTTTAAATATTGATGCCGTTGGGACGACTTAGAGCTGCACTTGTAAATCTTTCAAATCCCACTGTCTTTGAATGTAACTGTTTTTATCAGGAATTGATTTTTTTGTGTTTCAGACGTCTGGTTTGTTTTTTCATGCTGTTTTTAATCTCTACATCTCGTCTCATCGTATCTGTATGTGTCAACTTTATTCACATGAAGAAGTACGATGTGTCGATGTCGATGTGTAGAAATGACCGATATAAAACCAGAATAAAAACAGGCTGGTCTCTTTGTGAATATTGAAAACCGAAGATTTAAAACAAACACAGATTGTCATATTTTTCTCTCCAACATTATCACGTCTTCTTCTTTAGAGGAGGTATTCAGAGCAGACGCAGCTGATGGAAGAGCAGAGCAGGTTTACATCACCATGAAAGCCTTTCTTGACATTTGTTCATTCAAAATCCATTTCAACAAAGGCTCTGCTTGTTTGCATATTGATGCGGACGCACTGGTGCAAATTCAAATTGAGTGTCAGAGCGGAGAAGCAGCAGGTAGCGGCTGTGGTGGCGCCCATCGTCCTGGATTATTAGGGATGTCATTTTCATCCGCACTGGAGTCCAAAACAAAAAAAAAAACTTGTGCTGACATTGTGGAATTTGGTTTGTTTTGATAACTGATCACAGATTTTATTTATTTGTATCCCGGTTACACACAGAAAAAAACAAACCAAAAGCAGTCCATCAGGCCAGTCACCTGCCGACGTCTGAGATGAAATTGAGATTGAGATTGAAATCCGCCGTCTCTCCTTCAATCAGATCTGTGCTGGCAGCTTTTCAGTGGCACCTCGACCTGCAAAACTCAACACCACTGACCATGAGGACGAGTTCACGGCTACAGAGTCACAGGCTTCATGTGTTTGTTTGTTTTATTTGAAGAAGATCCTGGAAAGAAAAGCAACAAAGTCAAACTGAATGATTCAAAAATCCAGTCGTCCCAAATCAGAGGGTGGGGGGGGGGGGGGGTTTGTTGTTGGTGTGGAGTCAGTGCAGCGAGGGAAAGAAAAGAGGAAGAAAAATGACTGTGCATAAACCAAGAGTGATTGAACAAACAGAAAAAGATATGTATCTCATTTGAGCACAAGAATGAGGGGAGGGAGGGGGGGGGGGGGGGGGGGTGTGGATGGATATGAGATAAAAGTGGGACACCACGGAGATATAGTGAGCAATAAAGCAACACAGAATAAAGAGAGGAGAGAAAGATAAGAGGAAAAGAAGGGGTTGATGTTGTGAACGAGCTGCAGCAATGAAGCCATGGAGATGGATGAGAGCAGAGATGTGATGTGATGATGGCTGCAGGATAAAAGAGTGATGTCTGTTTTAAGCAGCGGGGGGAGGATGAATGTGCACATGTAAATAAGAATGAATGGAGACACAGACAGATGAAGAAAACATGGTGGACAGATAAATTATCATTTGCTAAAAAGAGCCCGAGACAAACTGGAGATTAGGAGTTTGTGGACATGAAAAATAAACAGAGGGATGAAAGAAGACAAGCAGATGGATGGTGAAGGAGCGATACCAACCAGACAGAACTTTGTTGTTGTCCGGCAAACTTTTCCCATTTGTTGCTTTTCACTTAAAAAAAAGTGTGCGTCAGAGTAACAGATTAGTCTGCGGCTCGTCGTGCATCACCTGCAGGACCGAATTAACAGACGTCCCCGAGATAATGACGTCCGTTTTGTCTCCTAACGATTCAAACGGCAATGAATAAAACGTCAATGGATTATACAGACAGAGGGAAAGAATGAAGCAAGAAAGTGAAAACACAGCGCATGGGGTGGGGGGTGAGTTTAATTCTTTGATGTCACAGAGCTGGAGGCCACATTACAGGACGTGTGCTCAGCGTGCTGAGAACGTCCACGTTACAGGACGTGTGCTCGGCGTGCTGAGAACGTCCACGTTACAGGACGTGTGCTCAGCGTGCTGAGAACGGGAGACAAGTGCAGCACTAACGCACAACAGAGCTGCACTTGTATCAATGATCGCAATGCAAGTTGAGGAATTAAAGTCAGGATCACAGCTGGTCCACTGACTCACATGAAAACATTCAACACTTCTCCAGTGAATTTCATCCACTTCATCTCATGGGGGGGGTAAAAAAAGGTTGCAGGAGGAAGTAAATATTGAATTAGGAGTTCAGTTTAGATCAGACACTGCTTCACTGCAGAAGACACAGTGACATTGTGAGTGTTTGTGTGATGATAGGTGGTGCATGCATCTGTGTGTGTGTGTGTGTGTGTGTGTGTGTTGTTTGTTTGTTGTAGTGATTAATCTATTTGGGCCAAACTGCTTCTCCATTATTTAGCTGCCATTGAACGCTCCTCTGTGTTTGTGCCACTTCCTTTTTTTTTGGCTCAAATGAAGCTGGAGCCATTTTGGGGTCTTTATTGGAGCTCTGTGCAGCGGAAGGTGGCAACACACACCTTTGTTTGTGTGTGTGTTCATCTGATGTTGTGTTTCCATCAAGCAGCCAACCTCTGGCTGGAAAAAAAAGACATGTTTAACTGCACTTCCTCAAATGGCCACTAGAGGCGAACTCCAAAAGTGAGTCAATCCTCATAGACTTTCATGTTAAAGCAAAGAGCAGACATAAACATGTTTACAGCCTGGTACAGAAACAGTTCTGGTCTCTAGAACAACATTTCCCTTCCGTGACTGTGCATGTGTGAATTTATATATAACTTCCCCCCATTTGATTTGTATTAAAACCTAAAGCTGTGTGTGTGTGACGGGGGGGTGAGCATACATTAGCTACACACAAGTCTTGGCTCCGGCTGTCGCACCTCTTTTCCTGTTTTTCAATGAGCCGTGAGTCAGTCTCTGCCAAGATCACGACAGTGCAGCAGCCCGCTCTGAGCTTTCACAAATTGATAGGTGACATCACAGGAGCGGCGTCCATCTTTATTTACAGCCCCTTCAATTCATGTGATGAAATGAAGTCTGGTGTTTCTTCTGAGCTCCTCTAAAGAAAAGTTCTGGCTCTCCAGCTTTTCCCAGCGCCGCTGCCAGCTGTTTGATGCTGGGCAGGCTTCATTACAGCAGCTTTATCTGAACTTGTTTGCTAACAGCAGCTGTGTGTTGCTGCTGGAAACAAGGTTAATAAGAACAGCGACAATGAACCGTACTGTAAATCCTCCTGCAGAGCTGCATGCAGAGTTGGAGGACACCTCTGTTAGCAGAAGCTCTTTCACTTGACAAGTTTTTCTTTTTAAGGATCAGTGAATTCTGCTGCTAATAACAATCCCCCAGCAGCTTGTACACTGCGCAATGAAGTCATGAAATGCAGTGGCGTTTGGGTGAAAGCAGGAAGTCAGTTTCCCCTCTGTTGGAAAAGCATAACTTGTGGAATAAGTGAGAAAGGAGGAACAATGTCTGTCTGGTTAATGGCTTCCTTTGTTCCTCTTATCAGCTGTGTTATAGTAAATAAGCACTCTGCGCCCTGGGAGTAGGCTGACTGAAGCGTTCCTCTTCTTCTGGGTTCGAGTTCTTCTAAATGCCCATATTACTGTACAAATTAAACTTTTGATTATTTTCCCTTTAATATTTTTTTTGGGGGGGGGGGGGGCGGATCAAAGCTTTACACAGTGAAAACTGAGCATCACAAGTATCTGCAGCTGCTTTCATGGCCTTCCTTGTGAGCTGAGCCATCACTGGTTGCTGCGTTGGAAGCGGAGCATCCTCGCCGTTCGCACGGGTTCAAATCCTGTCTCCCGCTGTGATGTGTGTTTTCCTCTGCTCGGTTCTGTCTCGCTTTAGAGTACCAAGCACTGTCAAATATCCTTATGGGTGCTGGATGGTCTGCACTCCCTGCAAGAGAAGTGCTTTCATGAGGCACATTTTTCATTCGGAGAATTTTTTTTTTTTTTTACATGTGAATCTGAAAAGTACTTTGAGTTTTAGATGAAGTGAAGAAAAAGAAGGAAACACTCTCTCTTGGGATTAATAGAAGGAACTTCAACATACAAACTCAGCTTAGCCGTCTATTGACTGTCGTCCATCGACTCTGGGTTCATTTGTCAAATACTTTGATTTTCTTTATCCTGCTGAGTTGTTAATTGGCACCTAATTGCATCTTTAAGCGCTGCCTCGGGCTGATATTATGCGATAACATAGATTTGCAATAAATCAATGAAACTAAATCACAAATGCTAATCAAAACAACTTTTCTAACAAACACCTCCCCCACCCCTCATGCCCATCAAAATGGGAATGCTTCACGTCGATGCAGCGAGTGTGCAGAAAGACCTGCCACTGATCCGGCAGCGGCCTGGTACTGTAAACATTTACTATAACATGAGGATCTGCAACAGTATATCAAACACAGAATATTAAATTGTATCCTGCACTGCATTTTCTCGAGCTGGTTTTGTTCAGTGCAGCAACGTGCTTAGTGCTCTCAGGATCCCTGTGTATAAGGACAACACAGATGAATAATGTATCCATGTTTTCTCTCTATCTCCCGGGGCTTTGGAGCTTTAAAGATCTGTGTTTTTTTCAATATACAGAGCAGAGTCAGCAGCAGATACCCAAAGCCTCTACCGCCCTATGTGTGTGTGTGGCTTATGTGTCTGGCAAAAAGGCTTGTAGCACGAGGACAGAGATGTTTCATATGCAGCAGGAGCAGAGTGGAGAAACGTGGTACGGAGCCATTCTTCACTGTTTTTTTAAATAATTTTCGCAACACATGTCGTGTTGGAGCTGCTGTGGTTAGTTTGTTCTCACACGAAGTGAGGAACATTAAGAAGACGCCTCCTGCTCATTTATCAGGAGCAAACGAACAACATGGAAGTGAACCTGAGACTTTAGACGTGACTTTGAGATTCACTTGAGCACAAACATGAGGATTTTAGACTTGAAACCTGACAACAACACTGTGTTTTAGTTGCACAACCAAAAAGACAAACACTGTATCTGATTCTCCAGACAGTGCAGCTCGTGTATGTGTCATGTGACTTGGGAATCAGGCTGCTTTGT
Organism: Caranx ignobilis; assembly: GCA_021432705.1. NCBI lineage: Eukaryota > Metazoa > Chordata > Actinopteri > Carangiformes > Carangidae > Caranx > Caranx ignobilis. The sequence goes on along the minus strand of MU270009.1, from coordinate 1,047,628 downwards.
GTCCATGACGAGTCTTTCCTCAGTCGCCATTTTCTCTAGTTTCAAAATCTGTTTGTGGCCCCCGTCCTCTTTTCAGTGCAGCATTCAGGTACTTCTGGTGCACCGCATGTTGTCATACTGATCAATAGAGTGCAAGTGTGAGTGAGGAAGTGAGACACAGCATGACGACTGACTTCATGTGAAGTTGCTTGGACAAAACTTGTCCATCAAAACTTAAAGGAGCAGTCAGCATCCTTCTGTTTCTGCTTCCACAGATGCAACCTGATGAAAGCACACATCAAATGTGTAATGTAGGTTTTTCATTTAAAGATAAAGTTGATTTTCAGACATTTCTAACCACTGAAGGCATGTTTTTTACGGTCAGCAGGAATCAACGTGTGAAAACGGTGGTGTGTCTCTCTAAGAGCAGATGTGAGAGCCATGATTGACATTCACGTCTTTGACTCTGAAGAGCGGACGAGGGGATGTGGAATCACATGCTTCATGTTGGACCTGGAGGCGTTCGACGAATCACTTGAAGCTGCAGGAAAGAACATGCAGGAATCCCTGTTTGCGGTGTCGTCATCAGGATGGATTCAGAGGAGGCGGCTCATCAGACGAGTCCTTGATGAAGCTGCAGGAGTTTCAGACCCTGTGCAGAAGTTGTTCTACTTTCTTTGGCTTTGTTCTATTTTCTTCTGCCGTGATCTATTTCCTCCTCCTCCCCCTCCTCCTCCTCCTCCTCCTCCTCCTCCTCTCTTCAGTAAAATGCTTAGGAATGTGCTCTGCTCGGGAGAAATGAGCAGCATTATTGGCTGAGAAGGACATCACTCACAGAGGACGGGTGCTGACTCCAGCGAGCTGAAAATCTTGCACCCGTCAACTCAGTTGCAACCTCTATAGTTTTCTTTAAGAAAAAAAAAACAGCCATAAACCTCCTCGGTCACATCACAATCAGGCTAATGGCTGGGGCACACGCACATTTCCAGTCTTATTAGATGAAGATTTAGCGCTGCCGACGTCGGCATGTGCAACAGACTTTCAATGATTGACTGGCTTATCAAACGGCTGACTGGCAAACACAT
>MU270009.1:343285-446464 GCA_021432705.1 Caranx ignobilis | reverse complement strand
CCATCCAGTAGATAATGGTAGGTGCATGTGCACATCCCAGTCTATATTTGGACCAGGAAAGGAAACAAGGAAAAAAAAAAGTCAGCAGCATATCTGCAAAAAGGCAGCAGTGTCATGTCTTATCTCTTTCTTTCCGGTCCAGTAAGGGTTTTGCAGATATCTCCATGTTTCCTTTGTTTAACTATCGAACAGTCGATTGGTTTGCAGTGCAAAGGGCTGCCACTGTAGTAAGTCTTTTAACCTGTAGTGATCAAAGACCCAAGGGGGGTCTGAGGCAGATCTCGCATGCAGGAAATAGGTAGACGTTAGATCAGCCCCACTGAGGGGGGTTTGGGACAGCAGTAGTTCACTCTGTAGGGGTTTCTGTTTGTTGCTGCAAAATGTGCCATTGGAGGACCACAAGCATTTGCCTGGTTTTTCCTCTGCAGATGATTCTTCTAAAGCTCAGAGAAGATTATTTAGTATAAAACATCAGGTTTATGTCCAACAGACATGCTGCGGTGATGTGACCGTCACATGGTCGTACAGTCGACAGTGATGTTAGAGAAAGACTTTAGTTACCTTGATCGTGTTTCCTGCTTGTCCACCTCTCCAACCTCCACTACTTTCCAATTTGTTCCACGACTGGCACATTTCCTCCTCGATTGGCACTGGACCGGGGGAACAATGTGCACACACACACACTTGGGATGTAGAGCATTATTCCATAATGTTTTTTCTTGGTGTGAGGATTTCTGTGGAAATACAGCTGTATTTCAAAAACATGTCAACATGTCTTCTGGCATCGTGTCATAGGTGTTGTTTCCTGTCTTTCCTTTGAGGGTTAAGTTTTCTTTTTTCTTCTTCTTTGTATACGACTCTGATCTGCTGTAGCTTCTCGCTGACCTTCTTCTGATTCTTCTTTTTTTCCCTCCACTGTCAGATGAAAAGTGAAAACACAACACTCAATCCTGAGAATGATTTTACAGTCAATCCACATCATTTATTGTCTTGAATAGGTCATTCATCATCTGGAAGTACCCACAAACCCCGGGGGTTAGAGGAGTGAGCCTGCAATTTAGAGTCATGTCATAAACTTGAAACATTTATTTCTTACAGAATCCACTGGAAAAAAGCAAACAATCCACACAGGTCCACTTTGGTACAGGTTTAAATCTCATCAGGATTTTGCCTTTGACTCCTCCACTGAATATTCTTCTCATTCTTTGTGTTGTGAATAAAGAAACCTGAAGTACATCCAGTGCTAGGCCCTTTTTTAAAAGGAGGATGGGATATTATCAGGTATTAGAGGCTTATAAAGGACAGGTAGACTGTCATCTTCCTGAGCTGTAGGAGGATTTGTTGATAACCTTTACCCCGAGGACTTCCAAATGCGCTGATATCGCTGCCGAAGAAATAGGGACCTGCTTTATCTGGCCCGTAGCTACACTCACTCTGCTCAGACATTTCAGTTTTTCAATCACAGCTTATGTGAGAATGCATTCAAAGCCTGCCCCTGACCCAAAAGAACAGGTTTCAGCGTTGACGTCAGTGTGAGCGTGAGGAGACAGACAGAGGCAGAGCCTTTTGAAATACTCCTCTAGCTTCCTCCCATGATGCATGTACTGGATATAGCTGCTGGGAACATACAGCAGAGGCTGTCACAGACAAGCACACAGTACAGTTACTGTCTGGAATAAAAATGATCAACACACACTGCAGCTGAATCACCCCACATACATGACGTATGTAACTAGGAGCTTGATCCAATAAAGACCTGTCTGCTGCTCAGTTTATAACGTCATAAATGAGGCTGGAATACACTTCTCTGAATAAAGATTCATCGGGTTGGACTGTTCTCAGTTGGAGCCGTGCCTCTGTTACCCAAATCTGATGTACAAAAACTAATAAAGACGCATCGTGAGAGTGACCTGGGGCTAATTACACTCATTTCAACCTGAACCAGAGGACAGCAGAGCAATTAGGTCTGACCCAATTACACTGAGCTGTTGTGAATAAGAAAGATAAATGATGAAGCTGTAAGACGAGATGACGATGATATAAAGCTTGACCTGCTGCTGGGCGACCTGCTCCACCTGTCACCACTAAATTACTATACGTAAACCGAACCACGATGAGGAGCGAGTCATATTATCAATTACATCATTCATTTAACGTCACATTAAGGAAATGTAATGAAGTGATCTTCAGTGGGAAGGCCCCATATCCTATGTTTCACATGTTACGAAGACGTCATGAAGTAGTCTGGGATCATGGGAGTTGTCCCCTCATGAAGTGCCTATAACCAGTAAAAACATACACTGCTTATCAGCTGCCATCATCCCATTTTCAGCTTTCCTGTGGAGCATGAACTAACCATGCACTTAAATAAAAAACTATGGCCAAATTTCAGCTCGAGTTGCACTAATACCTCAAAATCAATCTGTTCTTCATGTCTCATGTCTCAAAACATTCACAAATAATCACTTCATTCGAACAAAGTCTTGACCAGACAATGTTGGTCAAGTCATCACTGAACAAAGTCGATGTGAAAAATGCTGCCAATGCATATGATTTATACACTGTTTATACTGTCACTGTGTATTTCATATAAATACCCTGTTGTAAGTATTTGTGTCCTCAGTATACTGTTGAGAGTACAAATGTACCCCAGAGGCATTAATTACATCCTCACATAGGAGGATCAAAAAAAAAAACTCACCCTTCAGCCCAGTGGACCTAATCGCCCTGTAAAGCCTCAGCTGTCCAGTTCTTATGCTGCATTTCATGGCCCTGGGATCTTAACTGTGGTTTGACATTGTAATAAAGTGTTGTGAGCTGCTACGTCTCAAGGCGGCAGCAGTTTTCTGAAACTTTCTCTCTACTTTTGACAGGTGCTGCTGCAGTCGGCTCTCTGTACCACACGGCAACCTTGTCTAATTCTGTTGTCAGTGGAAGTCTGCTGGACCACAAGTTCCTCCCAGTGTCAGCTGCAGATGTCTTCTGATGTGAGCCGCAGCGCTCAAAGGTAATTAAAGTTGTTTTTTTTTTTTTTTGTTTGTCAGACAACATCACTGAAACGCAGTCTTCAGAAAACACCTCATATGTGCTCATTCTGGAGTAGTTATTATATTTTAAGATGCAACCAAATTGCTGGGATGGGTGCAGCGAGCAGAGGCTGTAATTGCTGTGGCATTAAAAATGATGTGACTGAATGAACACAAGTTGTTTGTTTTGAATGATTTCTTTCACTTATTTATGAAGCTGCATTAAAAACAGCCAAGAGTCACAGCGAAGGCAAAGGTCAGGCTCATCTAACAGTCTAAAGGTCAGAGGTCACCGCAGTCCAGACATGAACATATAAATGATTGAGGATTATTATAGTTTATGAGAGTGTTTCTTTAGCCTCTCCAGCCTTTACGACATCAGTCACATGACAAGTCTCAGCCAATCATAACGACTTGAGCCAGTGAGTGAGGGACGATGTTGGAGAAAGCAGAAGAGGGAAAGAAAAGGGACATGTTACAGCTGTTGAGTTGTTGTGTTGAGGGTTAAAGGTCTTGGAAAAAAAAAAAAGGTTTTCTCTAACTGGACCTTGAATATTAATTGAATACCCCTGCCCATGGGCTGTGACAATGTAGCTCCAGCTCGCTTTTATTTCCTGCAGGCATTGTGGGTGCAGCTGTCCAGGGTTAAAAGGCTGGCTTTGTAACATTTCTTTACAAACATTTCTTTACAAGAAAATAAACCATCAGAAGAGAGAGTGATGGATAAAAAAAGGATGTTTTGCCGTCTCATCATCTTCACAAGGTAATAACTAGAAAGATTCCACCATAAGGCCACCCGCAATGTTTCATGTGTGCTACTCAACTGTTTATACTAAAGGCAGCATGATTTATACCTCTCCTCTCTCATATAATATATCCTTTATGATGATCAGATCTGAAGAAATGAGACTTTAAAAAGTCTTTTTTCTTCACAAAGAGGCGGCGTGGCCGTGTACTGGTGCAGCACCACGCACCGATGCTCGTGAGTTTTCAAAGCTGTTGTGGTTCTGAAAAACTCCAGGATGAGGACTTCAGTTCCTCCTGATTGCACTTCATTTCCCAAACACAACACAGCTGTGGTCTGCTCTGGCTGAGAAATGACCAAACCTCAGTTACCCTCACCATGTGCAACCCACTCACACACACACAGGGTTCAACAGCTCACACACACACACACACACAAACACACACACTGCATTTTCTTTTTTAAATTGAAAAATGCTATGTATCATACATAAAGACGCGCATGAATATATTAATGAAAATGTGCATACAGAATCAAGTACCTACATTTTGTGAATACAAATCATATTTCTGTATTTATGCTTCCACTTTTCCCTCATCAATCAATCCATGAGCTAAATGGCTGATTGTGTATCAACATCCAGATTTTGATGTCACAGCAATTTGTTTCTGTTTCTGATCTCATTTTTTTTAGCACCTGTCATGAAACAGGTTATTATGAATGTCTGTCCAGTCTGTCTCTCTCTTCTCTCCCGCACATTGAGCAGTGCAGCACTGGGCCAGCGGGAGTCAGGCAGTTGAATGGAAATGACTTCACTGGGCCCTGCTGTTACCCAGGGTCCTTTGGGTCGCACCAGCATGCCCTGCAGCAGCAGAGTTAATGGGATAGCAGCAGGACTGCTGATCAAGCACACTGGTGGCACACACTACACTACACACACCGTCTCACACTACAGCAACAGTAGCAGCAACAGTAGCAGTAGCAGCAGCAGCAGTGTGGGTATATTCAGCTCCACATTCATAAAGACACACATTCACAGAAAAATCTATACAACCGTCATCGTTAAAGCGAGACAGACACACACAGATAGACACACTCACACACACACACAAAACTCCCTGAGGGCCTCTGAGGACAGGTCTGCTGTACAAGCCTCTGCCCACTTCACTACATACAGCAGTAAAAAGATTGACACTGCTAATGCAAAAATCAACACCCAGAGGATGGTGCAGGAGTGCAGGGTCACGAGGTCGGTTTTAACCGGTAAATCAGTGATGACCTCAAATGTCCTGTCACAAACAAGAAGAAGAAAAAGAAGAAGAAGGAAAGACTAAAAAGTCGCTTGCACTTGGAGGAAACTTGTCTTTTCGTGTTTTTGTGTGTTTTATCTTTTTCCTCTGCGTGAGTGAGCAATTATGTGTGAGCAAATCCTGCTTTATGTAAATGAAAAATAAGTTATAAAGCTTTTGAAATGTAAATGCCTATATGGTGGAGAGGATAACAAGGTTAGAGCTTTGAAAAACACACACAGAATCATCAACACAAAGTATACTCTTAGCGGAGTTCCTCTAGAAAAAAAAAAGTTTCATTCTTGCTATAAATGAAAGAACTGATCTTTGTCTGATGATGCAAAAATTGTGGTTTTATTCTTTGACTCTTTTGGCTGAAAGCTAAAAACCAGTGTATTGAAACTCTCAGAGGAAAGTGTAGAAAATAGGATCTGGATTTAAAGATGAAGCCAATGACTTTGAGTGTGAAAGTCGTCCTTTTAAAATCTCGTTAAGCTCACGCAATGAGAAAGGCAGCCCAAGTCTCGTAACTTTATTTAGTGTCAGAGGGTGGGGGCAAGGTCCGATTGTCTATCATCCTTTGCTTTTTATATATACAGTTTTTACATGTGCCTATATGATGTAGGTATATAGCTACAATGCTTTGGATCTTCTGTTATTCAGCTTCACTTTAAACACTTTAAAATGAAACATACAGAAATCAATAAGTTAGCTTCATGCTAATGTATATGGAAAAATACATTCAAATGTTAGGCCAGACAACTATTGCCTCTGTGTACTGACGACAGCAACTATGACAACAGCACTTCTGCCAAACTATGGCAACACTGAAAGGACAATAAAGGTGAAACTCACAACACTCTGCACATATACATAACTGTTCCAGTTTCTAGTAGGTTTTCATAAACTATTGTGTTGTGCAGAATATCTTTATTTTAATATGTGTTTCTTTATCACGAGTCTCCACTGGCATCAGAGACTTTTAGGAGAGAACAGGTCCATACTCATCGATCGCAGCTCTGTTCCCACGCCTTCCTCCTACATGTAGTTTTTTCTGAGGAGGCTGAACGTCAGCTATACTGTAACTACATGCACTGTGTCTGTGGCTCTGCACCACAGACACAGTGCCACTGTTTCTTATGACGGACTCTGATGCAAGGTCGTCATGACACACACGCCGCGCTAACGACATTCAGGAATAATAACATATTTTCTAACATATGCACCTCGCTTACTTCAGACACGTGAGTCATTGTCCATGAAGTTTCCATAATGTGAGAAGTCATCAGGTTGCACTCTGGGACAGTGTGTGTGTTCTGTAGCACGTCTGCCAGGTGCTACAGTGGAAATGAGCTGTGGAGACTCTTCTTCTTCTCTCTTCTTCTACTTCAAAAGGTTGGGTGCACTCCCTGAGAGAAGCGCTTCATTATTGTGCAGTGGCATGTGTACATGTTGCTGCTTTGCATTTGTACAGCAGCTTGAGTGCAGTGTATCAGCTCCCTGTCACCAGGGGCTTTTGTATTGATTGTGTTTGTGTAGTGGAATAAAACAGCAGCTTATATGAAACAGAAGCTTCTGCACTTTCTTCTTTTTTTTTTTTTTTCCTCTGGAGCTGAAGAAGCTCTGTGTTTATATTCTCCAAAAACCCTGTCTGTCACTCACTCACACTTTACCCCCCCCCCACCTTTCTATTGTTATTGTGTCAGCAGCAGACTTATTAAACACAGTATATATAAATATGCTGTTTTCTGAGAGTTGATGGGTGTTTGATCATTTTTATTTTAATTTTCGTGTTTTTCTTCCTCCTTACTTTTGTCCTTTGTTGGGGACACTGCAGCTGATGTAACCAACCTTCTTTTTCTTCTTAATCTCTAAGTTGCTCCCTAAGTGTATTTTGAAATTCCTCTTTTGCCGTCTTAGCCCAGAGACTTTTCAATTCCCTGCCTGAAAAGCTGTGGATGATAAAATCAGTTTTAATCTTTTCAATCACATCTTAAAGCTATTTTTACAGAGAGACTCTGACTTTATGTATTTCTCACAGTCTACTCTGTTTGTATAACCTCCTTCACTTTAATATTTGCCATTTGTGTAACTCGTTAATCCCGATTTATAAGAATATCTTGAAGACGACAGTGAAGTGAAGACATAAGCAGCTCCAAAAACAATTACGCCTCCAGAAATGATCAGCCCCAGTCAGTCCTCACTTCCTCACAAGTTGCCCTCAGTGAATTTCTCACCTTTGCTAATCACCTGGTGCTGCTTCTCCATGCACACCTGCTCCTCATCAGGCTCCACCTGTTCATTGATCACTGTGTCTCGTTAAGCACCTCTTTGTTCAGTCAGCTTTGATATTTGTATCCTCTCCTCTTTCCTGTAGCCAGACACTTGGACTCTTACAGTTGTCTGAGCTGCCACTTGTATATTTAAGACGGCCTGAACCTACAACCTGAGTCATGTTGTCAGTGATAGGCAAGAGGTGAATACTGGTTTCCAGCTGTTCACATCCTAAGAGTTTTAGACATCATCATACTACTTCTAAGAGTGTGAAAAGAAAGGTGTTGGAAACAATATTTAACAAGGTCCCATACTATATAAAGTGAGATTTCCATATCTTTGATTATAGATCAGGTCTAGTTTCTATATTAAAACTGTGCAAGTATCAGAGCCTCAGTCCACAGAGACAAGCCACCAAGACTTATGTAACTTTGTGATATCACAACTGCCCCTAAGCCCCACCCAACCCAATCAGAACAGGGCATCAGAGCCTCCTCTCTTCAGATTGGCTCAGCGACCTGTTGTTACTGGAGCTTCAGAAAGAAGTCTGACGGAGCAGATGTAAAACTACAGTGAGACAGTTTTTATTTCTTAAACCCACAAATGTATCTTTGTATGGATCAACACTTGAGATAAAACACAGGAGAAGTATAAAATATGGAGCTTTAATCGTTTGGCCTTTAGTGAAAAACTATCGATCACGGTTTCACAGAAACTCAGAGTTATTCAATAACATCCCTGGTTGTCTCTGACTTCAAAAACTTTAAAGATATCGCATCAACAGTTTTTATAAATGATCAAATGATGAGTCATTTTCTGTGGATCATATTGATGATGCACCAAACAATCGACCAAGGTCTCTGGCTTTGTGGGAACCTCGTTCATCAGTTTTTGTCAGAGAGATCAGCGCCCTGTTTACACGTACACGGTTATTTTAAAAAACTGAGACCTTTCCCTTTGTTTACACGCAAACTGAGAATTCGGCTCTGAAAGCGATTCCTTTTAAAAACTCCGGCCAGAGTGGAGATTTTGGAAAACTTCGTTTGCACGTTTGGATGTAAACTGAGAAAAACTGAGTTTTAGGCAGCTGACGTCACATTGTGCGCCGGAAGTTGCACCTGTGTCAAAAATGTGACATATGTTTGCATTTTCATGGTGATCATGGAGGCGTTCAGAGCAGCAGTCGCATGTATGTTGGTGCAAACCTTCTTTGTCTGTTTGCATTTGCAAATACAGATACAAATGCAAATACAGCTGTGCGTTGTTGTTGATGCTATTTTCAGGATTCTGATTGGCTCACGTGGGCTTGAGCTTCTCCTTACACTGCCACCTACAGGTTTGGCATGCTCTTGACGGCATATATACACAGGTTATTGTAAACGAAAACTTTTCTGTAAACGGACAGGTGTGCATAATGGTATTTTTGTAAACAGAGAGGGTGAAATGTCTGTTTATGAAACTAGCCGGCCACGTGTAAACATAGTCTAGAGCTGAATGTGGACAATGTTTTTTTTTTTTTCTTGTAGTGGTAGTTGTCTGCTCCTCTGGGATCCCTACAGCTTTCCCAAGTTTTATTATTAAAATACCAACCTTCAGATGAACATATTTAGGGCCCGAGCGACGACTGCAAGTCGTCTGGCGAAGGCCCTATTGAAATTGCTCTGTTTATTATTATTATTAGGGCCCGAGCGACGACTGCAAGTCGTCTGGCGAAGGCCCTATTGAAATTGCTCTGTTTATTATTATTATTATTATTATTATTCTTACTCGTCAACGACTGCATTTTTGGGGACTTTCCCATGATCGAAAAGTCAGGAAAATTGGCGCATGTGTCCAGACTGCACAAAAATTCGATATTTTGGGGTCGTCGCACAGGGCCGATGCAAAATGGCGAAATAGCGCCCCCTAGAAATTTTCAAAATGCGAGCCCCGCCTCTGTGTTTGACCTACATGCATGAAATTTGGTGAGCTTTTAGAACATCCCAAGACGCAAAAAAAATCCTCTTGTTGTCATGCTGAAATGTCGACAGGAAGTCGGCCATTTTGATTTGTAGTTTTTAATTTTGGAACGAACTCCTCCTTGGGATTTCGCCCGAGTGACTTCAATTTCGGTACAGGTCATCTATAGGTCATGCTGATCACACATTATCAAAAGGATGTCTGTAGGTCAAAGGGCGTGGCTGCTAGGGCCCGCCAAAGTTTGGCGAATTTTCGTTTTCTCGCAATTTCGTTTCGAACGGCTCTCACGCCCACATACTTGATCCCAGCTGCTTCAAACTTGCTGGACATGACGATGGCTCCGCCCTGAACATTCCGATGTATTGACTTCCCACTTTACTCGTAGCGCCCCCCGGTGGTAACAGGAAGTGTGCAGCTTTTACTCTAACGTCAATAAATACCACATAGTTGACCCCATCGACTTCGTTCCACTTCTAATACATGCAGGACAAGATGGTGAAGCTACATCATTAAGCTTGTCAAGCTGTGACTAATGGCGTCCGTGTGGGGGCGCCGCGACTGTCGATCCCTCGCCACCAATTACGATTGGCTTTTTCATGGCTTTAACAAACTCGTACCAACCTGAACTTTGGCACGCAGGTCGAGACTGACGAGCTCTTTCATTTGATATGTGGCACGCCTATGGGCGTGGCCAAACGCCTCAACAGCGCCACCTTGAAAATTTCAAAAACCCCTCCCCATAGGGGTTTTTTTGGAGTAGGAAATTGAAACTTGGTACACATGTCTATCTGGTCCAGACGCACAAAAAAGTCTCTGGCACCACTGGTCAGAACCACACAGGAAGTCCGCCATTTTGATTTTAATGGTCTACTTTTTTTGGCCATTTCATCATGTTTGAAACTTGAATAACTTTGTGTGTGTTTCACCTACAAGAATGAAAATCGGTAGGCTGATAGAACTCATCAAGACGCACAAAAAAGATCATTGAGTCAAAGCTCTAACGTCAACAGGAAGTCAGCCATTTGACCTCAAAGGTCAAGTTTTGGTGATTTCTACACAACATACTTAAACAAAATCCTCCTAAGGATCTCATCAGATCGACTTCATACTTCATGAACATCATCTCAAAACCTTTGTGATTAAACATTATCAAAAGCTTTGCTCTACGTTAAGGGGCGTGGCCGCTATGGCGCCGCCATTTCTCATGCCTCGTCATGGAACATCAAATCCTTATAACTCCATCATGCATTGTCCCAGTGGCTTGAAACTTCACATGTGTGATGAAGGTCCGCCCCCCAACGCGCCTGGACAGGTCTGCCTGCGCTCGTAGCGCCACCTGGTGGATGACCCATCAACGTGCTGTAACTCCTTCGTGCATTGTCCGATCTGCTCCAAACTTCACGTGTGTGATGAGTCACTGCCCCTCAATGCACCCGACCAGCTCTGGCAACGCTCGTAGCGCCACCCGGTGGACGAGCCCAACACTGCGTTTTTCCTCTTTCTCCGGGTTTCTTCTCTCTTCCCGTTTCGGGCCGCGGGGCCCTCCCCGACCCGCAGGGCCCTCCCCGGGCCGCAGGGGCCGCGGTCGCATGTGGCGAGGGCCCGTTCACAGCCGCTTGCGGCTTTAATTAGGGCCCGAGCGACGACTGGCAAGTCGTCTGGCGAAGGCCCTATTGTAATCGTACTGATTATTATTATTATTATACTTCCGAATCTTCATGCCCCAATTTCGCCCCTTTCCCAAATTCAAAAAGTCAGGAACTTTGGCACGGTCGTCCGGCCGGATCCGAAATTCGATATTTTTGGGTGGTCGCTCATGGTCGACACGAAATGGCGAAACAGCGCCCCCTTGAAATTTTCAAAAAACCCCGCGCATAGCCTTTTTTTTACATACATTAACGAAATTCGGTACACATGTCTATCATCCCAAGACGCACAAAAAAGTCCATTAACGTCGTGGTGAAATGTCGACAGGAAGTCGGCCATTTTGATTTGTAGTTTCTTCATATTTGAACGAACTCCTCCTAGGGATTTCGCCCAATCGACTTCAATTTTGGTACAGGTCATCTAGAGGCCATGCTCATGAAAAGTTATCAAAAGAATGTCTGTAGGTCAAAGGTCGTGGTTGCTGGGGCCTGCCAAAGTTTGGCGAATTTTCGTTTTCTCGCAATTTTGTTTCGAACGGCTCTCACGCCCACATACTTCATCCCAGCGGCTTCAAACTTGCTGGACATGTCGATGGCTCCGCCCTGAACGTTCCGATGTATTGACTTCCCACCTTACTCGTAGCGCCCCCCGCTGGTAACAGGAAGTGTGCAGCCTTTACTCTAACGTCAATAAATACCACATAGTTCACCCGATCGACTTCGTTCCACTTCTAATACATGCAGGACAAGATGGTGAAGCTACATTATTAAGTCTGTGAAGCTATGACTAATGGCGTCCGTGTGGCGGCGCCGCGACTGTCGATCCCTCGCCACCAATTACGATTGGCTTTTTGATGGCTTTAACAAACTCGTACCAACATGAACTTTGGCACGCAGGTCGAGACTGATGAGCTCTTTCATTTGACAGGTGGCACGCCCATGGTCGGGGCCAAACGGCTCGACAGCGCCACCTTGAAAATTTCAAAAACCCCTCCCCATAGGGCTTTTTTTGGAGTAGGAAATTGAAAATTGGTACACATGTGTAACTTCTCCAGACGCACAAAAAAGTCTCTGGCACCACTGGTCAGAACCAAACAGGAAGTCCGCCATTTTGATTTTAATGGTCTACTTTTTTTGGCCATTTCATCATGTTTGAAACTTTAATAACTTTGCGTGTGATTCACCTACAAGCATGAAAATCGGTAGGCAGATAGAACTCATCAAGACGCACAAAAAACTTCATTGAGTCCAAGCTCTAAACTGAACAGGAAGTCAGCCATTTGACCTCAAAGGTCAAGTTTTGGCGATTTCTACACAACATACTTAAACAAAATCCTCCTAGGGATTTCATCGGATCGACTTCATACTTCATGAACATCATCTCAAAACCTTTGTCATTAAACGTTATCAAAACCTTTGCTCTACGTTAAGGGGCGTGGCCGCTATGGCGCCGCCATTTCTCATGCGTCGCCATGGAACATCAAGTCCTTCTAAGTCCATCATGCGTTGTCCCACTGGCTTCAAATTTCACATGTGTGATGAAGGTCTGCCCCTCAATGCACCTGACCGGCTCTGGCAACGCTCGGAGTGCCACCCGGTGGATGAGCCGAACATTGCGTTTTTTCCTCTTTCTCCAGGTTTCTCCTCTCTTCCCGCTTCGGGCCGCGGGGCCCTCCCCGACCCGCGGGGCCCTCCTCGAGCCGCAGGGGCCCGCGGTCGCATGTGGCGAGGGCCCGTTCACAGCCGCTTGCGGCTTTAATTATTATTATTCTTACTCGTCAACGACTGCATTTTTGGGGACTTTCCCATGCTCGAAAAGTCAGGAAAATTGGCGCATGTGTCCAGACTGCACAAAAATTCGATATTTTGGGGTCGTCGCACAGGGTCGACGCAAAATGGCGAAATAGCGCCCCCTAGAAATTTTCAAAATGCGAGCCCCGCCTCTGTGTTTGACCTACATGCATGAAATTTGGTGAGCTTTTAGAAGATCCCAAGACGCAAAAAAAATCCTCTTGTTGTCATGCTGAAATGTCGACAGGAAGTCGGCCATTTTGATTTGTAGTTTTTAATTTTGGAACGAACTCCTCCTTGGGATTTCGCCCGAGTGACTTCAATTTCGGTACAGGTCATCTATAGGTCATGCTGATCACACATTATCAAAAGAATGTCTGTAGGTCAAAGGGCGTGGCTGCTAGGGCCCGCCAAAGTTTGGCGAATTTTCGTTTTCTCGCAATTTCGTTTCGAACGGCTCTCACGCCCACATACTTGATCCCAGCTGCTTCAAACTTGCTGGACATGACGATGGCTCCGCCCTGAACATTCCGATGTATTGACTTCCCACTTTACTCGTAGCGCCCCCCGGTGGTAACAGGAAGTGTGCAGCTTTTACTCTAACGTCAATAAATACCATATAGTTGACCCCATCGACTTCGTTCCACTTCTAATACATGCAGGACAAGATGGTGAAGCTACATCATTAAGCTTGTCAAGCTGTGACTAATGGCGTCCGTGTGGGGGCGCCGCGACTGTCGATCCCTCGCCACCAATTACGATTGGCTTTTTCATGGCTTTAACAAACTCGTACCAACCTGAACTTTGGCACGCAGGTCGAGACTGACGAGCTCTTTCATTTGATAGGTGGCACGCCCATGGACGTGGCCAAACGCCTCAACAGCGCCACCTTGAAAATTTCAAAAACCCCTCCCCATAGGGGTTTTTTTGGAGTAGGAAGTTCAAACTTGGTACACATGTCTATCTGGTCCAGACGCACAAAAAAGTCTCTGGCACCACTGGTCAGAACCAAACAGGAAGTCCGCCATTTTGATTTAAATGGTCTACTTTTTTTGGCCATTTCATCATGTTTGAAACTTGAATAACTTTGTGTGTGTTTCACCTACAAGAATGAAAATTGGTAGGCTGATAGAACTCATCAAGACGCACAAAAAGATCATTGAGTCAAAGCTCTAAAGTCAACAGGAAGTCAGCCATTTGACCTCAAAGGTCACGTTTTGGTGATTTCTACACAACATACTTAAACAAAATCCTCCTAAGGATCTCATCGGATCGACTTCATACTTCATGAACATCATCTCAAAACCTTTGTGATTAAACATTATCAAAAGCTTTGCTCTACGTTAAGGGGCGTGGCCGCTATGGCGCCGCCATTTCTCATGCCTCGTCATGGAACATCAAATCCTTATAACTCCATCATGCATTGTCCCAGTGGCTTGAAACTTCACATGTGTGATGAAGGTCCGCCCCCCAACGCGCCTGGACAGGTCTGCCTGCGCTCGTAGCGCCACCTGGTGGATGACCCATCACATGCTGTAACTCCTTCGTGCATTGTCCGATGTGCTCCAAACTTCACGTGTGTGATGAGTCACTGCCCCCAATGCACCCGACCAGCTCTGGCAACGCTCGTAGCGCCACCCGGAGGACGAGCCCAACATTGCGTTTTTCCTCTTTCTCCGGGTTTCTCCTCTCTTCCCGCTTCGGGCCGCGGGGCCCTCCCTGACCCGCAGGGCCCTCCCCGGGCCGCAGGGGCCGCGGTCGCATGTGGCGAGGGCCCGTTCACAGCCGCTTGCGGCTTTAATTCATTTTATTTTTTAAAGAAAATTACTTAATTCCTTCCTTTTTTGTGTGCAGAAGCTCTCCTCACCGCAGCGTCTGGTTTCTGGAGGTGGTACAGGAAATAAAAGCACACTGTTGCCAAGGTCGGCGCAGATTACCTTGGAACGACAGCAGCACAATGCAAACGTCTTCATGTGCTGTTGAAGACAATGATGTCGGACTCAACTGCCTGCAGCACATCCCCCTCTTCTAATGAAAACCTAGAGGAGGTTACCTGAGGTCTTTTATGGAAACTATTCCACCTCTAAACCCATGTTATATAATCCCAGTATCGTCTCTCTCTCTCTCTCTCTCTCTCTCTCTCTCTAACTGCCTGGGTGTCTGACTTGTTTTTTTCCATTCCTGCAACATCTCTAAAGTACAGCATAATGTAATATTTAAGGTACGACAACAACCAGCTCTTGGCTACTGTCATATCCGTGCCACATTACAGCAGTTTACATAATTGGTTTGGTGGAGAAGCCTTCGTTCTCTCTCTCCCTCTGTGCTGCAAACATTCAAACTCGGCTGCAGATTTTAACTCATCCTGACATTTGGAACGGAGAACACAATCGATTTAACAAAAAAAAAAAAACCCCAGCAGATGTGCAAAGCAAAATGAGAAAAATATAACAGTTGGCAGCTTTTATGGATATAACATGGTGTTTTTTGGGTTTTTTTTGAATAGATACATCCACCTACAGTATCGCTATATGCACTGACAACCCAGTGTCACAGCAATTTGTGAAATATATTTAACCAAAACCACTTTTCCTGCCTTTAACCAATGCTTTTGTTGCCTAAACCACAGATTTGGACTCTGGATGTAAATCCGTGGTCTGTGATGTGATGTGTTTTATACGCCCCAACCCCATCCTGGTGACTTTGCCACCACTAATGAATGGAGCGCTTCATTCATTCATTCATTCATTCATTCATTCATTCAAAAACAAGTATGTTCCCAATCGAAGTACATTAGCCGTGTTGAGCTTCACGGGAAAAGATGAAAAATGAAAAATGAAAAATTCGTGTCAATGTATGTGAATCAATAGATTAATTTTCATGGCTATTTCGCAAGCTGCCGTAAGAGTGGTTTGGCAGTGAACAACCCCAACTCTCAGTCCCCACTGTCATTAACCACAGATAAAGACAAACAGTGTGAAGGCGTCCGTCGTGCAGGGTGAAGAGACAGAACCATTACTCCCTGTCTGCTCCCTCTCTTCTCACCTGCTGCCATTACTGCCCATATCACTTCACACATCCATGTCTGTGTGATTGTGCAGCCCCGCTTCAACTCCCCGAGTCCCACTGGAAGAGATAGGAGATCGTATAATGGATTTACAAATGAACTGAAAAATGGACACGGACCAGATCTGGAGCCAGTGTCGATAAAGAGAGAAACAAATACAGATTTAGTCATTTCTCCTCTGCTTGAGAGCTTAATGGGGCACTCCACTGATTTTAATTTTCACTGATTTAATTTCAGGCAGGAGGAGAACATGATAACTCCACACAGGAAAGGCCCCTGCCTGGCTGTGAGACCACACTGCACCAACAACCGCAATCCAATTCTGCATCATTAATTGTTCGCCCATATGTTTCAAAGCTGCAATTTAAGATACGTGTTTGCGACTACATGTACAAAGTCAGGCAAATTTAGATCACAATGAACTAAAATTACACCAAAGTGTACAAACCAACACCTGGTATTATTAGAAGAAATATATATAAACTCAATAGCTAGGTTTTATTATGTATCAGACAAAAGAGAGGTTGTTCCTTTCATACCTGGACATGTTTCAACGGATTCTTCCATCTTCTGAAGAAGCGTCACTAGATGTTGGTGTGACGTGTCCTATCAGCTGATGCCAAATTTGACAGGACAACCACGCCTACTGCTCTCAGTTCGCTCCTTCAGGAGGATGCTCCAGGTGCGTGACAGTATTTATACCCCTTTGTCCCAGTTCATAGTCTTGTAGGCCCACTTTTTTAGTTTGATCGCCTCCATGATCCATCCTTGGTTTCTGCTGCTTTCTGTACAGATGATTTTGGCCTTTTCCCAGTTCATGATGTGGTTTTCTCTTCTGCAGTGGTCCATGATGGCTGATCTTGTCTTTTGTTGCTTGTGTCTGTCTTTTCCCTGTTTCTTTTTCACATTCACTTCGTCCTCTGTGTTCGTCCTGTCAAATTTGGCGGGGCGATCACGCCTGCGTAACATCAGCTGATAAGACACGTCACACCAACACCTATCTACCTAGTGATGCTTCTGAAGATGACCGGAAGAATCCATTGAAACATGTCAAGGTATGAAAAGAACAACCTCTCTTACATACATACACAATACATAATAAAACCTAGCTATTGAGCTTATATATGTCTCCTAATAATACCAGGCCTGATGATTGCAGAATTTTAGCTTGAAAGACAAAGTGACTTTGTGACTTTTGAGAACTCATTTGGCACCAGAGATGAAATATACAGTGCTCGAGTATGTATAGAGTGTCAGCTAATGTTACAAATCAAGCATGACTTCAGGGACGCTCATCAAAGCGACAGCTAATTAAGGTTTTGCAAAACTCCAACTTTAACTTGTGAAAACACAACGTGCATGGAGAAGCAGTAAAAATCAAGCCAGCTGCAGTTGCGCTGTCTGGTGAGTGTTTTAGGTTTGTTGAGACACAGCAGCTTCACAGAGCTGTCTCCCAGCTACGCTCCTGCAAGCAAAGAGCTTCGTGACAAATCGGGGAAACAGCTTGTGAATTACTAATTGCCACTTGATCAGCGGGAATTTTTGAATTAGTGCTTTAATCTGCCTTTGCACGTGTCCAATGTTCCAGTGAGTCTTGCCAGATCCCATGTACCCCCGCCTCCCTGACAGTGTGACGCACAGGATATAACGTGATTAGACGTGACCCTGAACAGTACGTAATGACATTAGTGGCTGGCAGAGAATTGCGGCACAGGTGGGGCCGACAGGTATGATTGAGGGAGTGTGATGTGTTTTTCAGATCATATCTGGATGTTGGAGGTTTAACAGTTGGTTTGAGCTATATTTGTAATGCAGTGCACCTTCAAAAGACTTTGGACAGGTAGTTTTTGACAAGTCATCTTCTTTACATGTGGATTTCTAACAATTTCGGTATGAAGCTGTCATTGTTACAAAGCCAGCGTGTCTCTCTTGGGACTGACAGATATACAGCATTTAAAAGGGTTTTAATTGGCTGTACAGTCAGAAGATTAGTACAAACAATGGAAGTTATTGTTTAGAGCTACTTCACCAGAACGTCTGATGGATGATGACAATGTGCCTAGACTCAGATCTGTCATGTCCTCTGTGTGTTCTCCTGTTCAGTCTGAGTTTTCCTGTTTTATTTTGTCATTTTGTTCTGTCCTGTTGTGTCTTTGTTCGTTAACTCTGTACTGTATGTTCTGGTGAGTTCTTGGTTTTGGTTGGCTTTGGTTGGCTTTGGTTCTGGGACTTTGACCCGTCAACCCTTCTTGTTGATACTTTGTTTGAACTGTTTGGTGGAGACCTTTTGCTTTGCACCTGCTCGCCTGTGTTCATGTCTGCATTTGGGTCAAGTTCTTCCTAAACCTGACCAAGATGAGAGAACGTCAAATGTCTGACGTGAATCGTGGGCTCTTTTTTTTCCCCTTTGGAGGAAAACCAAGCAATTTGCCTCTTGATTGGTGATCCTGGAAGACTTTTCTTAAATTTATTTACTCAGCAGGAAAATTAATAGCTCTAGTTTTATCCGATGCATTAAAGTCCTATTTATGTATTGATCACTGTGACTATAAAGCATTAAGAGGAATTAGAAGGGAAGTAAAGAGGCTATAACAATGAATGATAAGGTCCAGAGTGTAGGTTTCTCTGTTACCCTCCAAAATATGTCTCTGGCTGTGGGCTTGGTGTCATGTGACAAGAGGCTGGTGGACATTTCAGGAAGTGAGGATTTGGCTGGTCGTCCCATTTAATTATTATGAAATATATACATATATATTACATTTTGGAATAGGGTTAAGACAGTTATTAATCTGTTAAATGTACTTACTCCATATTTCACTATAACATTGAACAGTGTCAGGAGTGAAATTAATTTTTTCCAGTTCAAACATCCTTCACAATAATCATGTAAATTATCTCCACCAGGATAAGTTCTGTGTGTCTGTCAGTCCTACTCATGCCTACTCTCAGGCTGCTCCACAGACTGTAACTAATTAGTCTGATTACATGCTAATTTGAAATCACTCGCTGTAAAAATCCTGTTTCTTTTGAAGAGGAGACATTGAGGTTATAAAATCCTCTGAAGTTCAGTTAAATGAAACTGAAAAGAAAATCTATTCAGCACACAAGGAAAATAACATTTGCTGTTGTTGAATTACAGTGCAGGCGAATCAGAGGCGGAGAGAAAGGAGTGATTGCTAAAAGAGAATCAGAAGCTCTCAAATTGTAATTGTCGTTTTGCTGATACAGGTCAGTTAATCTGAAATGAGGCCACAGAGAGACACAGAAATAAATATACAGGCAGACCCACATTTAATTCTTTCATTTGTTCATACTGTACGTTGGTTTAAAAGATCACTTTCTTATTGGAAGGTCAAAAAAATCCTGAATCATATTTAATGTAAACCTTCTACAACCTTCTCTGGAGTAAACCATATTACAGTCTTGTCAATAAAGCAGTTTTGGATTTGAGTCAAGGATTGCAAGATAAAGGTGTTTTAGCACCGTGTGTGTGTTTGTGTGTGTGTGTGTGTGTGTGTGTGTGTGTATGTGTATGTGTTTGCATCCATGGTGGCTCATTTATACAGAGACCTACCAGCATTTGACTCACTCATGCAAAAACCCAGCTGAACTGCCATATCATCAATTAAGTGTGCGCTGAGTCTCCATCCCTGAACACACAGGCGGTAATAATATACATTAAGGATGGCCTGTCTGGAAGGAGAGCATTAGCGTTCCCACCCCGCTTCGGTGGCATTAGCATTAGCATAGTTGGGAGGGCTCGGTTCCATGGAGCAGGCCCTGCACCGGGCAGATAAGGATTGTACAGACGGCACACAGCAAAGGTCTGCTCAGTCGTCCCTCCACACATGCTAATATTTCCGCCTCCTCACATCCCGCTGACTCTGAAACATCCAGCCGGCCCAGGGAGAGGGGTATTAAAAATATCTCTACTATTACAAGCAATATAAAACATGCACAGGGGGGTACTTGCACATGCACAAACACATTTTTTTAAAATGTGTGTCTGCATACACACACTCAGAGAGGCATACACACTCTCCCAGACACCATTACTCTGCATAATGAGTATGAATCGATTGGAGGCTGCAGTTATGGTTGTGACATCACATCTTCATTTGGTTGTTTGTTGTTACACAAAAACAGCCAGTGTTTTAGGTTGTTGATCGTTTGGCCCATCACTGGACTGTTTCTTGTTGCTTCCACCGTTGTTAATTTCAATCTTAATTATCATGTGCTCAACACTTTCCCCCTGAACATCTGCACCCAGAAATGAGAATCTGTATTAGAGGTGAATTTGATTTCAAACAAACCGGGATGTTGAAATTCACTACGCTACATCTCTGAGTGTGTGTAGCTGCCATATAGGCTTTCCACCGCACCTGATTCCAGACCAGCTTGTAAGTTAATTTGTGCTTAGCCAATCAGAACGATTGCTGATGACTTGTGGGTAGTTACTTTTGCCTCATGGCTGGAAAAGAAGGAGTCCCTTTAGAAAAGCAGCGGAAAAATCAAATCAACACTTTTACATTTACACCATTACATTGGAACAAGATGTTTAATGGACATGTAAATAGTGTTAAGGCTGCAGTGGTTTTTCGGTGGAAGCCATGAGACACGCTGTCCCTGTCATGTGATTCACACATCCTGAAATAACCAAATGAACAATTCAGGTCTCTCCATTTACTAAATGATTCTTTTCATCCATCGTTCTGACACCTGTGATCAATCTGACTGGCATAAAAACTGGTTGTCATGCCGACTTGGACCTGCTCCACACATCCGACTCAAACAACGGCACAGCCTTTCTTTTTCCTGTTGGTAATGTCTGATACTGTAACTGGTGCTACATGATTGTGACGTGGATGCAAATGAGCAAATCATCTGTCCACTGGTCCAATTATTATGGCCACGCAGTTGCTTTTTAATAACAGCTTGCCATTAAGAAGAAAAAAACACACTTAATTAGTTTGTAATTGCTGCAATTGTCACATTCACACATGTACAGAGCGTGAAAGTTTTAAGCAATGGTTAACACCCAAATTGTAATTTATTTATTTATTTATATTTTTTTTGGTGATGATTTTTTAATTTGAAATTTACAGATCCTAACAGAGAGTGAAACTTTCCCCCCGTCAGGTATTGCTTAGAATCTAATTAGGCAGCAGCAGGGGTAGAGCCAGTTAAACGAGCTCATTTAACTGTGCAAATGCAAATGCAGCGCCCTATTTTGTCTCATGTGAATTTAAAACCTCTGCAGTAAAAAATGAATTATTATTCAAAATGAGAAGAGTATTGAATGTTTTTATCTCACTGGTCCAAGTGTAAGCAAAACACCTCCACTCAACCCACAAAGAGTAACCTCATTTCAATACAGCTGTAATTATGTAACCATTTTTTTCTTTAAGACTTAACGCCTAGTTTCTTCTTTGCACTATTTTTGTATAAATCTTTCATATCTGGGTGTTTAGATTTGTTATTGAATCCATATGTATTTACTGTATACAAAAGCCAAGTGTGAAGTTGGAACTTCTTTATTAACCACAGGACTGACCAGTGAAATCCTTCATTTCACACCTTTCCTGTCTGATCCATAAGAAGATTTGGTTTTTGGTTTTAAGAATCAAAAAACTAAAAAAAAATAATTTTACACCCCCCCCCCTATATTTAGAGGAACCAGATCCTGCCGGATTAGATGGTGGTTCCTGAAAAAACAGGCCTGGGGCATGGATAAGGGTGGTGGCTGCTCTGTTGTGACATCACAAAGTTACAGAAGTCCTGACAACTCGTGTAAGGGCTCAGCTTCTGAATACAGGAGGTGTGCTTTTGTCTGTGGTCTGAGGCTCTGATACTTTCACAGCATTAACATAGAACCTGGACTTGCTCTTTAGTCCATGTAAATCTACTTTTATGTAACATGGGACCTTTAAAACAGTTTCCTGTGTGTTTATACCTTCAGTGAGCAACATTAAGTCCCTACTGTGAATGGGTTTTATCATGACAGTAACCTTAAACTTGGTAGTCCAAAGCTAGTTTTAATATCCCATACGTATGTTTCACCTTGACAGCCTTCAAACCATTTGCTCATTGATCATTTTCCACAAACCCATTTCTCTTTCTCTCCCCTACCTTCTGCTTTGCTTTTTAATGCGACATTTTTGATATGTGCAGCTTGTTTGGCTTTGATCCAGTGTTTGTGTTTGGTCTGACTATAGACAGATCCTGCTGTGGTCAGATAGGGGTGTTAAGGGATTGTCCGTGCCCAGAAGTGTGCTTAATCTGTGTCTGTTACATTGTAATTTGTGCTCCTGTCAAATGTGCAAATGTGATCTCTCGGAACGTAAATCTCCCAGATGAGTCCCATCTTGCCATACCGCCTGCCACATCCGGTGCCACCACATGCTGTGTTTAAAACAAGTTGGTGCAAATTAAACACTTTGAAGTCAAGGTACGACAATGGCAGGCGTCCTGCCAGGATCAAGTTCACACCCTGTGAGAAGACAAATTCTCACATGTGCTTGTAACAAAACAGAGACTTCCATCTGTAACCAGCCACTGCAAAGTTCTGCACCACTTTGCATGAAAGATGGCAAATAACCACTGAAAATGTCTGCAGGAAGTTGGAAAAGTTGGATTACACAAAGGAGAAGTTTGAGAGAAAAACACAGGATTTTAAAGAATATCTAATGCACCAATTCCTCAAATTTCCTCACATCTAAATGACATCAAATGTCAGATCTGGAACCAGCCAAATACTGGATCACATATCAAACAAATACAATTCCTGGTGGCACAGTGCAGTGGCCCTTCACCCAAATGTTTTTCAAAGCCCTCCAAAATGACACATGTACCATTTTCTGATGTGGTGCCACTGTTGGCAGAACTACATCTGTCTGTTTGGGAATATGCGCGGCTGCAGAACAATACATGACATGATGAAGGCCTTAGGACGTGCTTTATTGCATAATCTTGAAATTATGTGCTTTCATGTTGCATATAATCTAAATTAATGTGTTAAAGCAAATTACCACTCACAGATCTGGGGCCAGAGAACAGGAGGGTGGGTTAATAAGGATTCAGCAGCTCATTTTCACCCGGGGCCACCTCAGCCAGTTAATCTAAGGCATGGCTTAAATCATGACTATAACTGACTCATAAACAAACCATCTTCTTCCTTGACGCTCAGAAGTCAGGTTGCATAAAGTCTCCCATCATCACAGTGCTGTGTCAGCGCTGGCTGCACCCATTATCATTCTGCTATAGAGGGGGGTGTTGAATCCAGCACAGTCATTATGGGTGGTGCTGTGTCCCACATGTAGTGATACAGCATTGCCCTTGCAAACTATAGTGCTGGAAGGAAACTTGTTTTGGCGCAAAACTGCATGATCCAAATTGAAAACTGCCAGACTTACATCCTACATGAAGTGAATCAGACCATTCATGAAGGCTCTTAACAGTCTGAACAGCCCACTTCCTCTATAATCAGTCAAATATGGAGAACGAAGGGCTCCAGCAGCAAATTTAATAACACTTCCTGGCTGGGGATGGAGACTCCGCTTTCCCGGTTGGTGGTGAACTTTAACTGCTGAGTCACCTGTACAATAATGGACAGTGTGGAGCTCAGCTCACTCTCTGGACAGAGCAGCTATACTTAAATTCACCAAAAAACATGACATACTGTTCCCATTTACCTGGGAAGCAGACGACTGATAACTAAATTTACTTGCAGAATTCAATCTGTGAGATGTGATGCAGAATTTCCTTGGACCTAAGAACCAGACACTCAATTGAATGTACGAGTATATGCATTTTTTTGTGTGAATTTCCTCTATAGAGAGTGATGAGGTCAGAGCGTAGATGTTTATTTATTCCACACACGGTCACCATCTGATGTTGTGCATTACTGCAACACAATTTTGCTCAAATAGCCGAGAAATGCCACAATAACAAGCAGGTTTAATGTTTGACAAATGGCAGAAATGATCTTTCAATGAAGCCACACACACACATATTTCAAAGGCATAAATGTGAATATTTAACACATGCTAATGTATTTTCCGTAAATGGCTGACTGATATCACATTAGGCCTTTACACCTCTCAGCTTAATTGCCTGTTAAATGAACCCTACCACATAAGTTACAGTGCCACCAGAAGTAACAAGTTTAAGAGCCATTTATGAACTCCAGTAAAGAGGAGGATGTGAAAGTGACCGTTTGGTCCAACCCTGCAGTCCTCCCACAGAATGAATCAGCTGCTTCATTTAGATTAAATCTCAGCAGTGTGTGGCCTCCACATGTGCTCACAACACACAACACACACTGTGACACATGAGCACATGCGCACACACAGATGCATGGGCCTGCTAACGTCAGATGAGACAGTCTGGGTAACTGATCTTGCAGGAAGCAGGGGGTTGGTTAATAGCCTTCCTGATGGCTGCTGAAGGAACGACTTCCTACAGCGGTGTTTTCCCTACAGGCTGGTGTGTGTGTGTGTGTGTGTGTGTGTGTGTGTGTGTGGGGGGGGGGGGTCTATGGGGGACTGTGTCTGCTCAGTACTTGCATCGATCACCTGACCCTCATTGTATAGCTTGTAACTGAGCAGATGAGTCTCGTGCTGAAGAGCTCCACAACATGGCCAAGTGAAATATGACACAGGTATTTTAATGTCCCTAACACTGGAAAACACAAAGACCTCTTATTATTATTATCTACAACAAACCCTATGTTTCAGTGCATATTTACATTGTATGTGGTTATTCATAGGCTGACCACTGTATGTAAGCTAACAGCTTGACAAATATCCCAGCAGCAACAACCCTGACTAGCTCTCTCTGAGGGTTTTACATGTGCTAATAGTTTACACAGGACATACTGTTAGTTTAAGCACGTGTGTGTTACTATGTCCTTGTCTGTGTAAATGGTTTGTGCATCAAGGGACAGTTCTAATCCAATGGACAAGATAGAAAAATGACTCCCAAGGCTCCACATAGACTTGTTAGTGGAAACAACATGGGATATATTCAGTCTCCTCTGCACTCAGAAACAGCCTCTTAGGAAAGCTGCTTGTGCATAACCACAAAACTGAAGTCATATTTTTTATGGTTGTTAGAAAGAATACAGTCATGAATTTGAGCTGCACGACACAGCTCCTCATGTTTATGACTCCGTGTATGACTAATAACTATGCGAAGTTTCATTTCATTTCCCAGAAATGAGGCTTGTAGACTTGTGAGGATGTCAAAACAAATGACAGAAAGAATCTCACATAGGCGATTCTAACTTTGTGCTGCTGCTTAGTTGACACTTTGAACTGTACTCCATCAGCTCCTCATGCACAAAGAAACAGATACACCTGAAAGTCGAATATCTTGCAGCAAAAGGGCAATTCTGCCGTGGAGCTGTAGCCAGACTTTGATTAACCTAGAGTAAAACAATGAATGTGTACATAAGGATTTTGCGTGCAGCATGGCAGTGTGCTCGTTGATCCAACATCACATTCAATTTCACATTTCTTTTTTTTCCCACTCAGTCTCTTTTAGGAGGTGATGGAGAGTCTAAAGCAACAGACATCCCTACAGCCACTATGCAGTAAATGTCAAGTTAAAGCTGTTAAAACAATGACAATGTGTAACATCAACAGAGTAAAGCTGAGAGTGGGAGAAGCCAAAAGATTGTCAGTGTTAGACTTTAGAGTTTGAGCATGTGCTTATTTCCAGGAGGCAGTTGGTAACAGTATGAGTTCAACTCGATTAAACTGCTCTATGTTAACATAAACAGCTGTTCGCTCACTGGTCTACGGGAAAAGTTAGGAGCTTTAAGGAAAAACTTCAAAATTATTACTTTTAGCAAATCAAATTAGCACAAAAACAGCAGATTTCAGTGTAGAATAAGCATTTATAGCAGAAAATTAATGATGGGGTTTTTGCATTAAATGAAAGGAAAATGTGCCCTGATATAAAATGGATCATGGCCGTCACGTGAATGTGTGAAGACACCATGGAAACGTCATGTAGCCCTAATGACTCTTCAAACATCAAACATCTTCATTCTGCAGAAGTTAGCATGCTAACTAGCTAGCTTTGGCTCTGTCTGCCCATCTTGTTACCTTCCAATATGGAGTCACTGTAGCGTCCAGTGTGCCCTGGCCTAGCAGAGCTGTTCAGGGGATGTATTATAACCTTCTGTATTGTAAATGCAGTGGTGGGTGAAGGAGCAGGAGCTGCAGCGGGCACTGAGGCTGGACCAGTTGTGCTCTTTAGTACTGTTGGGCAATGTTTCCCATGTATAATACACACACACACATATATATCGCAGCAGTCCAAAGATTTACGATGCAACTGAAGGATCCCGTCCTACATCTGATGTAAAGCACTAGTAGTGCACTGTTGTTAATGCGTCCCAGCAGGACAGCTGGATAAAAAGCAAAAAACTGTTGAAGGCTTATGAGGAAAAGACGAATGCATCCCAAATGACTGTTTAAACTTCAAACAGAAGCACAGGGATGAGCCTGAGTGCTGACAGCCACAGGAAGAGAACAGCGGATATCTAGTAAACATCAAAGGCACAAAAATCTCCTGGTGTGTGTGTGTGTGTGTGTGTGTGAGAGAGAGAGAGAGAGAGAGAGTGTGTGTGTGTGTGTGTGGCTACATGTGTGGGCATGTGTGGCATGAAGAGCGTGGGCACTGGTTTTGTTTGAATGAGCAGGCCATCACAGTGTATCATTTGTTAATTAGCAGAACACACACACACAAACACACACACACACACACACACCTCTTCTCTCTTATCCCACCTGCCTGTGGCACTACATACACTCTCACATACTCAGGAACAAAAGATACACAGAGATTTGTTTTTGACACACCCTGTGATTTGCTTCCTTTTGAAGAGGAGGATAATTAGTCAACCTTCATGTCCGGTGGATTTCCTCCCTGACAGATGCAAAAGCAGGAAGAGTTCGGGGTGGTTCCTGTCCTCCCTATGTATGACCCTTTGCTTACATAAACGAAGTGTACAGCACTGACGGCCTATGGTAATGGTGGCTGATGACTGTCTTGTAGCTCAGTACCGTTCCTGTTTGTATATGTGCATGAATCTATGTTTATCTAATGGCTGAACAGTTCAGTTTTTACTCGTCCCTGTTGCCAGCAGCTGTTCTCACCCACAGACATACTGATCCCTACAGAGAGTGAATATTGGACTTACATTCATCAGCTGGACACAAACACAACATGAAGCAAATGATATATTGACTCAAAACTCTCTCTCTCTCTCTCTCTCTCTGGGTGTGTAAATAAGCAACTCCTCGCAAACATTAAAGCCGCACTATTATTGCCATTTTCAAGGTGCAATCAAATGGAAACAAAGCAGATTTTCTCCAGATTTGACCCCTGGACTGTTGGTGCACTTGATGCTTATTTGTTCCAAACAGCAACCAGAAATTTAACTTCTTTTATTTGCCTCCAGTCTCTTTTCCTGTTTCCTCCCAGCACTGTACTTTTATAAAGTGGTCTCACAAAGCCCCTGAATAACTCAAAATGTTTACTCAAGTTGGAATATTTTCTCCTTGTGCAGTTTAGTTTTTAGTGCCTTGGGCATTTCCATTCACTCTAAAATTCACCTTACATTTTGTCTCCTCACACATTAAGAGGCTTCTTTTTTAAATATATTTCTGGCTAGCAAGAAAAGAGGCAATTTTCTCTGCTGATGAACATGATTTCTTGTTAAAGAGTTCTGGTGATTGTTGCTTTACAAAAGCTTCAGCCACCAATGCATTTACCAGACGAAGACAAGGGGAAATAATAAACGTTCTGAGCAGCACTACTTCTTCAGGGTAGGTGAGGCTACACTGAGTCACTATCTGAAAGTGACAAGATGGGCCTGTGTTAGTAGCTACTGTAGCTTTGGCTCTGTCGGCCTTCACTCTGTCTGTCTTGTTTGATGCTAAACTTGCATCCTTTCTCTTACACTGCCACACAAGCTGTTACAGAAGTTAGCATGCTAACTAGCTAGCTTTGGTTCTGTCGCCCTGGCTCTGTCCACTTGGCTGATGCTAAACTTACATCCTTTCTCTTATAGCTCTACACAGGCAGCTATAACGTGAGTTGGCATGCTAACTAGCTAGCTTCGGCTCTGTCGGCTCTGCTTGTTTGATGATAAACATTTCTCTTAGACTGGTACACAGGCAGCTGTTAATGTTAACAATGCCTTCGTCATTGTGGGAAATAATACACATGGAAAATAATTAGACAGAAAACAGAACAAATGCAATGATGTTGATTATGTCAGTTGAGCGCTGGGTGCAGTGGATGATTGAAAACACCCCACTGATGCATCCCCATATGTGGCAGAAACACACTGTTATCATGCACGGAAACAAATAGAGGGAGAAAAAAAATGTTGTGGTTTCCAGCAGTGAGAGTCTAAAGGGATTTCATAAGGGGTGCTAACAATGGAGACCATTGAAATTCAAATTTATAATACAGATGACCTATGCGGTTCACAAAAGGGGACCTGAAAAGACCTGCACTTGAGGCAGAGAAGACAGGAAAACCTTTTCACACAGCCATAACTCCATCATGAGTCAATGGCCGTTTTTCATCATTTTGCAGGTCTTCCTGTGAGCAGACATTTATCACCAAACAGTGTAGTGTGTAAAATGTTATTCTGATGGTCTAATAATAGGACCCTGCATAGCTGGATGGGGTGGACACTAAAGGCCTATTCACACCAGGAACAATATGCGGTAATTAGAAATTACGAGGGTGCATTGTTGCTCAAGCATTCAGGAAGCTATGAGGGGGTGCTTTCGAGGCTCTGCTCCTCATTTGTACATTCATTCATTCATATTATTCATGTTTCTCCATTCACTCACTGTGCCACTCCAGACCCTGCCACTGCCACCTGCCCTGCAGCGACCTCACCTGACTCCCCACACCCACCTACTCACCTGTCAGCTCTCAGCTCCTTGGTATTTATACCAGACTATTCTACTCTATCAGCCATTTTCTCAGCCTGATAATCAAAATTCACAGATGATTTTTTGGACTCTCTTTTGCCCTGCCCTTTTTTTTTAATCCACACTTGTCTTTCTCCCTTAACTCTTTATGGCTGCAACGTTTAAGTAAAGGTGAGCTGCATGAGTCCTACTGAGCCGTGACAGAAAAATATCATTCGTCATAATTGTGTTATTTTTATCGACATGCTGCTTTTAAATGGACACAGAAGACAAGAACTCTCTCTTCATATGAGTCAAGTAGTTTGACTCATGAAGTTGCAGCTGACTTTTCCATTACTCCTACTTCAGGAAATGTGAAAGAAACACATTTCAAACTCAGGGTTCAGGGACATGAACAGATCCAACATGAAACTTAACTTTAGACATGTAAGTGTCTGAGTCAGTGACATGTGAGTCAGACTTGACAAACCAAAATTGCATCTGTGGCACCATGTTCCACATTCATCTCCCAGCTACCTTGTACATGTCCTGCTTTTCAAGCCATTTTTTGTATGATTTAAGAAAACGTGGATGACATTAAATGACGTCTTCATTTCTCTGAAGAATCTGTCAAACTAAAGAGAAAGCACAGGCCAAGGTCCCTAAAGCACAATCCCAGCATGCTTCCATTTTTGCTCTTGAAAAATTGAGCCCAAACTGGGTTATACTAATGTCATACTTGTGTCTGATATGGTGAATACTTAATGTACAGAGGAGAGAGCAACCAGCTGAAAAATGCGTCGGCCAAATGTGTAATTGCAAACAAGAATGTGCCGGCAGCAGCTGAAACGTCTGCTAATATTCATGTGTGCAAAATGGCAGAGGTCAGCTTCTGTAGTTGGTTAAATTATGCATGTCGTGATGCTTGTGTCCTGATTCAACCACTGATTTGGACAAAGCAGTGTGATTATTTCCCAGACAGAATACATGTTCCCATGTGTATAATAATCGGGGGGGGGCAAAGAGGGGACGATTAGTTTCACACCTCTGCGTCAAGCAGCCTTCTGGGTGGCTAAACTCTTCTTATTTTTGTCTCATCGCCGCTAATAAACATGAGACATCAAGCGAAACTGTCTTGGCATTGCTCTTCAAAAAAAAAAAATCTGTGAGGTCAGAACTGCGCGTCGTCGTGACAACCCACCCACTGATGCACCTATAGTGGTCGCCGCTCCTCTCCTCTCTCTCAGCCTTCCTCCACATCTCTGTGCCGCTCACCTATTCACCAGCCTGCTTGGGTGAAGAGCCGCATCGGCTGCTGAGTGAAATGATAATGAAGACAGGTTAAGAGTCCCCCCTCCCCACCGCCCCCCCCACACACACTCCCCGCCTCCTCCGTCTCCTATATGTGCTCTCAGTCTTGCATTCATTCGCTCTCAGACCCCCCAGCCTTCCCCACATTTTCTCAGTAAATCTGCCCAAACACTCCAGCTGTAACCTTCGGACACTCAAGAACACTGACTCAATCTGTATACATGAATCCCTTATTGTTACCAAGAAATCAAATCATTCTGCCGGCTGCTGACAGGAAAATTGCCACCTTGAATGCACACACACACACACACACACACACATGCAAACACTCTGTGCAATCTCAGCCTCCCCCACAGTTCTTTCACTCCCTCGATTCGTCTTTGCCACTCTCTCACCAGATATTCAGGTAATAATTTTTAATAAAGGCTTATCAAGGGACAGACAGTGCTACTGTAACGTAGCCCACTCACCTGCTTTTTGTCTCGTATTAATATGTTTGAATTTGCCAAGGTCAAATGACTAAGCCGGCTGACAAACTGACATATACACACCAGCATTACTGAAAGGCAACCATGACAACCAAACACCCATCATTATGTCTCATAATCTCTAAATAGACTCAGGTTTATTTTGCACAGAAATCGGCTAACACATGATGTTCATCACTGTGCTTTTTCCCAAGGTCATCTACCCACACATCTGTTTGATTTTAGAAAGAAGGTACACATCACTTCAGAGTAGATTTAAGACTTGACTGTAGTTTAAAAGAGGTTGAATCAGGATAAATACAAAGGGATTAGATGGAGTGAAGCTGTGAGGTTTAAAACAGCCCATTCAGTTCAGACATGCTCTTTAAAGTAAATCTGCTGCTTGGTTTACATGTTGGTCTCATTAAATAAGCAGCAGACACACTTTTTCTGGCTTGATAACACTCTTGCTGGTGATGCTTGACTGGTGATGAATGTCATTAGATTGTTTTAGTCAGTGGATGCATCATTCATGAACACCTCGGTCTTAAAGGGCCCATGTGTTTTTTGTTTTTTTTGTTTTGGAAGTATTGATGCATAAAGAGGAAACATTTTTGATTTAAATACCAAAACTCAACTCGGTGTATTTTTACTTCTCTCTGGAGCCTCAGAAACAACAACAGATTGGTCGGCCAATCAGAAGAGAGGAGGATCAGAGCTGACTGTTTTCTGAGTTGTTAAATATAAACACTGCAGATTTCAGGTGAAACACTCAGAGATAATGGGTCCTGATGGGCGGGGCTTATGGGATGGCTGAGAATGTTGTGACATCACAAAGTTAAACAAGTCCAGACAGCTCGTTTAAAAGCTCAGTTTGCAGGCTGTGCACACTGAGCACTTAGATACTTCCACAGTACTAACAATGAACGTTGACCTCCTGATACATGATACACAACGCTGCCTTTTCTACAACGTGGGACCTTTAAGACAGTTTACATTACAATAACAAGCAGTGAGAAATATTCACCCACTGAGCTTAAAAATGTGTTTTGCTGAAGGCAAAATTAAGTTCAATACTTCTATAAAGATGATGCAACGTTCAGAAGTTCAAACCAGTTCACTTGGTGTTCTGGCTGAACTCTGGTACAGTGTGTTCTTCCCCAAACTCACCGATCAACTCTTCAGACTTTGCCACAGCTTTTTTGCCATGACTCTGGTTCTGGTTGCAAATACAGAACCAAAACTTTTTCAATGTTACAAGAAAAAGATTAATTATCAACTATGTGGTTTGTTCAATTAAAACCAAGAGATTTATGACAAGAATGTTAGAACACTGTTACCCTGATAAGTTTAATTTCAGTCTCATAAAAGAGCGCTGCAGGAACGAGGCCCCAAACCAGGAAATTAGTTTTCATTTTAAAAGTTGATGAGATTGTTTGAATGAATGATTTTGGTTAAATGACTAAAAACACGGTCTGTGGTTAACATGAGCTCCAGACACTTTATCCTACATGGCAAATACCAGCTTTAAGCTTGTACATCTCTTATGTAACATTAGGTTTTTACCACTGGTGACTGAATTTAGGCTTCAAAAACAAAGAGTAGTCAAGATTATCCCGCTGAATAAAACGTGTCAGTATCATAAAGTTTGGTTTGTCACATCCCACGTAAAAAATCCGAGTGTCTGTTTATCGGAGGAACTTCATCCCTGCAGCACTCTATTCAAGCAACATAATTCTTCTGTCGGTTAAATCAGTTTTTTATGTAAACTAGGTTTACATAAGCGCTGTTTATAAGATTAAATGTTCAGCTAACCCCCCTATCGGCAGCGAGGTTACTGCATCGTGTTTGTAGCTGTGGATTTTTCTGTCTTGCTGTAAACTTTATTTTTAAGCAGTAACTTCACTGCTTGAGCAGACAATAGCAACTGCAGTCACGACTGAGAAGAAACCAAACCTATTAAAACCTATATCTATATATATATAAAGTCCAAGGTTCATCCACACTCACAGAGCACCTTTATTGTCCTTGAGATAACTGTGTATCTATTTTGTCTAACACTGAGGGTGCCATTAAAATAAGCCTCAAATGCTAAACTACAGCAGGGAGACTACTCCTCCCACTTTATTTGTATTCACTCTGCAAATATGAGTCATCATTCAAATTTTCATTAAATGTTTGGAGGAGCAGAGTAGCTGATTTTGCAGCCTGTATGATGCCACGTACACACGGGAGCAGAGGTCACCAAAGTCACAAAAAAAATCCTTAAGCTGCTCAATGTTTTTTTTTTTTTGGTCTCTTTCCACAAACTCAGACTTCATGCAGGTGTGTGGTGCCGCTCTGGGTGGGGAGGCTGACCCCGGGGTCGGCTGCAGATGGCGCTGTGTCATGTGATCTGTGTTCATGTTGTGCAGATGATCGCTGTCCATGGTCCTGAAGAGTGTTAGCACTGTCATCACAGAGGTTCAGACTTACAGCAGAGGTTTATGGCTTTAACTGATTTAACTGCTGCATATAATTAACATTACACCTTATTAGTGAAATGCATTGGTTATACACGATATAATTACTTTTAAAAGTATGAAAACTAAATCATTTAATGTTACATTTTAATGATCAAGTTTCCAAAAAAGTACTGAGTCCATTGTCTATGAAGTTGTAAATATGATTTTTAAATACTTTAGAGAACTGGAAGCCACAGAGATTATCATCTCATATTTTAAGAAAATAAAGTAATAAAGGCTCAATATTATAGAAACAGCTTTATAAGGGTTATATTTAACAATGAACGCTTAAACAGGAGGCTGTTTTCAGACCAAATGCATGATGAGATTCTTAAATATTTAAATTTCTGGGATGAAAAAATGAACGTGTCAAGTTTTAGTTCAGCGACACTTGAGATACAAGCAGGATAAGGAAGTGGACCAAATGAATTGGGACAGGAAATAAGACCTGATGCAGTGAAGTGACTTGTACAGACTGTGCATCTGGAAGTGTGACTCTCTGTACGAGCAGCTCTTGGTGTCTGACAGCTGATTTAGAGGCCGAGCCGTAGTAAATGAGGCGCAGCACTAATGGTCCTCCCCGCCACAGCTTTAATGGACATACCCGCAGAGCACTGGGCACGGAGCGCGGGCTCTGCCAACACGCTGTGGGGAATGGGAAGTGGACAGGGCTGAGGAGAGGTAATGATGGGGGGGGGGGGGGAGTATAAGGTGATTGAGAGCTGGACAACTGAGCAGTGTGTGGTGAGTCCTGCAGCTTCTGGCCACCGTGCTCTCGGGGAAGTGGGAAGAGGGAATTCCGTCTCCAAACAGGAGAATGGTGTCCAAGATTCGTTTTACTTGACTCAGCAGTTATCTAATTATCTCACTCTCATTTGTTCTCCCCCTCTCCCCCTCCTCCACCTATCGTTCTCCCTGATCACCAGTGACCTCCAGGAAAACATTTCCTGCACCCAGGAGGATTCTCCTCGGACAGAAACCATTAATCCTTACTCAGAATTTAATTCGTGTCACCTCTTCCAGTCTTACCTTTAGCATTAGGTGCCGTTCCCAAAAGCATTTAATTGATGATTACTAATTACAGTTTGATTACTCCTGATTGCATGGGGCGGTCTCGCTTTCTCGTAAACAGTGAGAGCTTCTTCTCTCGTGTGTTTTTGTTTGGTAATATCTTCTTAAAAAATGTGACTGCACAAGCAAAATCTTTTATTTCTGTTGAGCCCAGTAAAACATGATAAAGCTCTGATATTTTATGCTTATTTTTATTATCTGGTTTTCTGCTGAACACTTCCTCCTTTCTAATCCAGTTGACGATGCTCTCTAAAGAGCTATCAAGCTGTTGTGTCATGTACATAAACTACTATTGTATATAATATTAAGTTTCAATAGTCGGGCAGCAGCTGTCTAACTGGAGCCGTAGAGGGTAGAGAAAATAAAAGGAAAAAATGATTCACTATATTAATTCTCCACATATAGGTCTGAGCTGCAGGCTGACTGGCTACCACCCTGTTTCCATCCTTGTTAACACGTGTGTAGCAGTTGCTAATGATGCCCAGTGTTTGTTTGTCTGTAGCTTTGTTTTGTAGCCCAAAGTACCACATTCAAAGGATTCTGTGATGTCCTGCTTCCGCTTTAATGCCTCTGAGGCCCGTCAGACTGGGTGGCTTGTGCTAATTACAATTCAAATGCACACACACATACACACCCACATTCCCCTACACCCACTGCCACCGCCGCTGCCTCCTGTCTGCTTGTGTTGTGCTCAGCTGCCGTCGTGTGTGTTGTTTTTGTATGTGTAGTGCATGCGTCCTCAGAGGACCCTGACCCGTCTCCCACGCTTCCATCATTCATGTTTGTTCTGCAGGCGGCAGAAAGTGACTTTCCTGATGGGAGTTTTTGTGAATTTACAAGACATGCGACACGGTTTGCCATCACCACACCGAATAACTTTTCGACGAAGCCCTCCTCCCCACCAGACGAAATTTATGTCACGTCAAGCTCAAAGTTATTAAAATTAACATGAAAGGGTAACAGCAACCCCACACCCAGTCCCTCTGTGCTTCTCCACTGAAATAATACGACAGAAAGGAGGTAACAGGAACGACTGTCACGGCAATCCAGTTACACACAGACTCAAGTTTGAAGCGACTAAATCTCCTTTTACACTGGAGGAACAAACACCCACCAACATCTGACGTTTGAGTTCAACACGATCTGCATTCACTGCTGAGTCAAGAAGACTCTGCATGCTAACATGCTAATTTCACTCATATTCTGTCCTGTGTTGTCTTTCAGAGCACAAACACTGTAAACACACCTGTCACCTGCTCAGCGCGGTGCTGCTAAACCCTAAGGCACCACGGCTGCACCTTCTGCTGAGAGCGTGCTGCGCCCAGAGATGAAAGCATGAGTGCAGCCCCGAAATAAGTTTTAAAACACACAATCAGCAACCGAGGCATCTCACACGGAGACTCTGACGCCAGCCTGAGGAATCAGACCTGATAGACCCATATTACACCCAGCACAGCAGTTAGCAGCTCCCTCTCTGAATCTGTGAAGATATTACCTCCCCTGCGTCTGTGTCTGCATGCGCCCTTTGTAATCGCATGTAATGACGCTGCTCCCTGCAGATGTGTGTGTCCTCTTAGTTTAGATAGAAAGACAGTGTGGAAGGAGTCAGCTGCTTTGCTTTGACAGGTGTTACCACATACACAAACTGTTTAAATGTGCATTTTAATGCAGAATGTTTGAATATTTACTCAACAGCTTATACACTCATAAATGCCCTATAGGTGCTAATACAATGAATCCTAATAACATTAGATTCCCTGAGTTTCATCTAGTGACAACATGTTAAATACTAGAATAGATTACCCTATCATTAAAGAGTTAGTTAGTTAGTTAGTTAGTCCGTTTGTGTGTTGGATAAAGTATATCATAACATATCGTTTGTGTATCACATACTTCAAACAGGAGCATTTTAAAGTCAGCGCTGGATTACTATACATTAACATTTATAGGGAGACTTGTCTGTGTCAGGTCATTAGTGACAGCTTTGCTGATAGATGCTCAATACAGTATTGAGTACAGCTCAGTGCAGTATTGAGCAGCATCTTTGAACCAGCAGATGTAGTAACACTTGCACCATCTACAAACAATAGCAAAGACCTGGTGTTGTAGTTCAGGGTATATGTGGGAATAAGGTGTATACCTCCTTCTAAATCCCCTCTGATGTGCATCATGTGCACCCCTCTGTGTGCCAAATTTTCTTTCCTAGGATGGCGAAAGCATGACCCACCCTACTCTGCCTCTGACTGGCTAGTACTCACCTCACCTCCACTGCTGGGATCTAGACACTGGTGATGCTGTCGATGGGAAGAAGAGAGCACAGGAGATGTTGATGTGATGGAGGCTGCAGGGTGGATGGTGTGAAGGAGGGTCTTGGCAAAACTGCACTGAAATGACAGGAGAACAGATATTTAAGTTTGACAGTGACAGTGTGATCGGCCTGTCGAAACTGTGGTGAAATCTGGTTATCGATGGTTACAAGAAGTGGGGAGTTAAAGGTAGGGAGAATGAATCTACGTTTCATTTGTGTCAGTTTTATCTGTCTTTTTGTAGAGGACAGTAAACAACACCCGACTCATTTTATATGTCTACTGGACACAGACAAATGACTGAGCTCTTTCACATTTACTATTTTATCTTTC
This sequence comes from Caranx ignobilis, assembly GCA_021432705.1. Lineage (NCBI taxonomy): Eukaryota > Metazoa > Chordata > Actinopteri > Carangiformes > Carangidae > Caranx > Caranx ignobilis. The sequence goes on along the minus strand of MU270009.1, from coordinate 409,734 downwards.
TTATAATAAAGGGACAAGAACAAGGTCTTATTTAATGGTGAAATATTCATTTCAGATTTGGATTAATGAGCAATGAGAAACAAAAGCTTGAATATTATTTAGAAAATCCATTTGGTCTTGTTAAGGCAAATTAAAAGTCTTTGGAAAGGTTTGCTACCTCCATATTTCCCATGTGGTGTCAGTGTGCTTGCTCATGTGTGAATACGTGGATGTGAGTGCTGTGTATTTGTATGTTGCTGTTGTTTTTTCCCCTCTCGTGTCAGTGTGGTTGTAGTGTTCTGACAAGTTTAGTATCTATAAATTATGCATTCAAGCCAACCTGACTAATTAATGTTGTGCAACGTGCTCCTCTCCTTGCTGTGTTTGAACTGCTGTACAAATTTAGCTAAAGAGAGAAAGTCTCATCTTTAACAAAAGCTCAAGGTAAATCAACAGTCGACATGTCACAGTGATGGCTGCTGGCAGCTCTGCAGGCAGGCAGATGGAAATGGGAAAAAAAAAATCTGTAGGAGGGAACTCCAAGCACATTGCTGGCTTTGTTATTTTCAGATAAGGAGAGAATCAGTCTTCTCCATTCGACTGTCCAAACTTGATGTCCTGAATATATTCCTTCAGTTACTCTCCACTCGTCACCCGACACTTCATCCCCTCAGTCAGCCAGACTGTGGTCCCAGTTTGGAGAGCGACAGGCACAAAGGAGTGGAAATGGGAGGTGGGGTGAGAATTCAAGCTGTTGTTTACAACAGCAACTCTTAAACCTAGAAATATAGCAGACTAGGAAACCATCAAACTCTTAGAGTTGCCATGGGGGGGTTGCACAAACAACATAACTCATCTGACATGAGATTGGAGAGACCTCTGAAGTCTCTGAGTGTCAGGTGAGTGCTTCATGGACGTCTTATACTCTTAAGTGGTAGTGCAAAAAAAAAAAAAAAATCCCCTGCCGCTGAAAAGCTTTTTACCAACTCACCACCATGATAAAAGACACTGTAGAACTGACAGGTCACCATGAATTGCACGCAAGGACAATAGCCTTTTGTTTTATGAGAGTTGAAGCCATGAACATTTTCCAGAGCTTCCTCAAAGCCTTGAGAGGCAATTTTATGCACAGTGGGGTCTAAAAATCTGTCAGTGGGAAAGTGCTCTCAGACTTTTTCATCATGTGCATGTGCGAACCAGGAGGAGAAACCAGCTCCTCTGGTTTATTCAGCAGCTTCTTCACTGGAATCTGTCCTGTAAAAAAAAAAAAGAGCCCATAGGTCGTCAGTGCATCAGGTTATTACAACCTATAGATACATTTTGTTGCTAGACGACATCTAGTGGGTGACATGAGTAGGTTACTGTAACCATGACAACAAAGACTGTTGAAGAAGTCCTTATTTGAGCCCAAATGTCCATTATCACAGTAGTGATAGTGACAAAGGCTGATACACTCTCAGTACAACTGCCATGCTTATTATTGGGTCCATGAGCTCCAATCTGCCCGCCGTCATAACAGTGCTACTTCAGGAGACAATGCTGAGGGTCGTATGAGAGGATAGACACAATACAGGTAAAAAAAAAATAATAGCATGTGCAGAATCCTGGCGTGCAGTATGCAGTATTAAAGTATATCCATATCCAGCCCCATTGTCCTGATTGATACCTGTCTCCAGCTCATCTGCACTGAGCTCCAACTAAAAATGCATTGTGTTGGAAATGTGGAGCTGGAGCGTCGAGCCTCAAATTACACAAATTCTTTGCCGAGCCTTTGATTTATGTCTGAAATTTGTCTGGAACAGGCAAATCATGGCAAGTTTCATATTCTGCACTCGGCTCCATAGTTACTCTGCTGTAAATGCTGCATGAATGCAGTTCATATGAACAGTCTGTGGAATTGTGTCATAATCCACACCGTCAAAAAAAAGAGTCTTAGGAGTTTATTCTGGAGAAAAGTCGAGTTAAATAATGAATCCAATGAATAAATAAACATTTATAGATTCTAAATTATGAAAAAGGAAAATGGGAGACAGAGAAGCTCAGAGAGGACAGAGGCAGCAGCTTCAGTGTGGGAAGTGCGATACTGGAGGAGCAAATCTGTCAGTCATCTGAGGCTGTCAGGCCCCAGCTGAATACAGGGTGGTAGATTATAAGGCTGACCACATCTGGTTAAAAAAAAAAAAACAAAAAAAACGGAAAAATATTTTTTAAAAAACAAATAAAATGCAGGAACATGCACGTTTCAGACAAAGACAGTGGATTATTTCTTAACACCAAATCCTATTATGTTATGATCCACTGCTGAGGTGCATGAGGTGAAAATTGAAGTGATATTTGAGAAGGAGAATGTGAGGCGCTGCTGGAAGTCGAAAGGAGAAAAAAAAGAAGACAGAAACGGCTGCTTAACAGACAGATGTTGGTGGAGCGATGGAAGCAGTGGATGCTCTCTGCTGCTTCCATGATTGAACCAACAGCATCTGGCAGGAAAGGTAATTGTCAGCTGATTGGTTAGAGGCAGAGGCCACTGTCACTGATAACAGTCTTGAAGACTCTTCTTGACCTTTTTAACAGTTTGTACGTCCATCCTTTCCATCCTTATCACATCGTCATTCTGAAGAGAGGTACAGAATAGCAGAGGGTGGATTCACACCCTCTTTACACTGTCATTCTCACTTAGATGTGCCTCATAACATGGGACAGGCCTGTTCAGACTAAAACCTGAGACAGAAAACTAACAGTAGCTCAATCAGCCAAATCATGTGTCATTGGTGAAATCATGACCCCTGATGAAAACTTGGACCCCCAGAAATACCTTTCTTATCATTGCAAATACATGTTTGCAGAAGTCTATATTAAAACTTCAGACCCCCCTAAAGAGGGCTGTACCATTTCTCACGCTTAATAACGGCAAGAGAGTTGCACCCCATCTGAACTGAATTAGACATTAAGTCGTTTAAGTCTTCCAAAAATATTCAGTTTACTGAGTGTTTCCACATCAAAAGCGCTTGGGAAAAAAAAAGTAGTACGTCATCCCTGCATAATAATGATAATAACACTATGGCATTGATAGTGCTGTTATGGCCTTCCCAGCATCCCAGAGCTGTATTTCCCACTTCGTAACATGCAGCTCTGTCTCTTCGCTGCGGTCAAGTGTGACAGCATCACCACGTGTTTAAAAATCGATTCCTCAAAAGCTGCTATTCATAAAGAACTGAAGAGGAAGAAACGTGAGGGTCCTGAAATGAGGGGACAGAGACTCAAAACACTGACAGCACTCTCAGCAGTTTATCCCAGCCAAACTGATCATCAGTCCACCCAGGGGATGCTAATATAAAATCAGAGCAAAGGTGGACCTTATTTACTGATGCCAGTTGGAGGATCGCATTAAAATGTGAAGCTAGGGGACTTTGTACTCTCAACAGCTCTCTTCCATATAAATCTGGAAACCGTAATGAGCTCCACTTTTATTATATCCATCTGTATGTCGAAATTATTAAAGAAAAATTTTGCCGTTCTAAAATAGTAACATCATCAAACATCCCCCACAATAATAAATGAACATAAAATAGATACATTGATAATAACCAAACATAAAAGTAAACAAGATTTATACAGAAATGAGACATTAAAATGAACTTGATTAAAATTAATAATGGAAGAAAAAATGCAACTTTAACGAAATGGATAAAACCTTTTGGGTAACATGAGGAAGTGTTGACATTACCTGACTGGTTGATGACTCAGTGACAGTAAGACTGAAGAATGTCTCTGCGGTCTGAATATGTTACTGATTAATTTTAAAGCCACTGGTTTGTGTAAAAACTTTAGTTTGTCATCGTTATGTCCCTGAACAGAAGAATAAATATCACTGTTAACTCGCTGTTATTTATTTAGTTTTAATATCTGGCTCTTGGAAAAATAGAACAAACATGACTGTAGAAAACACTTGCTAATGAAACTACTAATATGACTTCACATTTAGTGATGTCTGTAGCCGTGTTGTGTTTCTTCTATCTGACAAAGACACAATGTCCTGAGAACAAACAGACTCCTTTATGACTGCTCAAAGTGCAGCCAAAGCTCGTAAGTCTTTCCTGCCCCACATTTTGCAGGGGAATTAATGAAATTATTTCACTTTGTCAATGTAGCGATAAGATTTGTATTGACAGTAGCTCTCGGTCCACAGTGGTGCTTGGCCTGCTATTCAAAAATCAATATCTGGCAGCAGGATAATCACCAAGCTACAGGCTTCAGCCAAAAAAACTGAGAGTTGGTGGCTTTTCTCCAAACACCCTACTGTCTGTGGAAACAAGTGTTTTCCATGTGTAACTTTGAGTGAACATCACTGCTCTGTAAATCAGTGCAGTTATATTCTCATACATAAATAACACCTTGGCAACAACATACATACAACAACCAGTTCTACAACCTGCACATCCATACATGTTGCTCTCTTTCAACCCTCTGAGCCCACAATGGCAGCAGGGATACCAGGAATTATGTTTATAGAAGCAAAGTCCTTGAATGTGTAAACATTGAAAGTGTTTCTAATACCCTGCTGCACGAATAAGTATGGGACTCTATTTTTATCATGTGGCAACCTCCAGGGCTGAGAGCTGAAGCCAACAAAGAAGTGACACAATTGCAGTTCCTCAAATGGCCACTTGGCTGCACACTATTTGCATTGTCATGTAAAAAGGTCCAACTTTACAGGAGACATAAACATGTTTACCATACATAGCCTGGTACAAAGAACAGTTTTGGTCTTTTCCGTTCCTTAATGTCAGGTTTATATTCAGGCCACAGAAGTTCGACGTCCTTCTAGCGTGGTGAAAAATCATATGCAGGAGTTTGGGGTTGATGGATTTCCAAGACTTTGACCTTCACACAGGAGAGGGGCAGAATCCTATTGCATCTCCTACCTTCAGCCACATTGAATACTGCCTTTCCCTCACCTTAATTAATCATTTCAGTTTTTATTTAATCAAAGGGGTTAGGCGAGAAACTGCTCCCATGGGTAAATGTTTGAAGTGCACTGACAAATGGCCTTCAAAATCTCCACAGGGTATCTTTAAATAATATAGAATTTGCATCCTTTCACGACAAGACCCACTTTGAGTCAGTGAGGAAATCTCAAAGGTGGTACATATTAAAAGCCTGTTGTATAGCCTACTGTATATTTTCCTGCTGTCTCTGTGCAAGCCTCTTTGTCTTTTTTTTTTTTTAAACAACCACTCGGACACTAGATCTATAAGTAACACTTCTACAAAAACAACTGACAAATACAGCTGTTGTGCTGCAGAATAACTCAAGGCAAGCCACTGAAACAGTCCGTCCGGCCTTTCAAAGCCAGCTCCCACAAACATTTCATTAGATGAACGATTCCATTGCAGCGCTTTAGAGGAGCAGTTTGTAGCACCTGGCCAAGGTGAGAGCGGGCTGGGGATTTATAGTGGAATACGCATAACCTCAAGGTGAACTAGCTAGTAATGACACTATCTCTGCACTCAGAGTTCCTCTCCCTCATCTCCACACCGCCTATAAAACCGGAATGTGTCCAGAATCAAGGATCTTGCCAGCTCCTGCCACTATTTCCTGCCGACATACTCCATCTGAATAAGGCTCATTCTTTTTCAGAGATGCCCCCCCCCAGCCCCTACCCCACCCATTCACATTGAAGGGCCCGTGATGTTGTTGAATCATTCTACGAGTCTTTCAGATGTCGCTTATAGATGCCTTTAAATCTGGCAGGGTGGCGAGAAGCGAGCCTGGAGCACTCGGGGCGTAATGAGGGTGAGTTATTGATAAGACAGAATCACATAAAGTGGACAGATGACTGGTCATCAAAAGTGCGCTGAAAGATAAAGGGGAGCATAAAATAGATTTTGTGGATTATAGGACACAAGCTTTAAAGTTGTTGGTAAAGTTGTGTGTGTGTGTGTGTGTGTGGATGCATGTAGCTGTGTGTGATAATGCATATTTATGCCCATTTTGTGTGATCGTATAGCTGACTGCTGATATACTGTACATTTTAAAAGTGAAGAGGCTATCACCTAACAGCCATAAAATGTTGATCATGACGTCCTTTCTTTTTTTTACTATTAGACCTTGGATGCAAGAGCATAATAAACATCTTAAAGTTATAGAGTGCCCAGTGTATGCATAATGAAATTTCTGTGTATGACTTTTTCTCGGGCGGACCAACCATGTTCTCAGAACAGCCGCAGCAATGACTGCTTTCATCTTCGTATGTATGCACACAGCTCACACTGGGCTGGGAACATGAAGACTTTAAAACGAGTTCAGCATCAAAAATCAGTGTTTTGAGTTTTGGGGCGTAACCTGCTTTAAATATTGTCTGCATAATACCTCTGTCTGTGATACACATATATATACCATACTACAATATACTTTTATAAGTGTTCTACATATGGCATGTATCTAGATCAAATATATCCTGAACATACAACATACTGTGGTAAAGGTGAACAGCTGACCATGGTAGCCTCAAAATGCAGCTGTGTATTAAGCTGTATTAAGCCCCATTATATTGGGCACTCCTCAGTTTTTGATTCTAGGTTGTTACTTTCTGTTAGCAGCTGCTTGTCAGTAGTTTTCACTCTTTGACTTCTCATGAACCTCCCGCACCACAGGAAGCAGCCAAGGATCGAGCAGTAAACACTGAACATTTGATATGATCAGAGCGGCTTTTATCTGTCAGCCAGTCCATCACCATGGCTACTCAACACTTACAAACAATTCACGTTACCAGATAATCTCTGCAGGCCATCAGTCCAGACCAAGATCGAGATTATGGACTTCTTAGATGTCATGATGTTCAAAAATGACACTAATTGGACAGATAAGCCTCTAGTCTGCCCTCTGTATAGTCTGACTCACAATGAGTGCTCTTGTTTTACAAATGCTATTACTTGTGTAATGATTTGAAGTGTGGAAGTTTGCACATTTGGATCCAAGGATTTTATTTTTCTTGTTTTTCACACTTTTCATGTTGTGTGGCATGCAACCAAGGTAGAATTGTGAGCTGCAGCTAAGCAGACAAGGCTTAATGTGTTTGTGGAATGGAAACTAACTAATCAGCTTTAGGAGAGCACTTATTGGAGCATTGGAATCTAATCAAAGTGAAGAATGGGGCTATTCAAGTGCAGGAACAAAGCTTTCAGTCTCCTAAACAGGACAAAAGAAGACATGTTTTGGAATTAGAGCTACTGCAATAACAAGCAGCCACACCCCTTAGTTCTGCTGCTGAATGATGTGACTCTAATATCACTTGCTTTATGAAACATCTAAGACATTGACATGTCTTTCACAGCAGTGATTAGCTGACTTTCAAAAATATCAGCACGGTGTAAATTGTTTATAACCATACACTTATGTTATGTCTTGTTAATGTAAACGTCAGACAAAGTATAAATGCACGGCACAAACTCATGTTGCAAGATATATTTGCTTGTGATTTCACATTGTATTTTGTGTTACATTGCTTATACCACTGGCAGCTTTCAGCACAAGTTCTATTATTGCAACAATGTAAGGGACAAGAAAATTTAACATAAATATTCACACTTTTGTTGTGACTCCAGAATTTGTTTCCATTCCTTGACATCCACCAAATGACATCAAATGCATCATTTCACAGACAGCAGAGATTTGGCATCACTACATCTTGAATTTCCATATTTATCTGGTCTCGTCTCCAAGGGAGAGTTGAAAAATCACAGAACGAAGAAAACAGATTTTTGTGGGTAGAACCCCCCCCCCCCCCCCACACACACACACACACACCAACCCCCTCTGGATTCTTACTTTTTTCTGCATGAAAACAGTTGATCCTTGACCTCAAACATTTCTTGTCAAATCAATCGTGTATAGCTCAGTATCACACACGGTGTCTCTGTGGCCCACAGCAGACATAGTTTCCAATTCAGGCCGATCTGAGAAAACAAAGTAAAGTCTCCCTCAAAAACCTGGGGACTCAGGAGAAGATGGAAAACAACTCAAGAGAGACTATTCAAATACAGATTCGATGCATGTGTGTGTGCTTGAAAGCAGAATATCAGCAGATGTTACAATTTACAAATGTCCCCCAAACACCTCACGCATGCAATCTATTCTTAGATGCAAGCACATGCTATTAGGTGCCCCTCTTGAGGTGCTTTTGCAGCAGCAGCGCACTGTTTATCGTCTTTGAGAGGTTATTGGGGTTTATATTCATAATCATGAAATCTGTTAATATAAGAGGCAACATTTCCCCTCATGGACTCTAAACATTTACATTGTTTGCCTCTCCTCACAGTGCATCTCTGCCCTCAGCGGCCTGGCTGACAAGTTTTTTGTGGACTGGGGAAAATTGCAGATGTGAAAGCAGATTTAGTATTGTAGAATGAGATATACCGTAGCCAAGAGGGGCCACAGTAGACCACAAGTTAATTATTTCATTATATCAAGATAACAAGGCTCAATATTTAATTTATGTCAGAAGATTTCTTCCTTTTTTATTTTAGCTAGTTTTTGGCCATTTTGCCTTGGTTCCAGTTGCCATGTGAGAAGACAGAAGAGTTGTGGGAGATACAAAGGATACATGCAGCACTTTTCAATAGGCCAGTCTTAATCCACACAACCGTACATATGTAACCTACTATGACAAAATATGAGTGTGCAAGTTCAAAGCTAAACCATCTTCCTACACAATTACATTTAATGCACATAACTTTGAATCTGAGGCTTAGCACAGCATGAAGCAGCGTGGCGTCCTCCCTCTCCCACAATAGACCACCCTGAGAACATCTGTGAGACATTTCTAAGCTTTTCTCTCCAACAACCGAATCCTATTATGAATTAAAGCAACTACAGCATCCACCTCAGAGTGAACCAAAAGATTCTAAAATTTCCTGTCAGCTTCTATAATCTATTTTTTAACAACTGCCGTGGAGGGCTCCTGCCTGTGTTCCTCGAGCGATGCAGTGACAGCAGTAATAAATGGTCTTTTTTATATGCTGGCTCTTTAATACGCATATAAAGCCCCATCCCCTCCAGAGACGATGCTGCGTGCATGTGTGTGTGCATGATTGCGTGTGCACGGTGGCACGGCTGCTAAAAGAGCAAACATAAAAATTTGTGAGTGACTTGATAAAAGCAAGATAGTGGAAGGTAATGAGAGGAGAATTTCATTAAACTGGAAGCATTTTTCACCCAGATGGAGAAAGAAAACAACAGTCTCATTCTTATCGTCCAACAGCATCGAAAGAAAGAGCTTCTTGTGCTGTGGGGACTGATTGGCTGTGTGCAATGTCTCCACCGTCTCTAAACACTGTTGACACTTTGCACAACTCCTAAGTGGTGATAAGAAGAAAACAATTGCATTTTCTGCTTTTTACCTACAGGCTGACACACAAACGCGCGCACACACACACAGAAGAAATTTCTCTACAGAAACTTACAGTTCAGCTGATGTTGAGCGATGGGACAGGTGTAGGGAACAAAATGGCCATATCTGGATTTATTGATTGTTTGTATTTTGATAAAAGGGGAATTAGAAAGGAAATAGGAGGCAGAGTGAAAGGTTTGTGTGTGTGCATGTTTTTTGGTCTCTGCAGCAATGCTGTAGCAGAGCAGAGTGACAACGAAGGGGAGAAAAAGAGAACATGATTGAGTGGGACATTTTGTCAGCCGCAGACGTGAGCTGGAGCTGGGATTGGGGTGTGTGTGAGAGAGAGAGAGAGAGAGTGTGTGTGTGTGTGTGTGTGTGTGTGTGTGTCTACAGGGGTACACCGAAGGTCTGAGTCACCCTGGATCTATTCTTTACTTCTTCCTTTGTTGGCATTCTGGAGCAGCCACCTCTGTGCTAACCTGAGCAGTGCAACGGTTGTTGATCGGGCTGCCAGGGCCTATGTCCCTGCTGATTGCGTTTATCGTTATGTGAGTGTGTGTGTGTACGTGAGTGAGAGAGATTGTGTGTGTGTGAACTTTGCCACACACGTCTTGGATTTAAAATGTCTGATAAGCTTGTGCATATAGTTTGGCTTCATGTTGCTAAGCGGAGGCTAAGCTTGCTAGCTTCTCCCTGTTTTAGGTCACAGATACATGTTGCATTCAAAACCACTGGAAATGTTCTTCTAGCAATTCTCACCTTTTATAATCAGGATTTTTGAGGAAAATATTGTTGTTGTCGGAGTGCTGCAGGTGAAAACAGCATTTCACTGGTAGTGCATGACTTGGGTCCAAGTTGACTTCCTGCCAGCTGTTGACATCAGCCAGCACCGCAATTTCAACAAACCATTTTATGGTTATGGTTGAACTGGTGCCGGTGGGAGGTGGAACTTGCAGACCACTATGCAACCACAAAGAGATGACAGCATCCTTTGCATGTGTGTGTGTGTTTGTCAGGTCTGTGTGACGATGAAATCTGAGCCTTAAGGGCTGGTAAAAAAAAAAAAAAAGTTTAATAGCTGATCAGATGCTAATGATACGAGTTGAACACTTCTCCAGTTGAACTGTCATGAGGTAAAACAGTAGAACTAGGGGTGTGCTTGCATTTCATTGGCCACTACAGTGTGCTGCTGGATGATGTCTGAGTTGCAGCAAAAGTTGAGTGATGTTTTAAGTGTTTTTGTTGTGAACAACCCTGCAGATGTCTTCCAGGTCCCCACTGTCCCAGCAGCATGAGGGGAAGGAAAGCAGGGGGTGTTTATTTTTTTGAGTTGTGGTTCATGGTTACTGCATTGACTTAATTTAATGGAGAGTTCTCACAATTGCTGATGTGTGTGTGCCTGCAAGTTTGTGTGTGTGTGCGCCAGATAGTCTGTAATGGTGGCTTTCAAACAGAAGTGGACATGAACCAGTGGTTAATTTAATAGTGTTTGTGGGAGACAAAGCCGATTTTTTCTTCTAAATGATGCCACTTAGGCACCGAAATCAAAAGGATTATAGTATGAAAGGGATTAAAGGCCTTGTGTGACAACAAATTAAACAACACACATGCATGTTAACTTCTCATGTGGATACACACACAAAAACACACACATGCAGGGCCTCAGGAGTGAACTGCACAGCTGTAGTGTGGAGTCGGAGAAACAGACTGGTTTCCTTTCAGAGGACAGATGGCTGTCAGGAACACACACTCCCCTAAAATCAATCCACCCCTGCTTTGATTTTAATTCACCTCAAACATGGAGACTGAACTCACTCCTCAGGCTGCAGTGCTGTAATTATGGTAAAGTTACTGCGCTAACATGTCTTATGAAGAGTATATTATATATTTTTATCTTTTTGTCATATTGCATGAACAGCACCTGTAACTGGAGCTGCATTTGTTGTTTTTTCAAGTAGTTACCAGGAGCTGGATAACGTGCTAACAGCTAATGTGCTAGCAAACAAATCCCAACACACACACATCCAGCTAGCAGCATAACAAGAGTCAGTATACTGCATTTTATAGGCTACAACTACATATATATATATTATACTGTAGTACATCCATGCTCACATGTTTTATCAATGCTTTTAACTCAAGTGTGCATCTCAGCCAGGTTCATCACTTTTTACAGTCCACTGGAAAATCTTCCACTGTTGTCTGCACTGCTTGTTTGTGTATGTAGTGATGTTGTTGGTATTTGCAGCACGTTTAACTTTTCTGAAGTCGCAGTGCATTGAGCCCTCAGGGCCACCGTAAACAGCAGTGTGTTGGATTTGTGTTTGTGTCCATGTGATGAATCTGTCACCTGGCTCTCTCCTCTACGTATCCACCAAGAAATAAATCAATTTATATTTATAGTGTTTGGTTTAGGATACAGTGGTTCAAACTTTTTGGTGTTGATGGAAATATTGTACATATTGTAACATGTAGGGGTGATAAAAAAAAAAAAGATGATGATAAAAAGAATCCTGGGTGTCAGTGACATGCGGCATGATTTTTATATTATGTAAACACATGGTCCAGTCACATGGTCGGGGTTTCTGCTGTAAATGTGTGACATTCTAGGGTTGAACAAGAAAGCTCGGAGCAATTCGCTGGATGTGTTGAAATGCAACTAGACAAGCGTATGTGGCCTTGTTTCCACTCCTCTCTCCCTTTCTCTCCTCATCCCATAGCATCTGTTTTCATCCCCTCTCCCAAGCTTCCTGTCTCTCCTTCTATCTCTGTTTTTTCTTTTTTCCATCTTTTTTGTGCGGTGTTCCCTGGTTACCATGTGGGCACAGTGTGAGATGTGTTTGTCTCCTTCGGCAATATGTTTTCCAGACAGAGAGAGACACTGGAGACGGGCACTTGCAAACTAGCATGCACGCAAGTACATGTCTGTGTGTATAAACACTTGCAAATACACACATAGGTATACACACATAGGTACACACTTGCACTGAGAGTGTGTTGGTATTAAAGAGATCCTGAGAGAAAACTGATGTGAAAATCTCAAGTTTGGAAGTGGATAGAAAGTGAGTAATCAGAGAGAAAATTGTTGGCAGCCTCACTCGATATGTGTACACACTGGCATATGTATTATACAAAGAAGACGCAGCAGCAGCAGATGGAATAAGAAAAAAAATGGAGAAGCAGGAAGATCAGAACGACCTTACCTTGAGTAGATAAAGGGCAAACATTTAATGTAAATGAACTGAAAGGAGGTGCTGTGCGGGGAGTGTTTGCGTTGAACATTTCATATTAAAAACTGAATGCAGAAAAATGCAGATGTTGGTTGAGAGGATGTTCTGATCTGATCTGTGTCTGATGAAATAGTCTGAAAAATGATGTATGTAAAAGCTAGATTTACTCCCTCAAGGTTATCTGCCTCCGCCAGCAGTTTAGATATATAATAATGACATTTTATATCTAAATCCTTATTGATTGACACAACCATCAACTATAAATAACAATGGAGTCAGCCTCTGTGAAGTCACATGTTAAGTGGTTTTGAAGCTTGGCTGTTCCCCCATCTTCATCTTGGCAGGACCTGACTCCGCCTCTAACTCCTAGCTAATTAAAAAATGGCCACACCCCCCTTTTATACTTTAAGCCCCATTAAAATGTAAACAATTAAGTTTTAAGAAGGATTTCTCCCCAACATATTTGCTATGAAGGAGAATTAGCTGTAGAGACCAAAACTTTGCTTTTTTCCTGCTGTAACATGGGAGTCAATGGGGATTAACTCACTTCTGGAGTTTTTTAAAACTTCACTGTCCATTATTCAGCCGCTTGGTCACAGTTTGTGTATGAATTTGTTGATTATGGACAAAACATTTTGTGAGGTCATAGCAACTCTGACCTTTGATCTCTGGCCAACAAAAGAGTTGTTTTGGTATCACCAAAGCAGGGAAATGTTGCTGATCTTATGTAAACTGTTGAGTGATGTCTTCTTTTTTCTGCTAAATTGGAAACGCTCTGTGTCGGAGAGGGTGTGTGGAGATATTCGCAAGGTGATTGTAAAGGAGCATTTTCACTTCCACATCCCACACATCTGACCTCTCTCCCAAACTTCAAAGAAACGTCCAAGGCTCTATTTGATTCAGTATTTGGTAGAGACAGGGAGAGAGAAACTGCAATGTGTTGTATTGGAATCCCCATAAGCAAAAGCAAAAGGCCAACTTTACCATTTTCTAAAATAGCATCGCAGCATGATTTCACATGATGTTTCTGCCTGCAGATGACTCATCAAACATCAGCATCAAGCTAAACCACATCTTTTTCTATTCAAAATGCACATCATGCAGGATCATGCAGAGATGCATTAGCATTACCTTCACTCCAATGTAAACACATTAACCTATGCATGTTTTGGAGGTACACCGCATATTGGATCCAAAAGCATGAACTCATAACAACTCATATGCCTCTGCATTCAGAGCAGCACAGCTCCGACTGCAGGAGTGATTTCCATGTCAGTACATTTGAAAGGCAATAATACAATGTCATTTCCAGGGATGTGAGTGAAAGATTTAATCTCAAAAACAATCTTTTAATGCATGATGAAGTATCTTTTGAATTGGTCGCACCAGTCAGGGGATGGTTTTTGATTCTCTTAATTATAGCAGGAGAGTGTCGATCCTCATATTACTGTGATGTGAATGTAATGAGAAAAAAAAATGTCAAAACCGAAGCGCGAGTGTCAAATTAGATATCGAGCAGTGGAGTATCTCCACGACAGAATAAGAGAAAAGGTGAACTGTCAAAAAATATAAATAATGATAAATGTGGTTTTGATCAGCTGAAGCCGCAGCATTTGTTGTGTCAGGCAAATGAAGTGTCAGTCTGCGGGGCTTTGTGCTCGTGACGAGATGTGTGCACCGCTGTGAGAGCAGATGGGTGAGGTGCTGGGAACACGCTTGCAATTTTAATGTGTCTTTACTTTTTTTTTTTTTTTAAATCAGGTTCAAGTTATAAAAACGTGACACTGAAACTTGGAGTGAAAGTGGAAGAATTAGATTTGGTTTTGATTCATGACAAGTGGATTACAAGGCATAGACTGAGTTCACCCATGTGTTTCTAACGTTCATGTTTATTCTAGCAGGCTTTTAACATGTTTATTTCTGCTGTAAAGTTGGACACTTTGACACAGAAGTCAAGTGTTGCCTCAAAAAATAGCTGTGTCTCAATTTGGAGGACGCATTTGAATTTAAACAGAAGATGAGGTCTTTGCATTTTAAGTGTCCACGCCTTCACAGACTGAACTGGGACGCAGCTAAAAAAGTTTCACTTTGTGGCCTAAATTGATAAAAACAAACACATTTGCACTAAAAAAAAATCAGCCTGGTGAATATTATAGTCCATAAAGGCTTTAGCTAAATTTAACTGGACATGAGTTGACATAGCTTTGCTTATTTACTGCTTCAGCTTCACACGTCCACTGATTACACACACACACACACACACACACGGACACACAGTGTGATGAGTGATTGATTACGGCTCTAATCAGCAGATGAGTCGCAGCTGCTTCCCTGGTTTTAGGAGCAGGCAGACAGATGTTGAAAGAGCGATAGGGTATTAGACTCTGACTCTCTCCCTGCTTCTCTCCTAACCTGTTCTTTTGTCCTCCATCTTCTCCCCACACTCACTTCACCTTCACGTAACCCCTCCTTAATAACACACATGGTGATTCTCTGGATTCAACATTTTCCTGTAGGGTGCTCTATTCATACTCAGCAGGAAACGTGGCCGCTCAATTATTCAGCCTTTATTTCACCATGTAATCTCAGAAAGGCCGACTTCAAGCACTACAGTGGAGATACTGAATATGTTAACCTTTGCTATGTATTGATTTGTATATTTCCTTTTAGTAGTCAAATGTGAAGATTTTCTGTGTTCGGGTTTTGGACTATTGTTCAGGAAGTGGTTTAATGTTTTATGGACTGAACAATAAAAAAGAATGAATCCGACAGAAATTGACAGATTCATCAAAGATTGATTAATCTTCGATTGCTGCTATAAAGAGCCACATGGTTCCCGTGCCGGCTGCCGTCACATCTCATGATGCACAGCTGCAGGAATTGATGTGAACGATTAAATATTAAGTGCATTTAAAACCAGAGTAACTTTCAGATGCAGGAAAGAGGACGAGGGATTTTCTGTCTTGTGTAATGTATATTTATAAACACATTATGGTGCAACGGTCTGCACATGACTATACACTCCACAGCATGTCCACATATTTGTTATAGGTTTAGAGTTTGGACTTTGGCTGGGTGTTTGATTTTCAGATTTCAGCTGAAGCCATCTGTTAGCTTGGCCGAACGCTACAGGCGACCGTCCAACTTAAATCACTTCAGTCGTTCTTGTGGCACAGTGAGACGGGTTCTCCTAAATGGAAATGACATTCAATTCAAATTCCCCATTCCCTCCTGCTGAAAACAGTAACACGCTGCCATCACCACGCCTAACAGTGGAGGAAGTGTTAAGTGATTTTTATTTTATTCTGCATTGCTCAGTGATGTGACTTCATGTGATATTAAAGCACTGAAAACTGCTTTATTGCTCTCCCCTCTGTCCTGTCTGACTTTTTGTTGGACTTGAACAGATTATAATGTGCTGCCTCTGGTCTAATATGAAATAACCTTGTTTTCTGATGCATCATTCTCGGTAAACTTAAAGATCCTGTATTGAATAAAGTGAGATGTTCACGTCTTTTTTTGATTAGGAAGCAGTTGGAGGCTCTGTATTAATACTGTGAAAGTATCAAAGTCTCAGTTCACAGAGAAATACACACAGCCTGTATTCAGAAACTGAGCCTTTAAATGAACCATCCAGACTCCTGTGTCACTGTGATGTCACAGCAAAGCAGTCTCAGCCTTTTGACTTTTGGAGTCAAAGTTCATTGAATGAAGCCCAATTAAACGCATAGTCTCTTTCAGTTCTCAGTGTTTGTGTCACCATTATAAAAGCTATGTTTAATATAATAGGGCAGTAAATTCAGCATATTCAGAGTAGCATCCAACAGCTAATCAGTCATTATATCTGATTTTTTATTGGACTATGATCATGTAAAATGGTGTCTAATACTGTCTGAGGACCTTTTGGTTAGTTTCTAATTAGAATATAATTTCACTTTTTAATTGGGGTTTCATTTTGTTTGTTTACTGTCCAATTAAAAAAAAAAAAAACACCATCATTTCTAGTTTTTCTGCAAAGCTAGCATAGCAAGCTAGCATATTGCAAAATAAAGTGCCACTAAAATGAACTTTGACATTAAAAGTCAGAGCAGTGGTGTCAGGGTACAGAGTCTATGTTGTTGTAGGCTGTAACAACACGCATATGGAAAATTCTTCCTGGAGAGACTTTATGTTCAGTTGCCAGGACAACAGGAGTGGTGGTAAGCAACTTAACTCTGACTGATCAACCACCCTTTTTCAGGAAATTGGTTCAATCAACAGCGCACCTCTCAAGGCCTCATCTGATCTCTGCTCATCTACAGTACAGGAGCGTGTGTGTATGTGTGTGTGCGTGTATCCTCAGAGTGTTAAAATTTCACACCTCTGCAGAGACTTGAGTGTGTGTGAATCACAGTGCGTGTCTCTGTGTGCTGTCTTTCAGCGGGTCTGTGTGTGCTGATGCTTATACATACACACAGGTACAGTATGTTTTCAAGGTCTTATATAAAAACATGACAACAGCACTCGATGTCACTGGGTTTCACTTTTACAGAGAAAACACAAAGTCATATTTTATTCTTAATATTTCTCGAGGAATGACTCATACACACATCATGAAAGTTATTTCACGTGTATAAAGTGTAAGTATGTATATGCTAAATGCCAGTTTCTCGTAACATAACATAACATAAAATAACGACTGCTTTGTCCCAGTAGCAACTGGGAAAACAAACAAGTCACAGTAATACAGGCCTGACAAGGAATCACGTATTATGTATTGACTATTTACGAATAAAGTCACCTTGACCTTGATATAATATAATATATATGTTGTTGTGCATCAGTATTAACAGCCTACTGCACAGACATGATATGAACTGTGTTGCTGTTTGATTTAATATGAGTCCTGTTGTTGTTTTACTTTCAGTTGTAGCTTGAAGTCGTAGAAATATTATTAAAACAGAAGATACACAAAATATAATGTCGAGACACTGTGGCCAAGGACAATGTTTTTTCAAATATCTGAGTGAAGGTGCTGATGAGGGAGACAGACTGTAAGCAGCATCTCTCCAACATGCACATTTATTACACTAAAACCACATCATATTTTATTCTAAATATTCCCTGGCAAGTTTTCAATGTCAGTGGTGGGCGGCTGCCAGCGAGCAAAGTGAGAGAGGCTCACAGAAGAGATGAAAGCCATCGATTGAATGCTGATTCTTTACCTTCTCACTTTTTAAAAAAGACAGAATTTTCTTTGTAATAAACCTAAAAATCATTATCTATTGATCAGCTCAAACAATCTGAGTTAAAATGAGACAACGGATGTAAAAGTTGTTCCTTCTGTTTGCTCCTGAAAGGGCTTGAACTGTGGGTGAAACTGTCCAACATTTTAACATGTAGGCCTTTTAATTTCATGTTTCTGCACCACTGGAGAGATAACGCTGAATGCACTCTTATGTTAATGAGACAAGTGAACTGGAGAATTAGTTGAATGGCCACAGGCAGCTCCTCTGTCAATGAAGGGTCAAAATGTGGCTTGTGGGCTGGGAATTGGGAGTCACTGACGTTCACATCCAGCATCAGTTGTTGATGTCTGAACAACAAAGCGCCTCTGCATATTTATGTTTATGTCAGGGAACTGGGCTTGTAATGCCGCTGTGTTTTGTGAGTGTGTGTATGTGTCTGTGTGTGTGTAATAAACTTTGTAAGATGTTACTCACTTGGGAAATCCAGCCTGTTGAAGCGTGAACACACAGTGAACGAATGAGAAAGAAAAATAACTCTGCTCAGGCTTAAAAATGCTGCTGCTGAAGTCCTAACGAAGACAAATTTACAATTATAATTTCCAATTCTTGTTCCCATATGAGATCTTTTTTTTTTTCTATTAACATATGTGGTGCACATAAAGCCACACGAGGGGATAAAAGCACATACATACATACCGAATATGTGTATTCAGCATAAAGGCTATAGGATTTAACCAGGGATCAACGCTCCAATCAGATCAACTTCCTTTAGTGTGCCTTCGAAAGGTCAATGAGCTCCTCAGTTATGTAAGTTAAACCAATACTATGCTCTTACAACTGCACCGATACATAATAGACATGCGAACATGATAGAAAATCCATTCATGTTATACAACAAGGACATCTTTGGACGAATCGGTCCCATGTTGCACAATAACTGAAGATTGTTGCTTTCATGTGGCAGAAAGAAATGAGATATATTTCAGTCCGTGTTTGAAAAGGAATCCAGGGTCAAATGACTCTGCATTGTATTTAATGACAAAGTTAACACTGCATGGTAAATATGGGACATTTTAAAGGTTTTGATATCCTTAAGAACAGAGAACCAAAACACTGGTTGTGTTAGGGGAACAGAGAACCAAAACCTGGTTGTGTTAGGGGTGTGGCTGAGGGCGGTGACTGTGACTGTATAGTTGTGACATCACAAAGTTACAGATGTCCCAATGGCTTGTTTTCAGGTCAGGTAGACATGTATTTTACTTTCACTGTGTTTTTGCCTCACATCCACATGAAAAGGCCGAAGCCTCTGGCCAAAGTGAAGATTTGGGAAAACTCCAGCTTGGTGCTGTTTGCATGTATACAAGGGAAAACAGAGTTTTAGGTTCCTGAACGTCACTGTATGTATACGACAGACAACCCACTGCCAATGTGCAACTTTTGTTTACTGTGAGATTTAAGTGCTCAACGGTGTATTTATCTGGGTTTCTGTCGATCTAGATGAATACAATCTGGCACGTACGATGTTATTATTGAAGGTGAAAATGTTTGTTTTTATTAATACCCAGCTTCGTGCGTACGTGTCCTTGGGCTCAGTGTCTGAATACAGGTTGTGTGCATAATAATGTTGATATTTTCACAGCAATAATATATCAGAGATCACAACTAACAAATTGAAAGCTCACTTGGAAACAAACATGTAGTTGAAGTTTGAACACTGGGTGGATGTCAATCAGTGTGCATAGGATTGTCCTCTATAAATATATTTCTATCAGTGGTAACAATCCACAGGGTCTGATACTTGTACATCTGTCTGGATACATTCATGCAATCGCCTTTCATTGCTTTCGTGCAATTTACTTTAGATTTCCGATGCATTTCAGCCACAGATGGATAATTAACTTTCAGTTTGTACAGAGAGCGAACTGAGCATGGTACATCCACGCTGTGTCTCCACATGATTGTACATGTAGGTGGATGTTCTGTGTGTCACTATTTTAGGAGCAAAGGTTTTTTCTAACTTGTCAACACATTGTACTCTGATCAAAAATGAAAAAAAAAAAAGAGTCACCATACGTGGCTGCTACAGCAACTTCTCAAAGAAGCCTGAGATGGGAAATCTTTGATGTAAAGATATGAGTGTGATTTGTTAAAAAAAAAAAAAAAAAAAAGTACATTTTCCAAAGGAGACGAAACAAACTTGTCTTATCAGTATGTTGCACAGTTTGAGGAGCCATCCTCTTCCTCAGCACAAAGGAAATCAAAAGTAAAAGTCAATACAAAGTGCAGAGTTTTACAAAATCCTGAAGACATGCAGCAAAATGAAATCAAATAGCAATCGCACATCCAATGAATCCTGTGTCGCTATTTCTCTAAAAGCCCGTGACAGGTGGGAAAACACTGAGAAAACAGTTCTCATCATCGCAACAAAGGGACAAAACATTATTTTTCACAAAACTGACAGATACAGTGGAAAGACGCTGGTTTGTTGAAGTTTCTGACAAATCCTCATCTTACAGTTCGATGTGGAAGAAACTGAAGGGGCTGCAGTCAGATCCTCATCAACACTGTTGATGAACTGACCTGGGGGGGTCGTATCAGCTACAGGGGCCCTCTCCGTTGTGGCCCCAGATACAAAGCATGACAGACGCCATGTGCCATTTGAAAGGGCTCCTGCTGGTACTTCACATGATGGAGGAAGAGCTGCCTGAGCTGCAGGCAGACGATAACGTGTGTGGTCGCGCAGGGACTCGGGCGTCAAACTCACAAATCAATGTATTCAATCGTGAACATCCCCACTCTGGACACACACACACACACAGCAGCATCTCATCACATGCGCTCTGTGTCTCTGATGTAGTTTTCTAGAGAGTAATATCTCCCTGACACCGAGCCTTTTGACTCGAATGGACCAAGATTTCTCCTGACAGACTGCTGCTGCTGCTCGTCAGCCAGAGAGAGAAGGAAAGGTCAGCTAACATGAAGCGCATTATAGCTCATCTCCCCTCCTCCCCCTCTCGTCCTCTCCTTCCTCTCAACCTCCAAGCCCTTGGACAAAGAAAGATACCGTAACAGCAGGACTGGTGAATATTAAAAAACATGCCCAGTGATGTCCATTAGAGTGCATTAGCATTGTCATAACTCGAGGCTAGTTCCCCTGTCTCACCTCATAGTCGGTGTGTTGTGTGTCCAACCTCATTCTGTCTCTCTTCTCATTGTCCCCTCTTCTACATGCAAACCACGGATTGACAACTGATGTGGACAAAGTTTATCTCACCTGTTAATGAGTGATTCTGCCAGGGAAGAGTTCATATTGGAATTCCTCACCCGCCTCACACTTCCTGAGGCTGGTCACAAGTCTGCAGCCACACTCTCTCCCTCAAAGCCATTGATAGGATACTTCTCAAATGCAATGATGTGGTGCGAGCACAGACACATTACTGGAGCTCTCCCAGCGCAACTGAACCAAACACTAGCCAAGTGAGTCAAGATGATATGATGACTTGTCCTCATATAACATTCAAGTAAACTGAGGCTCTTGTTAGCATGTAGCACATATTAGCACAGCACATGTTGTCTTTCTGCTGCTCCAATGAGGGGCAATAATGAACATGGGGCTGACAAATCATCAATCAAATGTGGCAATTATATTAAACATGTTTTGTACAGTTAGCTGTGGCACTGACCATATTATGAAATGATACATGTCCAGAGGACTTTGGCCTGAATCAAACATATATGTTGTGTTTCTAACTGTCTATACATGAGTAGCAGGTGTTGTTATGACCCTGGGTCATAAATGTAATTGTGTTTGTGTTATGATGGATGTTGCTCTCCTCCCTGCCAAAGGATGGTCCTGCTTTCTGGTTTCTGTCAAGTCTTTGCTACAGCAGAGGTTATGTGACCAGTGGTCAACACTGATTGGATGAATGGTTTTTTAAAAAGAAGTACCTCCCCAGTGGCTTGGATTTATATGGTGCTTTTCTAGGCACTTTACAGAGCCACATTTACTCCGGTGGTGGTAAGCTACAACTGCAGCCACAGCTGCCCTGGGGCAGACTGACAGCTGCCATTGTGCACCAAATGGCACCTCTGACCAAGGTTTCTTGCCCAAGGACACTATGACAGCAGGACGAGCAGGATTCAAACCGTCAACCCTTTGGTTATTGGACGACCCACTCTACCTCTTCACTCAGCTCCCAGCCCGACCTGTGATGTGTCTTGTGTAGCACGTGAACACTTTTATACTAAAGCAGTCCTGGTATATTCTAGGAGTCATTTCTACGAGACTTCTTTTGAGGAGTCAGGTCAGAGGTTTGTTGAACATAGGGACAGGGGTACTGACCCTCTTGGTCACCTCCCTGGTCAACTAACAGACCAGGGCCTGTAGGTGTGTGACTGTGCTCAGGTTGAATAGTGTCACTGCGATGTAATCTACAGTATGAACCAGCATCCAGGAAAACATCTGTTGTTGTTCACAGGTTTCAAAGATAAAAAAAAATCTTTTAAAAGGACAGAACATGATGCACACGAACACAGACAAACACACACACGCCAAAACTCAATCAAACCTCCCCCTCCCTCACCTTAGTCTGCATTACAGTCTTTCCACCTCCTGCTTCTGAACACATGACTTCTTGTAGTTGTAGACACATTTATACTTCTCTTCTCATTCTTTTCCTTCACAGCACTGGAGCCAATTAGCTCCAGAGAAAATCCTCACATCCCTGACAGATAAGTGAGATAAGACAGGCTACAACAGTTTGCTTTTATAGAGCTGACCTCTGATATTTCTATCTATATAGTAATGACAATAATACTAATAATAATAGCAGCTGTCTCATTTGAAAAGACATTGATGCTGCTCTTTCGCTCTGGGCTGACAGCGAGGTTCAAAATTGCAAACACACCGCCGAGGGAGACTGAAGTCATGATACCATTCATTAAAAAAGTAATAGCAAAAAAAGAGGATATCCACTGGGAATAAAGTTCCAGGTTTAATATTTTCAATAGAGAATTTAAGCCTCACAAATTCAAACTAAATAGCACAGGATGTGGTGCTTTTCTCACATGCTCCTGACAATGCACCATATAAACTTTGACTCCAGTACTTCCAGCAAACATGAGGCAGATACATGGTGCATTAAATTACTGTCAGGGAGCAGTAGCTTCTTACAGTTATTAAACATCTCATCCCCTGCAATCACTGAAATACAGATTCAGATACAGATACAGATGATCCACATGAACCGACAACAAAAGACGCAAAACAGGACAGTCAGTCAGTTGAAATTAAGATGCAATCATTCAAAGCCAAAAGGATCCAAACACCCAATTTCAGTCCCAACAATACACAAAATGTCAAAACTAAACAACCCTAATTGCCACCACCTGATACAGCACAGCAGGCAGATGTTACCCCTACAGCCGTTTCCTGTATGCCCAGTCCTGGCCAGGTGAGTCTCTAAGAACCATTGCTCCACTGCATCAGTGCAAGGTGTGTGAAACTGCAGGAAACCATAGCAACAGTGCTGTGCATCTGACAAGTGGGTACAGCTCTGATACAATAAAGTAGGGCTGACCGATTAATCTTATTTTCATCGTTATATCAACATGCACAATAAAAACATCGCAAAAGGTCACCTGAAAGGCGCTAGGTAACTTTTACACTCATACCTGTATGATACTGGAGCTCCACCACAAGTCGTAACGTAACAACAACAACAACAGCGGACCCTCGGTTACTGTGCCTGAAACATGTCCATGCAGCATCAATCTGAATATTTGTACTGGCACGACTTTTTTACAGCGCACAAGCTTTCCACTCTTCTTCTCTGTTTTTGGTGTATTTGTGTGGTGTTATAGCGCCACTACAGGCCTGGCATATGTACTGCAGTCATTTTCAGAGAGACACAGGAACTGTTAATGTGGTTAATATGCACACTTGAACATTATTTATTTATGTGCTTATTTATCGCAAGTCATATCGTCGTCACAATATTGAACAGTGTCATCGCACACTGGACATTTTGCTACGACGGCGTACGATAAAGCATCAATAACAACCAGGTAGAGTTCGACCAATGGCGGCAGGAAAGACTACAGGATATCTCCATTTCTGTTAATATAAATCATGAACAGAGTATCTGATTTGACAATGAAGAAAACAAAACAATCAGCCTCTTTTTGCTTCGGGGACATGACTGGAGCAACAAATGATTCACGCTGCAAAATTAAAAAGGTTCAACAAAAAGGCAATTATTTTTCACACACGGAGTTTGCCCCTAATGCCTTTCTTTGAGACTCCTGAATTTTGGTTAATTTCTCTTGGGATGGAGCACTCTGTCTGAAGACATCCCTGCTAAATCAAGGAGGTTAACAGACCCTTGTGTTTTTACTTCTAAAATAAGACAACTTCACATTTAGTGCATTTGACTTTTAGGCCATTAATATAATGAGGAGTCCAAGAGTGATAATCAGGGACTGAGGTACGATCTTCAAAGTGAAGGACACTTTAGCAAAACTCAACAGAGTGCTACTCCTAACAATTCAGACATTTTGGGGGGATTCAGCATCTGACTGTGACAGCGATAATAATAAAACATCGTTTGACCCTGATGCATGCATTGTGCTGAGTCGTTGTCTTCATCCTGTTTGTCTGCATGTGTATGTTGTGGGTGGGGCTACCTCTCCTGGCTCCTGGCCTTCCTGCACACCTGATGGCACTCTACTCATCAGCTGCTGTTTAACCCCTCCCGCTCACCCCCTACTCTTTGCCAGGTTGTTAAATCTTTTTTTCAGGTTTCATTCCTTGTGTCTCTTGATTCTCTCCGGTTCCTCCGTGGTTCCTGGAGCTAGACCAGAACTTCAGCCTACATCCACCATCACCCTTCACCCTACCTTTGACTAGGGATGCACCAATCCGATATTAAGATCAGATATCGACCCACATATTGGCTAAATGGCCAGACTGGGTATCAGATAATGGACTGATCCATGATGTCGGTCTATTCATTTCAATTTTATGTTTGCGACACATATGTTTGTGCTACATCACTGATCAGTATTCAGGGTGGCCTAACTATGTTCATGGCACTACGTAAGTGTTTTAAGTGTTTTTTCCACATCTTACACACTGATGATGGTAGACAGTTGTTGTGTGTGTGTTTGTTTTTCACCATGAGGCCTGTTTGACACTGGGGCTTGCAGACTTTGGACATCTGTCCCCACAATATCCGTGAGCATGAATATATTTACAGTGGCGTCATTCACTGATATTATCACGTCATTATAATCTCATACACACTGGGACTGAATGGCTGGAGTCACCTTGCTGTCAACAGGCTGTCAGCTGGGAGGGGGCAACATGGGGTATTGTGGGTTGAAACAACACACCCTGTCCAGTCTGCAGTTACAACTCATAGTTTTGTCAAGACTAAATCAGTCTCCTTAGATGCTCTATCTTTACATAAATAATTACACATCATTCCTTTGATGAAATAAGTGTCTCTGCTTTTTGCATGAGAAGCACAGAGTGCCCTTCAGTGAAGTTAAAGTCCTGTGAAGAAAAAAAAAAAGGACTCTAACATGGTGTTGACTGATCTGAAAAACTGGACTGCTGTTTAATACAGTCTGACAACTCTCTACACCTGAGCAGCCCTGTCACGACGTGTCCTGCTATTTTTGAGTTTCACAGGACTGTCAATGAAGACGCCACCTGCACCAAGTGCCAAGGAATGTTTAAATGTGTTGAGGTGCCGTACAGCTCGTGGCTGCAGTTTCCACATGGGTAGAGGTGTGGATGGAGGATCATTGAGCTGTGTCATTTCTGATCAGCAGTTGCACAGCCTGAATGCGCATGCGGGTCCTGCTGCACCATGTTTCCTCTCTCTATTTCTTAGCAACAGTTTTTGGGTTGTCACTCTGCCTTTGGCACAGACACAGACTCTTTTAGATTTAAGGATGAACTGATTAAAATTTGGTGTTCAAACATCACTGTGACCACACAGAACATGTTTTGGCCTTAAGTCATGTATCATTATAAGACGCCTTTTTACGTAGTTGGCCAAGGGTAAACTTCACTGTGACAGGAAAACTTTCTGCAAAAATTACTTCAGTGTTCAGGAGCAGAAGGAAAGATTATGGCCATACTTCCTTCAACAACTGGTTTCTAGGTCTTTTTTCTTTTTTTTTTTTGAGAAAAGAAGGAAGGCCACGTTTCAATGATACATACTTTTTGTTTTGTAAAATCTAGCTTTGAGCCATTTCTCCATTGCAGGGCTCATAAAGGTGGACAGACATTTGAAATCAAATTAAACTTTTCCTTTTCCACCCAAAACAAACATCTGGTACATAAAATGTGTGTCATTTATATAACAGTCTTTTAATTTGAAAGAGTCCAGGCTTGAAGGCAGGGTTATTGCACTTAAATTAATAAAAGGCCATTTTGAATGTTATTAAATGCTCGACTCAACTCAGTAGTCAACCAATGTTCCCATGTGGACATGGCTGTGGATTCAGTATCGAACTCAGTCCTCTGTGCATCTGGTTAAACGTCTTAATTCAAGGAGCTCAGCCTGACACAGTCATGACAGTTACAACAGATTTCTGTAGCTCCTTACTGGTCACAGGGAAAAGGAAGAAAGTAGCCTACACCAGAACCTGCCTGGGGACAAGTAAAAGCCATACTTGATGAATGCCTACCCATTGCTCATAACAGGCCACAAAACCAATTTGAAACCCCCAGCATGGCGCCATGATACATCAGGTTAATTTGACGTAACCAATTTAAGGTGTCATTGTGGTTTAGTGATGGATGGCACCCATCCTGACATGGCGGGTGAAAACGGTGAAATACTCACGTCGTTTATCTCACCTCCCTGCTGTGGCCCCACACTGCCTTTTTTAAATATATGGTGGGAAATTCCTCCCCCCAAAAAAACACACAGCTGAGTGAAGGTGAGAATAAAGTGTGATAAACAGTCAATGGTTGGATGACCCCAGCATGAATGAGTTGATTGAGTTACTGTTTGCTTGAATCCAAGCCTGAAGGGTTGACCAGGTGCTCACATTGATATTAAATGGAAACCCTAACCACCAGTAAAGCCTATGATTTGAGATGACATGGGTTACAATAATCAATGCTACCAGAAATAAACAGGTGGCATTGGACTTAAATGGATGGTGAGAGGCCACTTACTTCATCCAGTCTGATTCAGATGTTGGATGTTGACAGCAGCCTTGTGCTGCAGAAAACATCAACCCTCAACTTTAACATTGTTTAACCTGTTTGTTCTTTGAGACGATTAAATTGTTTGTCCTTGTTTAACCTTAACGATTTCCTCGTAGGCTGCAACCTGCTGCTATTTTAGGCAACATACTGTTGTTTTGTTCTCATCCAGCCTTTCTTACTGCAGTGTCAAAACAGATCTTAAATTCATAGACTGTGGAGCTTGTCCTATGAGCAAACTTTAAATGGGGTTTTATTGACAGGACTAAATTACCTTAATGATCATTTCAGTCTGTGCAGCTTTTAGATGCTTCGTTTACAGTCACTTCAGTTGCAAAATTGTTCTGTTGTTTTGGTAATTATTGGCAGATGCACTTTTCTTTTGAATATAATTCTCTGTCTCATTTTTGCAAGTCATTCTTTAGCATCCACTGTTTGCGCAGTCAACTTTTCTTTGCCTCCCCATTATGCAGCTAACTTAATTTTGCTGTATTGTTACTCCAAATTAAACAGACGTTCCAAGGCGACCTGCTAGTAAATATTTTTTTTGTGTGTGTGTGCCTAAACTGTAATTACGCTACCAGCAGAATCTAAAGCTTTAAAACAATTCAGCTTCAACATGTTTGTACCACTGATTGGCTGCTACAAAGAATTCAAAAGTTAGCCACACATAGTGACGCTCTTTCTTATACAGTTTGAACGTGCCACTTTCTTCATGTACAGTGTTCTTTGTAAATAGACTGATCAGAGCAGACGGTCATTATCTCCAAGATAAAGCTTGTCATAATGACTGACAGTCGTTTTCCTCAAGACAAGGAAACAATGCCATCTTATTTCTGTGGTTCAGCGATGTTAAGTGTTTTCGTCTTTGGAGCTTTTTGAAGAGCAGCCTACACAGCGAGCCCAAAAGAGTGTTGATTGTGTTGTGCGAGTTTCCTTACAATGAAAATGACAGTGATTTAAAGAACGATAGGGAGTATCGACTAACGGAGGCCAAGGAAGGAGGGGAGGGAACGTGAGTGGGTGAGTCGTGACGAAAAAAGAAATTCCAGTGCATTGATGAATGGTGAAGCCTCTTATGGTGTCATACACGAAATGTCATCCCGTGCAACACCATGTACATCGCCTGCTCCCTCCCATAGTAAATATATCATGTCCCCACCATCTTTGTCTTGGCGCCTGCAGGACCAACTGCAGCCAGACCTTTTTGCCTGAGGCCAAACTCTAAGCAGCCTCTGCTCATGTCTGGGCCTTTTAAGATATCGGTCTGTCTGGCAGCCTTTGGATGATGCCATCTGCCTTTGAACTCATGTCAGATCGGCATATTAATCACATGTTGATTTTAACTGCTACAAAATTAGAAAGACAAATATTCTTATGTACTCTTACCTGTTTTAAGTCAAGACTTATGGTCAGTCATGCCTGCCATCTACGTTTGCTAACATCACCATTATGTATTTGCAGCCCACTCGCTGCTATTTCAGTGATCATTTGTTTATTTGGATAGTCATTAGCTGATCCCATAATGACCATTAATCTCCTTTGTATTCACAAAAGCTCATTTTGAAGGAACTATTGCTGAGACTGTTTACCATAAATGAATCAACATTAAGATCAAAAGCGAGTCATAAAAACAAAAAAAAACAGAAGTCCATTTTAGGAAAAAGCTGTAACAGAGATTATATCTAGAGGTGCCAGGAGGCCAAGGAAAAGTTTAAACAAGCTGAACTTTTGCCAGATCACATTGAGATGTCACAGAGTTTAATTTAAAATCATAAAACATTAAACTTTATTTCTGCCTTCATCAGCTGAGCCATTTCCTCTTTTTAAATCTAACCTCACCTTAGACGAGGATTTATTCAGCAATAGAGATGAATAAGCATCCTAGATACAGAAAGACAGACGTAAACAAAATAGCAGGAGACATCAAAACAGAGGAATCGATCCGGAGTTCTCAAAGGTGTCACTACAGATTTGAAAAGGGGGCAATGCAATTAACTGCAAGGCTACCTGGGATGTCAAGGTGGATGTGGCTCCAATCCTATACCTCTTTCACATGTCTCCATTCCTGCAGACCTACTCTCCTGGAGGACTGAATAATAAAAACCTGGACTTTTTTCCATTCAGCAGCTTTCAGCCAGCACAAAGAATAAAATAAAAGCCGCTCATTGTGATTTAGCTGATGTCTCCAAGAGAGATCAATATTCGGAGGGTAGGAGGTTGTCCACCTGTGGTCAAGGATCACAAAAAGGAAGCATATCACCCGCAGAGAGGAGACAGTATAACAAATGACTGGAGATGGAGAATGAAAACAACTTTTATATTGAAATTATACTCAACAAAAACATGAATGTTATATGTGTCCTTACACCCAGTGTTCATGAGAAATGACAGGGAATAAAAGACACATCAACACAGACTAATGAGATCCTGAGGCGCACTGTAGAAGAATAATACATCCCAGTTCTTGCATGATCTGCATAGTCACCAGATTCACCCACTGAGTGTTTTTGAGAGATTTTGCATGACTTAGAGCAGCACAAATTTATAAAAGTACTGACAGCTGGGTTCAAGGCTCAGTTTCTGCGTACAGGCTGTGTGCATTTCTCTGTGGACTGAGGCTTTGAGATCTTTACAGAATTAATATTGAATTTAGATCTGCTCTATAACCAAAGAAGAGATGGAGATCTACCTTTACGCTATGAAAGTCTGATCGCTGTGCTTGATATGCACAAGCCTCGTTGCTTGTGACTGTTATGCCACCAACTTTCCCTTTAATTAAAATCTGAAAATATCTTGTCATTACCCTGATCAGAGTTGTTGCCAAACTTAAGCAAGCTAACTCCCAGTAGAAGAACAAACTGCAAACTTGATATTGCAAAATGAAATTCTGGCACCCAGTTCTTCAAACTCGGGGATTTGTATGTGCAAAGAAATGTGTTTACATCATGCAATGCTCAGAGGAGCCTGAGCTGTGTTTCAGAGGTAAATCAAACAGATCCCTCTGCATAGATATCCCCAATCAGAAGCAGCGTTGCTCGGTGTCCTTTCACCCGTCCTTTCATCCTCTCACTATCTTGCTAAAGTAAAGATATTTATTCTCTCCCTCTCCTGTTGCCCTCAATGAACAGCCAATGTCAGCACCTATTACAAATCCCCACAAAGGCTTTACCATAGGAAAGGTGATTAATTAAAGCAATTAAGGCAATGACGGTTTCAATTAAGGCGGTTATGAGCTCTGAGTTGAGTAGTGTAAGAAGGGCCTTTGGGCTAGAGAGGAGGTAGAATGAGAGAATATGACCAGCTGAAAGTAATGAATACAACGAGGAGGGCTACCTGAGGAGAGATAGGGAGATAGAGAGGGAGGGGGGCGGGGACAGAGCGAGGAAAAGCGAGAAATTAATTACTTCTCAGCTCATCTGTTACCTTCTCCCTGCAGCTGTGATTGTGATCATTCTATCAAACAACAGATTCATTCCACTTATAGAGACTGTGTGTGTGTGTGTGTGTGTGTGTGTGAATGTGGGTGTGTGTTCATCCACACAGATGTTCACGTTCATCTGCATGTGTGTGTACAGTTACTATCAGTGCTTTACACAATTTATTGTCTTTCCTAACTACAATATGTTTTTCTCTGATCCAGACACAGCTGGGCAGTAATAAAGTTAACAGTATGATGTAAGGTGGTATTGTTTAGGTTTGCCCTGCCACCAAATATGGAGACAGATTTGAAGCTGGATGATGAACTACACTGGTAATGAACTGCTGATACTGGCAATTGCCAAACTTAAATAGCTTACAACTTACAATGTAGCATAAATTGACGGTTCCCCTTAATAATTAAAAATGTTGTTGTTGTTGTGATTTGGGTTCACCATCTATTTCAATCCTGTTGTGGAGGAAAAATGTATATATCAACTATTATACCACTGATATGTACCACTAATATGAAATTAGAGGTTAATAATGTATTCAGCAGATAATTAAAATTTATTTGGAGATATACAAATAATAAATGAAGGTCAGACACAACCTTGTACTGTAATGTCAGAAGAGCTTCCCGGACTAGATGAAGCAGGAATCAAGGTTAAGGATGGAGAAAGATGCCTGTACTATGTTAGGAAAAATATACTTATGTGAGCTAATGTAGCATGTAAATGACAAATAATCTGGGGCCAAGGACTGATCCCTGCGCCACCCCGTGACTAACAAGGATGTATGGAGGCCAAACAAAGGGGAATACAAACGACCCTGTTGGAAAGAATAAAAAGCAATCAAACCAGTCATAAACAAAGCAGACATGTCCACTTTTCATTTACAACTTCCACTGAAAATAAAGTGATCAACTACATCAAAGGCCACAGGAACGTCTAAAAAGAAGTAAAACAGATTAATGACTACTGTCAGCTGCTAAAACATCATTAAAAACCGGGGGAAGTGCACTCTCAGTACTATGACCTGCTCTAAAACCAGACTCGAATTTATCACAGAAACCATTACCATTTATGAAAGCAATTATCTTGTCTGCTACCAATTTTCTTTTGCCAGAAGGCGAAGTTTTGGAAATTGGGCAAAAGTTCTTAGGGATGTGTTGCAGAGGAGGATAAAGGGTGTATCTCAGATGTTACCATCATCTCTATATATGTCTATGTGTGCAAGGCTTCAGAAGCAACTTTTTGAAACTGAGGCCAGATGGACACAACCTGAGGTAGTAGAAGACAACTTTGGATCTGAGCTGTGTGAAATACTGCATCCAATACGTCTCCATAATGTCGCTCTCTGTGCTCTTGCGCTCCTGATGAATTGTCCTGTGTATATTGAGAAGATGAGATAGAGCCAAGCTGTGCACAGAAGTTCACACACTTTATTCTAAGAGCTTGCTGCTGCTTTCAAAAGATTTAATCAAGGTTTCCTGTGTAGTATATGCACATAATTGCACTTAGAAACCCCTCTAAATTCATCAAATTAAAGGCAGTAAAGGGCATGCTCCTACTGTACTGTGCCATTTCTGCCTCTTCCCTTCAGATATATGCATGGCTTTGGGAAATATATATTCCACAAGCAAGTGTGAATGTCACCACCATTAACCTTTTGTATGTGTACACGTCCTTAACTGTTGGGTATTTATCCAATTAAAATAAGAGCACCGCACACACAGTATATGAAATTACAACAATTATACAAACACTTGTGAAGCTACGATATGATGCAGCCATTTATTATGTGAGAGTAGATTTTAAAAGAGAACGTTTGGAGATCAGTCTTTGTTGACTTACTCCTCATTTCTACCACTTTCTTTCACTTGTGCTCAGTGTAATTTTTGCTATTAATACACAACATGATGCGGCACTGCTTTGCCTTTAATAGTCACCTGGTTACTGAATGGCTGATGATTGCAGAGCGTAATTGAAATAGCAGATGAGACGATGCAATCCTTGCCAGAGTCAACAAAACAGAGTATCGCACAGATTTGGAGTGTAAAAACAAATCAATGCACCAATTAACTAACTGAAAAATAATCCTGAGATGTGTAACAAGGGTCTATGTTGTGTATGTGAGTGGTAGTGTGGAAAGAGTTGTGTGTGTAGAGAGTAAACACAGTGAGTGAAGCAGGTTTAGGAGGATGCAAGTGGAGGAGAGAAGATAAGAGAGAGCTTTTATAGTCTTCAGGGCACAGCTGTCACCGTACAGATGTCACGAGCTCAAGAGTAAGACCCTACCTGCAAGCAAAAACACAGCATGAGGCAGATTGAAAAATATATGGGCTGGTGGGGTGTGTCTGTGTTATATATTAGGCTAATAGCCAATAGACCAATAGCTTATTAGTCTAAGTGTCAAGAAACTGTACCAACATAAAAAAAATAAAAACAGCCAATACCCTCTGAATAATAAATCTCAGTGCTGATCACTTCTGTGAGACATGATATGAATCTGTGTGGCTGACCTCCATAAATTTTCCATTAGCTGCTCTGTATGAATAGTATAATGTCCCTATGTGGGATGAAATGTTAGAATATAAATCCCAAAAGCAGCATATATGCCCACTGTACATGACCCAGTGTATCTGTGCATCTGTACGTGTTGTCACGTAGCGAACTAGCTCCTGGCAAAGGACCAGGTCGAGTGAGGTGCAGATTTCTGTGACAACCAGATCTGTCTCATCAATAATGGATGTGGAGTTGAACGTCTTAAAATACCCTCAGCTGGGACAGGCGGCGGAGTTATTAGTGCTGTCTTTGACTGGCCTGAGAAATACAGGAGTTATAATTCCCTCACAGCAGCTGGCTAGCTGGCTCCCCAGAGTGTCCCACCCACACACATACACACAAAACCAGGAAAGCCAGGCAGAACACGAACACACACACACACACACACACAACACATCAAAGAAATGGATGGATGCCCCTGTATTGTCCATCTATATAGGTTGTTCTTTGCTTAAATGATGCTCACAGACAGATTTTGTCCTAGTTTACCCAGTTTTTTATTTTTATTTTTCACTTCGCTCCTCTGAATGTTAGGAGTGAGAAATGGTCTCATTACCGTGGCAACATAGAGAGGAAGCCATAACACCAATTAAAGGTGAATGTCCTGCAATTAAACAGCAGAGAGAGTGGGTTGGAGGGGGGTAAAAAAAAGGGGGCAGGGC
This sequence comes from Caranx ignobilis, assembly GCA_021432705.1. Taxonomy (NCBI): domain Eukaryota; kingdom Metazoa; phylum Chordata; class Actinopteri; order Carangiformes; family Carangidae; genus Caranx; species Caranx ignobilis. The sequence continues at coordinate 376,031 of MU270009.1, read as the reverse complement.
AGCATAAATGGGGGGAAAAAATGAGTTTGTCCTCGAACAAAAAACAGACAGTGGTGATGTGTGAACAGGACAAACAAGAACATGACCACTGTTTGGAAATTGATGGCTCTGTAAGTTGAGGCTGAACAAGGTGTGTAACAGATTTGAAACAGCCTCTTAATTAGATCAAACAGCTGCCGTATGGTAAATGCATCGTCGCTGTGAAACATAGCTCTTGCGTGTGTCCTCTAAAGCAATATGTTCTGCAACTTGTATGACTAACATATGCTGTGATGCGCCATTATACAAACCAATTTCACACAAAATTGACACACAACCTGCCTGGTGGATTTCAACCAGCAGTGTTGCTTCCACATGTAGGTAGGTAGTGTGTAATCTCTCATTAAAGCTGGTTTTATACAGGTGATGTGCAATCATGGCATGCTATGAGCAGCTTTCCTGATTCTGGCTCAAATTGTGCTCCGTGTAGGAAATCAGGCTATAATGATGTTCATTATACTTGCACATAGGAAGACCTAGCATGTCAGCTGTTAAATTGACAAGTGCATGCTAAGAACACAGAAGAGGATCTTTAAAAGCCTTCTGTGTATACATATATATAGCATAGGATAGGAGTAAGGATGTGAGAGTGAGTCTGCATTATTCCCGGTGCAGCCTCTGGCTCCTGCAGCTTCCCTTGGTGGTTGATTAGCTTCTCTGAGATAAGACCATGTGCAACATGCTCTGAGAGTCAAGGTTCATGATTTTTCACTGGTATTCACTTGGAAAAAAAGTTTCAAAAGGAGGAACCCATTTAATCATGCACAGCAGGGGGCAAAGGGGAGACCAGGGATGGTTGTAGTATATTTAGCATTTCTGTCCGTGTGTTGTAGCTTTTTTTTTTGTTTGTTTGTTTGTTTTTTTTAACCAGTGTGCTCAAGCAAATTAGTTCCATGTGTCTGCTGCTACCATATGGTCCAATTCTGTAACATGCATCATATGATTTGAGGATTGTTATTATTATTATTCAACATTAAAATGACTTTTTAACATAATTTGTATATGAGTGTATGTGTAATGTTGTTCTAACTAACCCAGACTCTTGTGGCCATTAACTAAAGCATTAGTACTGACAACCTGCATCGGCGATATCTACATCTACAAAAGATTTAAATTGAAAAACAGGTCAAGGATAAAAAATGTTCTTGAAAATCATTTTTCTCCTTTGAAAATTGTCTTTTTTTAATGAAATTGAAAAAAGGACTAAATCGAGCAGGTGCAGAATCAATTGATTCATGACCTCATTCATTCATACCTGATTCCTATTATATGTCCATATGGTGTTTCTGTTAAACAGAAAATGGAGAGAATAACAGGAAGGACCCTAACTAAGGGAAAGATCAGGAGAGATGGTGAAATTGGTTAAACACAGGGAAGTAAACACAAACTGTTTCATGTCACGTTGACCTTTTAAGGTCTGAACCACGACAACGTTCGCCAAGCTCTCAGTTGCTTTGTCATCCTCATAAAAATGGTTATCATGCTTTGGTTGCTATGAATGGAGAAGTTGGAAAACACTTTAATTAGAGTTTTTCTATTATTGTGCTGAAAAACATTCAAGCATCCTCTTTTCTTTTAAATATGCTTTCTGTTGCAAATTGGAAGCATCTGAATCTGATTTTTTTACAGGAGACAGCATTGTATGCAAAATGAGGCGTTTTTGTTAGTGATGTCTTCAGCATGTGAGAGGAGACAAAGACGCTTTTGCAATGTTTGTAATGCAGCACATAATTTCTTCTATTCTTTTCTGGCAAGTTTTCTTTCACAATCGTAGCAACATATCTGTCTGAGACTGATGCTTCGTTCTTTACTGTTTCACAAGGTGTAATTGTTTTTTGCTCTTTCCATGATCACAGTATAGAGACTCACATGTACTGAGCACTTATACATATCAAAACTGGGAATGAACAGAGTCTAATGCACAGCATGATCAAATCTGATAAAGTACTGCTGCCACGCACTCACACGGCCTTTCATAAGCCACAGCCTTGAGATACTTATGTAAAGTCTGAACTGTAGATACACACAAAAAGTCATTTGTTGGCTTGTCAGCTAGTGTGGCAGCTGAAAAGACTGAACCGTGAAGCCGTGAAGTGTCAGGATTGTGGAAAAATACCCACATTACTGACGCTTAAATGCAACTGCAGTATTTTTGTTGCCTCTGCACCGAGGCTTAGTGCACACACTAACATAGATGAGCATGCACACACACAAACATAGAGCTCTGCAGCTGCAGCTGCAGCAGCAGTGAAGTGTGAGGTGATGTTTCCATTGAGTTATTTCCCTTCAGATAACTTAATTCCATACTTAAATTTAAAAAGCAGGCTGGAACCCTTAAAAGCAAAGCACTGGTGCTGAAAACACACATTAAGGCTTACAGCTCAGAGAAAATTGACTCACAATCAAGACGCTCCTAATCCATTTTGAACCGTCAAGGGTTAGCATTCTTATCAACGGCAAGAGGCGAGAGCAGCCCTATTGGGATTGGATGGATGTATTGTATGGAGTGTTGCTGTGCCACAGTGTGTGTGTGTGTGTGTGCAGATATTTATACAAGCCTTGTTTTCCGCGTGCATGTGTATGACTGAATTACTCAAGGTGTCCAACTGTAGTATGTGACCTTTTCAGGCAAAGCACTGAATCTGATTGATACCACAGCTGGAGAAAATACCCAAGTCAGTCACTGTATCTTTATCATCCATTTTACTTTCTTTCCCTAATCCCGTCCTGCAAACTGTACCCTCTGCCTATCGATCTCATTCGGCCCATCAGCCCCTCTCTCCTCCTCTTCTTCTCTTCATTTGTTTCCTCACTTTCCTATTCCCCATCCACTCCTCTGTACCTCCTCCATCGCCATATCATTATTTCCTCTCTTTCCTTCCCTTCGTCCGTCTCTGCCTGCTGACTGACAGTGCAGACATGCCGAGGTAAATTGGGATGTAGCTGCAATGACGGCCCCTTTGTATTGATTTGTTCATTTTCATCATCCATCACTGTGTCCACACAGGGCTCGAACACACACATGCACATACACACACACACAAAAACACGCAGCGCTTGCAGCAGAAGGAAACCTGTCCAGGTCCCAGGCCTAGTAAACTAATCACATTACCTTGATGGAGTGGACCAGTGAACCTCACAAGGCCACAGTGCTGGAGAGAAACAGAGAGAATACCTTATGTGTCTGTCACCACTTGGACTAACGTTGAAACAATAAACAAGATGAACAGGCATAAAGCAGATTCAGCCGCACAATGAACAATGGAGATGTTCGTTGCCGCCTCCTCCTTCTTACTTTCTCTGTCTACTGGCGGTTTGTGTTGCTGCTGTTGCTGTTAACGGCCACAGTTTCAGGCGCTGTGTTTTATCTTCTCCTTTCACATTTTATTGCTTCATGTACTTAAACGCAGAGTGTGTGAGGTTCCAGCCTTCATCCTGATACTCACCGTGGGCTATATATTGGAACTGACTGGGCAACATGCTCCTGCTGAACAGCTATAGTGTGAGCAGTTCAGCTAATGTACAGAGTTTTCTAGTGTGTCAGTGAAGTTTCCATCTGTGCCAGACTGTTGACCTGTGATTGGCAGAGTTCAGCTTGAATGTTTTGTTCTTCCTCCCTGCTTGCTTAGGGAGGAAAAGCCGGTTGGTAACTTTGAACTGAAGCAATGGTTTGTTGTTTGTTGCGTTATCCTTGGCAAAGGTCTACAGCAGCTTGTCCTCAGTTTTGCTGATAAATTGCCAACCAACCCAGACATGTATTGTCTCGTAGCCTTGTTAGTAAGGAAAGCTGCAAAATGTTACACAAGTGCAGTGTTGGCCAAGAGCTAATTAACTAGCAAATAGTTTTTAAACTTCTAACTATCTGATTGCTACTGATTGCGAAATGATAAGAACATTTTACTTATTGAAAAAAAAAAGGTTAATTTCATTTCACAACGTTTTTTTCAAGATCACCAGGATTTAATTTGAAGAAAAAAACCTTGATTTGATTGAGCTCCACTCTCAGTTGTCATTAGCTCTCTCAGAATGAGTTTTAACTGCTGTCTTTTTGCTATTAATCATCAGCAGTAACTTGTTGCATGTGTAACAGCCTTTCTACATATCACAGGTCACTTTGACTTTTGAACATGCATTAAAGTTGTAGCTGAGATCGTCATGGATGTGAACCAGCAAGTCAGTAATTAACCTTCTCTCAAATCTTAATTATACCAACTATGGAGTTGGATTATTTGGTGCTGGTATCTTGGTTTGGAGTCTTGTCAAAGTGCATTGTACAGTATTATCAAAGGGAGGTTGTGGAAACCTTTCTTATTCCTCCACTGAATATTTTGTGATCAAAATAAGGAAACTGGATTTTTATTTCTAGGCAAAGAAAGGTTTCAAACCGTTATTTCAGCTGAGCATGTACACAGTAGGTTCCTGAATAAAATACTTTTTCAATATAAAGTTTTTCTTGACCATAAAAGCATGAAATTTCATTCTTGACCTTGAGAACAGGTCTATTCAGTTATGATGAAAAGTGACTTTAAAGCCATGAAGAGCTGGAAGTGGACTGTGGGTTGAGATTATTTTATCAGAAACAGCGTTTTTTTTTTTTTTTAAATATATAACATGGTTTCGAATCTAATTTTACAGTCAAGTTTCTGCACTAAACTGCTGATACAGAACTGGGTTTTCTCTCTGACAACACTGCTGTAGTGTTTTGAGGTTAAGATCACTCACAGTGATGTCACACTGAAACGCTTCAAGACCTTTACTACATACATATAATTATCAGAATGAATTGAAATGACTGTTTCTACTGAAGGCAGCTGCAAATTACATGTGTAACATGAAATGGGGCCATTGAAATGTAGATTGAACCAAAGTTATGTGTAATTTACACATAAAGCATGTACAGCAATGTACAAGAAGTGCTTTTTGACGGGATCCACTGCTCAGCCGAATGAATTTTTTATTATTAATATTATTATTATTTGTCAGTGTTTTTCCTACTTTGTGTTTGTTTTGTCCTCTTTTGTGTTTGTTAATTGATGCAAATGTTCTGTAAAAACATCTCATTACACAATAAAACATTTTTTAAAAATGTTTTCTGAGTTCTTCTAGAAGAATGTTCTCGTTCTGTTGAGTAAAAAGCAGTGCCACCAGCTGTATGATATGAAACCACTGTCTAATTACACTGTCACTGGTTGATGGTAGAGTAATTACAGAATTATCCCTCAGCAATTTAAGTGTTGGCAATTAGGCTTTGTTCATGCATAGGGGATATAAATATGATTTATATTACATGTGATAGTGGACAATATATCTCATTGTGCCAGTGAGCTCTCTTGGTAACAAAGAAACTCGTCTGTCTGTCTCTGAGCCCGATAACAGGGCCAGTGTGTCGAAAGTGTATTTACTGTCACTCTCATCCTTTCCACATGATTGCCATCTATAAAGATTTCATTGAAAAGGGACCTCCGGCAACCCTTCAATTATCCTGAGTGTTTTCAGAGCCCCATTCAGTAAAAAAAAAAAAAAAAAAAAATGCTCCAAACCATGTGACGGAGATATGGGACATTCTTCACCTTCACACCTAAAAGACAGGATAAGTGTCCTATCGTCCAAGAGCTGAAATTATGCCACTTGGCAAAGTCACGGGGTTAAAGACTAAACTTTATGGCATAAATGCGAACAATTTTCCCGTTTTACGAGATGTATGCGCACCATCAAAATGAAAAGAGCAGATGAAACAATCAAAGAGTCAAGTTTTTTGAGTGATGTACAAAGACGTCTGAAGGCTTCGCCACCAAAAGGGTTGCCCGAGGTTACGGAAGATGTGGCACTGGGACACAGTGTGGAGAGACGGGTGAGGAGTTAATAATGGAGCAATGATAAGATTGTCTGTAGCAGATAGAAAGCATGAAGGGCAAAGACAGATTTGAGAGCATAAAAGAAAATATCTGATTCATGACCACCCCTGATGTCATATCTTTCTTGGTTAGTTGAATCTGAAATAAAATAAAACAGGGAAGATATTGGAAATGTGCTCCTGGGGCTCAAAGAATCAGACATTAGTTAAGGCTGTGCTGTAAGGAGCCCGCTGAGCCGATCGACAAAAGATGCACAGATTGATCTTTTTGTGTAAGACTTGTTAATCGCTCCATCTCTTCTTATTCTTGTTTGTTAAAGGAGAAAACAACTTAAGTCTTGTTGATACGCATTTCCTGTTTCTGTGGTATCTGTTTGCATCTTTGATAGTGTGCTTGTTGTGTGCTGTTGTTTAGAAAACACAGGGGAATGAGGAGGACACTGTTGTTGGCTGGTTTCAAAAGACTTAAGGATAATATTCCATGATATTTTCCCCGGGGAGGACAAAACCCAACATCACAATGGGTTGATATTTATGGTTGTCATTACGTGGTTTTCATTACATGCAATGCTGAAACCAAACAACTAGAGCTGAACAATATTTCATATCTCAATATTTATGCCAGATATCTCGATATTGATACGTTATGACTATGGTTTCAGGGAAAACTGAGCATTCTTCAAAAAAAAAAAAAAAAAAAAAGCGGCATTATGATACCAAAGGATGTGCAAAGTGCAGTTTTATTGAACAGATCAATCACTGTCAATGATTGATCTGCTGCAGCTCTGCTTTGACTTACAGTCTCACAGTCACCCACGAGCTATGGTGTCCATCTTTCTCCTTCTCTACGTCTCTCCCTCACTACACGCTGTTCTGGCCCAGCAGGGGAAACTCTATATCGTCAATATCGTTGCCTTTGCAATATTAATATCTGGCATGTTCATATCTAGAAATAGATACGATAACGATATGTCGTTCAGCCACACAAACAACATTCCCATCGTTGCATTAAGTGTGCGTTATGTTTAGTGATGATTAGCATATGAATTTTTACACAAACCTAAGGTAACCACTGGGGCTGCTCAATTAATCTTATTTTCATTGTCATTGCAATGTCAACGTGCACGATAAACACACCGCACAAAGTTGTCTGAAATGTAATGAGCACGTTTTATTTCCAGGCGCCATGCCTTCACGCTCACTTTGCACTCATATCTGTAACCTGGGCTACACCGCTAGACGTAATGTAACGTAAAGGCGGACTTCTGTTGGATCCCTCAGATACTGTGCCTGAAACACACCCACAACTCCTCATGTTTGGTCGACCTATATTGGTAACAGCAGCCAGTCAGAGTGCGACAGAAATCTGGAGGTTTATATACAGTGGTACGAACATGAATTACAAGCTGTCTTGTTTGTACCTGGAAAGCCAAGTCCCAAACATGTTCAGGTTAACTGGAACTGAATAGGTTTTTTTTTTCATTTCCATGCCCTAAGTGTCCCATGGGAAAACACCACACAGAAATTTCTCATTATGATTTTTTGCTTTCATTATTTCTTTTGCACAAATAAAGTTATTTTTGCACGGAGGTTGTATGTGTTCCCTCTGGGTTTCCTACGGGTGCTCCGATTTCACTGCTTTCTCTACCTTTCATGTTTCTCTTTTACCAGTGACAGCAAACATTACATGCACTATGTGTTTTCCTCTGTGGGTATGTTTGTTTGTGTAATTTTTTTTTTTTCATAGGATATTTATGGCTCGAGGAAATGGAAACATGTCTCAGTGTATGGGTTATTATCTGACATTGAAGCTGCATTAAGACGGCTGGAATGTCTCCTACACACAGACACACACAGCCCACAAAACATTAAGATAAACATCCCTGGGAATCAAAGACATCATCGTATATTGTCCTCCAGTCAATGCTTCCATATAAACATCGAGTTTTCCTGAAAGGTAAGAGTGCAGCAACTATATAAATATACCTATCAGTGTGTGTGTGTGTGTAGAAGTGTGTATCATCCCCTGGGCTTGTTCTCTCTCCAAATCCAATGATCAACCCTCCCCCTCTCTCTCTTTCTCTCATTCTAATAAGTGTATTTTTTATACCCAGGTTTAAGTACGTTGAGGACACACTGGGGAAATATTCATATGTAGTTCATTTTGTTGTCACCTCTGGGAAGTGGAAATAAACTCGCCCTCAGCACGTTTCCTGCACTCACCTGATACCAGTTCTTGGCACGCCAGGAGTCAGGGGTGGAAATCGCATACATGAGACATGATGATCCTCAACATTTTGCTTCTTTCACCGATTTTCACCTGAAAACATCCAAATTCCATTAAACGAATCAACAGGTTCTACCTCAATGTCCCATATTACTGCCATTTCTACAATACCAATTAATTGTTAATTAAAAGTTAATTGATAGGGTTAATAGTGATGAAGGTATGAGGATTAAAGACATTTAAAACATAAGATGAAATATTAATTTAAACAACTGTGTGTTAATTCAGGATGCAGCCACTCCCACTGAAGCATGTTTTCAGGTGACACTCAGGTGGATCTAATCTACTCATAAGAGTCTTGTTCAAGTAACACAACTTGCAGCCAAGTTTTCACTTTAAGGCTGTGTTCTGAAACATGGTGGTGAATATCGAAGTGTGGGGTGTTTTGCTCGCTCTGTGAGAATTACACCCTGAAGCACCATCTTTATGGAGAGGGATCCATAGTGCAGTGGTATAATGAAACCAAACACACCAGCAAACTTGAGGCTATGAACAGCATGTGTTCATACCACAGACTGTAAATAAACATGGAGGGAGCCTTTGTGAGGTCACCCGCTGGTTTCTGAAGAGCAGCAGAGTGGGCTGCTCTGCCGTCGCCATCTTGGCAACGCCTGGCTCCACCTTACTTTCAGCTATAATCCAAAAATGAGAAATGGGGAAGGGCATGTGAGGAATCACGAGTTTGGTGGACACCCACCTGTCACAGAGAGCTGTTGTTGAGTGCATGCCACTATAACAAGAAGGGGACAAACCAAATACTAAGATGTGTAACATTGGAAGCAGACGCAAAAGGAAAGCATCATGACATGCGTGTGCGTCTGTGTTTATCATTTACTTATGTTTCCAAAATTGCATCTGAATGCTGGATATAAAGAAGAAAAAAAGCATGAATGGCAGCAAACCATTACGTCTCTCTTCCACAGACACACACAAGATGCGAATTCACTCACATCGCTGACACTTAATCAATCACTCTGCTGGAAGTGTGAGTGTAAATGTTCACCATACTGTGAGGAAGCCTTGGTTAAAGCAGTCAGCAGGCAGTTATTGCCCCACTATACAGGCACATACACATACACACAGATCTCAACATCCACACACACGTGCCCAATGTCTACCCAGTGTGCAAGTCAGCAATAAGAACAATGTCGTTTGAGAAAGAAGCCTGAGGATGAAAGAACAAATGAGCCACAAGCAGACGACGTTAGTGTCTTTCAGTGAATCCTCTTTATCCAAGGACGCCTTCTCTCAAGAGCAGAGCAGAGCATGGCTGCAATAGTTGATCCTTTGTGCACTGAAATAGTTTTATAGCTCAAGAATGTGCATATATAATGTGCAAAAGACAGATGGACATGCTATCTGTTCAGACACAAAGAGATACCAACTACTTCATTTGCTGTTTTGTCATATTCCTCCAGAAACTGACTGCAAATGCTCAAGTAAGAGCAGAGAATAATTTTTAATCTAAACTCAGTCATGTGTGAAAATAAAGAGTTTGAAATTATTTTTTATGCTAGGTCTTATTTGTTGGATAGCTCACAGTGACTGGTGACAGAAAGCGAATGGAAAAGAGAGAGAGAGAGAGAGTGCAGAGATGACATGCAAGAAGGGTCATGAGCTGTATTCATCCCATCATCCCCTGACACTGTGAGTACCTGCTATCTGCTTTAGCCTGCTGAGCTGCCATTACACTCCTGAGTACGTGTTTGCACCTGTGTGTGTGTGTGTGTGTACTGAGGTGTGATGAGTTGTATTCTGAGTGGGCCTGAGGCTCGTTGCACAGTGTGACTCAGGCTTTCAGTCCTGTTAGCAGTGTGCCTCTCAGACATGTGAGCCTGCCGGGAGCTGAGCAGCGTGTAGGCCAGCTGTGCACGCAAATAACTTGCAGGAGCTTTATTGTGTAGATGTACATGCGTGTGTGTGTGTGTGTTTGCATGCCTATGAGTCTCAACCTCCACACCAGCTCGTTAGAGGGCAATTCATCCTGGTGTTTCACTGAGTCATCACCTTTTCCTCGCTCTCTCTGTTGCAACATAAAAACAGTCATGTGAAATTAATTTGAACTTTTGAGGAGTTCAGATGTCCGTGCTCTGGCCCTGTGTTATATCAGATTAGAGGATTTCTGAGGTAGTAGAAGTCTAGCAAGCCACAAAGGCCTTGGCTGCTAAGCTCAAACGCATGGTTTTGATGTATGTTTACTGTTAAAGCAAAAGTTTATGAGTCACTCTGATTTACAAGTAGCTCGACGTCTTAGTTAAATTGCATGGTTGATGCTTTGGAAAACATTAAATGTTCTAATAGGATGTGGAGGAGTGATGTTACACCCAAGCAGTGCTTTTTTCCCCTTCTTTAAATTACTTATTTCATTTGAAATAAAATGTCATGCTGCTAAATTAACCCAACAAGTGAGACTTTTTAGTCCGTTTCAGTCAGAGGCTCCTCTGAGGGGGTGGGTACGCTGCAGTCTGAGATCAACTTTTCTTCTTTATGAACTGTGAATTATGCAAAGTGGAGTCTGAGAATAAATATATGAGCTGGAAATGAGCACAATAGGTCATTAAAATACCAGTGTATAAGATCAGACTTGTGACTGGTGCATTGGACCTCATGCAGGTCCTGGGTAATTTTCCCAAATGCTTTTTTTCATTATGTTGAAAAACTGCATTAAGTGATGCTTAGAAGCATTTTTCAATTAGCATTTCAGATGGGGAGATTCATTTTGTAAATGAGATGGATAATTACTTGAGCATTTTCAAGTTTCTAAATATAACTGTGGCTCATTGACAACAAGTAATTAAGAGGAGAAGACAATACACAGATTTTACAAAACAAACTCATTATCGTGAGTGCTTATTTTCAGCTTTCACCATCCTCCCCACATCATCATCATCATCATCGTCATCATAGTGGCATCTCTGTGTAAATCGATGTGTTCATCCAAAAATCCTGAGGAGGCAACTGGGGTACATTTTCAGACAGATTTGTCAGTTTCATCCAGGATGTACTTGACTTTGACTTTGAATAATTCTCAACATTATTGATGATACGGTGTCATCCCCGTCGCTACAGCAGATTCACTAAAAGTCCCTGCTGAAGGTCCACAAGGGATGGTCTCAATGTCAGGAAATGAAAATGAGAATAATTCATGCCAAGGCTCTCTCCACCACACCAGTGGGAGGGATGAATAAACCAGTGCACTGAGCCCAACTCACCTACAACCAAGGACGGGGCTTCAAACTCTTGGACTGAAGGTGTCACCCTGACCCTGATCCTGTTTTACGCTTATAACTAATAACTTTTACATTGTTACAGAGTCACTCCCTCCTCCACCCACCTCTTCCACTTATCCTCCACATCCACATGTGAGTTATTCACTGCCGGCACATGACACACTAGAACTTCTCTGAGTAATCCTCGGCACACACTCATGTTACCTGAACGTTCCCTTTAACACCCACCATAACCTACAAAGGTTACGCTAATCCTTGAGTCATCCTTGTGGTTATATTTGTAGGTTTAAGGCCTATAAAAAAGGGAAAGTTCACCCAAATTACACCAGTCATATTTCATATCTGAACCAGCACCTACCATGCAGAGACTCTGACCCAGACCCTTATGAATCATTGCAATGTTAGTAACTTTTTCCAGATTGTATTGTGCTATTGTCAGCAGATATATTCTGTCAAGGGAATGTTTAAGGGCTGTATATATTGGATGGTAAAACAGATAGCTAGAATAAAACGTCTGATAAAGTAAATTGGAAGTGATGTCAGATATACTCAACATTGGTTTTGTGTTTCTACACTCTGATATACAGTTTTATGAAATGTCTGACAACACAAAGTTTCCCGCCTCCCCAGTGTAGAGCGCTACCTCAGTTTGTTGATTTCTTTACTGCACATTGTACTTTGGCCTGCCATGGATCCAACTTGAAATGCACAGCTTTAACCTTTTACCTGAAATATAAAAATACACATATTTATATATAAACCCATAATTTATTCCTGCTGACAGTAAGGCTATCTTTTACAGGTACATGCTGACCGCTCTTTATCAATATGTGTTATTAAACAGACCTGAAATATAAAATATAATGTTCGATTCTGTGACAATATAACTGTAATGTTTTTTTCTGGACTCCATTGGAGTCATATATATTTTGGGTGTCGCCTTTAAGGTCTGTGTGAAAAATACTACATCTATCTGTCATTGTGATGAACCATTAAATATCACCTCTCTCCTTCACTGAAGACTAAACTGACTCACACTGGTGTTCTCATGTAATTGGCTGATTAGAGATCAGCTCAGAAGGACGTGGGCGTGTAACACTGTTTGATTGACAGCTACCTCACTCTACTCTCTACAGTTTCGTTTAAGGTCTCCAGTCATGTGGATAAATGCTTTGCCTGTGAGCTTGTGTGACACTTATATATATGTGTGTGTGTGTGTGTGTGTGTGTGTGTGTGTGTGTTGTAGAAGAAGTGAATGACGACATCACCAGAAGAGGTCACTTGGGAGTGTTTGCATCAATCAGCCGATAACACGTTCAGTGATTTCGTGTTATCCAACTTAAATAGCACATTGTACCCAAGTGGAGATCAGGGTGTTATCTGTAATGAACAGATATTAAAAGACCTTTGAATCACCGGGACTACCACATCAGAAGAACCTCCCCCACACACCCCACCCCCACCCCTTCTCCACACAACACACACCTGCCAGCACCAAAGTAGGACACACACTTCTAAAATTGCGTAAACAAAACCAAAGCTGGGAGAAACCTTGCAGCATCGTAAGCAGGACGCCGATAGATTTCCTTTGGTGAGTAAGTAGCTGTTCGCCCTTCAATGTCGCATTTTAAGCATGTAATCAAGTCCAGAATAATTGAATACGTGGTGAGCATGCTGAGGCATGAGGGAAGAGGAGAGCTAGAAAGGAGACGAAACAAGAGGAGAGAGGAAACGAGAGGAGAGACAGATAGATGACAGGAAACGAGGGGTAAGGGGACGAAAAGACAAGAGGTATGAGGAGGGAGAAGAGTGAAAAGGAGGAGAATATCTGAGACGACGGAAGAGGGTAGCAGACAAAAGATGAGAAGGGAGGAAGGGGAGTAGACAGAGGGTGAGGGAAGGAGAAAACAGAGAAGGACAGAAGAGGGAACAAAAGAGAGAGGGGAAGAGGTGAAAGGAGAGAAGCAAGGGGAAACAAGAGGAAACAAGGAGATGAAAAGGTAGCACAGAAAGGAGAAGGTATCTGCGGGGGGGGGGGGGCAAGAGGAACAGGAGGAGAAACAGATGGAGACGTAACAAAAAAGAGAGAGAAGGAACAAAGACAGGAGGAAGAAAAGGAGGAGAGAGAAAGAGAGGGAGACAGGAGAGGAACGTAACGCAGCTAGATATTCTGCCTGCCCTACATCTCCAGCTCTGCATTTTGGATAATGAAGAGGAGCAGGTGGGCGAATAGATTCTGTCACAGTCTGCAAGACATGAGGACACTGTCTGCAAGTGTGTGTGTGTGCATGTGTGTGTGTATGAACGCACTAACAAACACACAGCAAGCAAGCATGCCAACAGATCCACCATCGTTAAGACATCACTAATTCTGAAAATGGAGCTGTGTGTGTGTGTGTGTGTGTAGACGATATCCTCTTTAGACAGGCTCAGGGAGCAGACTACAAGGGTCTAGGCAATTATCTCCCAAACAGAGTGCAGCTATAAAACTGTTTTCCAGCACTCACACACACACAAAAGAGAGAGGTACACACAGGGGAGATGCCTGGTAACACATTGTATATATCGTTATTTTCATTATACATCTACATACATCATAGACTTACTGTGTCACTGACATACACTGCTGCTGCTCATATTTTAAAGCATCAAGGAAGTGAAGGAAGCGCCACAGGAAGTGGAGTCACATGCTGACACATGGATAACAGAGAGAGAGAGAGAGAGAAAAAGATGTAGCTTTCCTATTTGCATTACAATGCATACATGCATATACATCAGGCATACTGTACAGCACAGCTACACCACACCATGCCACCACCATCCACTGTATGGATACATCAGTGTAACCATTCCATCGCCGCAGGGCTTGTGGAGCTCTAGTGGGACTGGGACGACTTTGCTTTGCTGGAGAAACAAAGTACAGGTACAGACACAACCTCACTCCTGTCCAAAGTGCATGGACAAAAGGGAAAAGGCCAGAGGTCAAAGCTCCAGAGGCTTGTAGCGGTCATCACAACAAAAAATATCACAAGTAACATCAGATGTGCCAACAGTCATGAGGGCAATAGTGACTGTCTCAGGTCCATGAGTGTCACCATGTTTAGGTCATAGCTTTAGGCTTGTACAAAAATTTTAGCCTTAAAGAAGTAAATCTGTCACGGGGTGTTAGTTTCAACCTCTTCAGTCTAGGAATGCACAATAACTATCGGCCCGATATTGGCCAATAATTATCGGCCAAAATATACAGATAAGTCCAATAACGACATAATTTTGTAACAGCGGTGATGTTGGTTAAACGTTAAGTTCATCTTTACTCACTACATCTTGACCTTTCTTAACCTCAGGTGTGAATATAAACTATTGAAAAAGTTATCAGTTTTCCTATCAGTGGAAAAAAGAAACAGTTACCGTGGTTCCCTACTTCAGTCTGCAATTATTCTCCTCTTTAGATTATGCATTATTTAGATCAATCAGCTTCAAACTTGAAATCAAAAGTTATTTTAATGTGGGAAAAAAAGAAAAAACAAAAGGTGTTGCCGATTGTTGACAATTGAAACATCTGCACATCCTAAGCTGTTGGCGCAGGTTGACCTGTTATGCCGGGGATATTTGTCTGTTATCCTCAATAAAATGCTTTGATGTAAACTTTTGAAAAAGTATTTGATGATGCTTCAGACAAACACTGTCTGACACCAACTATCTTCAATCATGCCAGACGGGCTGTGGCAGTGGGTATTAAATAAAAGCATTCATGTGGTTTATTTCTCATGAATTACACTTTTTTTTTTTTTTGCTTTGTAAAAAGTTACACAGACTTCCTTGAAGCCACATGTCAATAAACCTATACTTTGTCTCGCTGCCGGTTTATCTTCCAGCGGATATAAACTCTGTCTTCTTTTGAATTTTTGGGTCTTTGTCCTCCCACTCTGTTTCTGTATTTCTTCTTTTTTTTTAAGGTCATTCCAGGTAACCCCTCCTGCCTCCTTCTCTCTCTCACTCACACACACACCACCATCTCTCTCTCTGTCTCAGCCTGCCCACAGAGGCAGCAGATTAAGAGCTGGCCTCTGTGGATGGAGAGGGAACACACTGCAGAGAATATCTCTTCACTGTTAATGCCAGCTCGCCCATCCGCTCTCTTTCTCTCAATCAACCTCTCTTCTTTTTTTCTCTCTCTCTCTCTCTCACACACACACACACACACTCTCTCTGCTTTCTGTCTGTCCGTCTCTCTCAAGTGTTCCCAGTGCACTCTCTCCAACAAAAATCACACGCACTCAGCCGGCCAACGAGGAGCTGTGTTTTGACTATTCACAAACTCCGACAGCTCAACTAAAAGCTCCTGTGAGACAAAGAAGAGGGAAATGTGTGAAGGACAAACTGCTCCCAGTTGGAGGTACAAAAAAAATAAATAAAAAAATAAAAAGTAGCTAATTCATATTGGATTGTGAACAAAACTGCATCATTTCAAAATCATAATAAATCCGTCAAATGGCTCAGAGTGTAAAGACAATGAGCACAAATAAGCTAATTAATGACTCTGAATTGATCATGAATATAATTTGATTCCTCTATGAAGACATGATTATGTTCCCATTCAGGCTTGGCATGGGAAAAACTCATGCCTCCCACACAGACACCAATACAGGCCAGTCAGCCATGTCAGTCGCCTCCAGTCTGTCAATAACCTCATTTATGTCTTAATCAATCTCTGTCCCAGGAAGCGTGTGTTAAAGGTCACATGTTGCCCAGGAAGTCCAGATTAAGAGTGGGCTACCAGAAAGTTTGTTTTAATGACTATATTTCTCAACATGTTTTTCAGATCTACTCCATAGTTAATGCACTCACATATTTAAAAGCTCCATAAATTAACTATTGAGATGACACCAAATTCAACTCGGGGTTATTGATCTCCTCATTTCTGTCCACTGATTTCATTCTCAGGTATTGAATTTGAACATGAAGCAAATTTTTAAAAATGGATGGATGGATATATATGCAAAAAAAAGGCTAAATTCACTCCACTCACCACAAACTGAGATCAAACATACAACATTTACAAAATGAAAGTGTTTACCTGTGACGACTGGAACTATTTCACATGAGATTGAAGCATTTCGTGTCTGATAAAAATACCTGAGAGATGTCACTCGAAGCTTCAGGTGGGGGTGAAGACTGCAAGTTTGAAAAGACTGCCAACTGAACGGTGGGTGGTTTTGAGTTGCTTTGTGGGGAAGAATAATGTGTGCAATCAATATTTGATCATCATTCGGTCAAAGCTCTCTGGTTCGGTCCTCAAAACTCCCACGGCTCGCTCTGGTTAGCTCACTCATTTGCAACCAGTTTGGGACCGTGCATGCGGAGGCTCATGGGAAATGTAGTGTGAAAACACTTCCGCTTTCCGAAACTCCTCGTAGTCACTTTAAAGTTGGCTGAAAAATTCATTTGGCAGATGCTGTGGTCCTGAAATGGAGTAGTTTTTTTTTGTTGTTGTTGTTGATGTTTGTTTTCAAATAAGCTCATGCAGTAGCAGCTTTACCAAAGACCAATGACAGAGATGTCAGGGGTCACAGCTGCAGCGTTCACACTGTGTCCCAATGAACACAGAGAGGTCATGTCAGAAAGCAGTGCAGGGCAAAACCACAGAGACCAGAGCACTGAGGCAGAAAGCTTGACAGTAAGAGGAAGTACAGACCAATTGTGTTTATACAGTAGATGTCTATATATATATATTTATATTTTTTCACATCATTATTTAGTGTCAGGTTTTAGTCCAAAAACAACAATGCACATTATAACAAACTTTAAAAACTTTAAAGCCTGTCAGATTTTCAGTACAGAATGGGAATTTCCAAGGGGAATTTACCCCAATTGCCCTCAGCAGTTCTTGATTCCTAGCCGTGCCCCATGGATTTGTTGACTGGTAAACAAGAGTTGTTGTATTTCTATAGTACATTTCATCCCCAGGGGCAAGATTTCAGTTTGTGTGTGTGCTGTTTTTTTTTCTTTTCTTTCCTTATACCAAGGATATCAGGGACTTAAGGTCATTCTATCATTTGGGAAAAGCAAGAGTTGAGATCTGTCGAGTGGCGACCACGTTCTCAAAAGTCAAGGAGAGCTAAACCCCGCCACAGCTGTCAGACTGCAGATCACCAGCTGGGGGTGTGGGGCTGGATCGTGACCTGGAGGCATGAGGTCACCGCTCCCTGTGCTCCACTTCTCCACGACACTTGGATTAATAAATTCATACCAAGCAGCAGCAGCAGCAGCAGCAGCAGGAGAACAGACTGGCAGGAGTGTGGGAGGGAGGTGTTGAAAGAGAATTTAGAGAAGCTGAAGTGCTGCAATTTGTGACTACTTGTGATAACTTGGATTGAAACGCTTACTTATCTAAAGAATCCTCTGAAGCCCTATCCGCACGGGACGAGTATTAGCAGGGGGCTTGATTCAGAGTTTGTGTTTGAGCAGGATTTGATGGCACAATCTCTGTATGCGCTTAAATATTGTGACCAAATATCTGTCTGTAAATATATGAAAAGTAACGCATTATCAAAGTGTCCAAGAAGTTTGTTCTGAGCCCGATACATAAAACATAAAATCTTCCCTATCAAACGCTGCCATGCATTTCTGACTTCAGATTCCCACTCAGTGTTTTCTCTCGCTGCTTTACCCATTCCACACCCTATAAAGCTTTCCATTCTCATCTCTGTCTTTCTCGTTCTCTCTCCGCAGGGGTGACTGATAAAGAGCCAGCCTTCATGCATGAGGAGGGAATAAGGGATCCCTCTTGTCTGTATCAGCAAGGACAAAGAAGTAAACAGAGGGAGCACATGAGTGAGAAACAATCAGTGCAACTACAGGCGAACTGAAGCACAGACAAGATTACAGACAAGCAGTACAACTGTGAGAAAACTGATACTCATACACACCAGTGGAGATGCCAAAGAGGAGTCCTCATTAGAAACCATACAACCAAACACAGGCAAATTTATAGCTTCACAAATACTCAACCAGATGAATGAGTGGGATAAAAGCAGCTGCCTTACTACATTAACATACCGTACAAAAGGAAGGTTTCCATATCCTTTTTCACTATAAAGCAAGTCTAGACACCATAACAATGCTGTGAAAGTATCAAAGCCCCAACCCACAGAGATATGCACCCAGCATGTATCCAGAAACTGAGCCCTAGAAGGAGCCATCAGGACTTCTGTTATTGTGTTATCACAACAAAGCGGAGCACCACAGCTCCAGAGAGACGCCTGAGAGAGGAGATGTAAAACTACACTGAGATGATTAAATCCCAAATGGATATGGGTTAGGGATATCAACACTATCAAAGTGTAAAATAAACTTAAATCCCTTGCACAGGGCTCAAGTCTAATCTTGACCCACAGAGTAATGACTTGATTGGCAAATCACTACTTGCATGCAGGCTATTTGGCTTTGTCCAAGAGCTACAGCATTTCAAAACCGTCCAACCATCACCACAAAGGGCAGAGACATAAGCTTAGCATGCATCTGTGCATCTGCAAATCTTTCACAATGGTTTTCTGTCCACTGCAGTAACTTTAACAGCGGGAAAATAGGAGCAGCTTCCTAATAAAGTATGACTAATTGTTGATAAATTGACTAATTGAAATTAATTTAAAGATATAGAGATCCACCATTATGTGATAAAGAGAAATAAGGGGAAGGTTTACATTGTCCAGTCATTAATAGGAAACTATTTCCCCATATATACATCATTAAGTCTGTGCATGGCACCTAAAAACATATCCTGTGGTGTAATATAGGAGGCTTTATGCCTAGGCTCAGTTGTTTAATGCCATAAGCTTGTCATGCACACATATAATACCACTTTAAGTATGCAGCATGTTCTCAGATCAGTCTGTTCTCAGGTCCTAATTAGGGAGGAAAGAACATAGTGGTTGTGTTGTATAGGACTATATTTAAATTTTTCCACCCATATGGCACTGTATTTGTTATATGGCAGTACATGCTCATTATGCATTTTTCCCCTCTCAAGTGTACAGTAGGACTTCACCTCACTCAAGACAGTCATAAGCAGCGGCAGGAGGTGTGATACGATCCAACAAAAGAGATCTGCCTTCCTCTGGCCAGGGATTGCTGCTGCTCCTGGGAGAAGACAGCTCATTGCCAGGGAGAGAATTCATTGCCACATGCAGTTTGGATCAGAGAGATAGACAAGAACAGGGAGGAAAGAGTGGGGCTGATAAAGATGGGGTCGCAGAGAATGGAGTACAAGATGGACTATAAACGGTAACTGAAGGGAAAGATAAAAGAGAGGAACCGGGGGGGGGGGGGGGGGGGGGTGAAAAAGAAACGTTAAGGAGAAGTGTGAAGAGAGTGAAATTAGAGACAAGGTTTCAAGAATATAGGGAGAGGTATGAGAGCTTCGCAGAATACCTAACCATCTGCATTTCAATTTCCTCCAGCTCACCACTGCTCTGTTGTCAGACTTTCTTTCTTCCCTCTTCTCTGTTCCATTACCTTTTTTTCATCCCCATTTGCCCCTCTCCTTTTATTCCTTTTCCCCTGTCACTCTTCATTATTGTAATTCACTCTTCACCCCATGACAATTTGTTTGCTTTTGAAAAACAGCATAGCTCTTAGCCAGAGCAGAGACAAAGGGGATGTTTCTTAACAGCGTCATATTCATTCAAACACAGATGCAGTCACGCAGACAGCTACTGTCACTTGGACCGTTACACTTATATAGAAAGCATATTTCTCCACTTAGCAACCCCACGGTGTAAAACTGCATTGCATTACAGGTTCTGTGCAATGATGCCCAAGTAAAAGGGTTGTCAGTGAGTTCTGCACAACTGCCACCTAAGATGAGTATCCCTTTATTTACACCCCATTTAACCAATATGTACTTCAAATTAAACAAAGACATTTATAATGCCGCGACTGACAGGACTAAAGACTTCTTTTGTCTGTCTTCAAATAACTACTTTGCAAAATCAGGAGATCTTTGTAAGTATGGTTCAAATAGTGAGGCTAGTTAAGGAAAAGCAAAAGTAAGCTCTGTAAGTAAGTTTGTGGTGGTAAATGCTAGACAGAATAAACGCACATCTAGATTAACTTAAATTGAACATTTCACATTAAGGTAACCTGTGGCTAGACAAAACTAAATGAAGTTTACAACTTAGCTTTCAACTCAAACCAGTCCAGTTTCTCTCTGTCCAATACTTGGAACCAGTTATAGCTCTGCACAGTAATATGGTTTATCAATCGGATCCTTTAAGTGTGGTGCAGAGTTTATTCATGTTTCACTGAATGTCTCTTGTTCTGATGTTTTGTCAATGTCAGGTGGGTGTATCAAATCCTACCACATCGATGAACTTGTGCAACACAGGAGGAATGGATGAGTTCCCTCTTGGATGAATGAAGCAACCAGATGGTCCAGTGACTCGCCGTTTCTGTCGTCAGGGAGAAAATCCATTTCCGGTTCCCAGTATCCAAAGAAGTTTCTGGTAGAATCAAAATCTAAAAAAGAAAAAAAAAAAAAACACACAATGTTTTTTTTTTTAGCTCTTTGTATAACCATTAAATAATAATTAATAACTCTTTTAACCAACTCCTTTAACCATTAATTCAATACGAAATCTTTTAAACCTTAAAATCTGGACCGAGGTTGTAGTTTTTATCTCCACAAACCTTAAACCATTTCTTACACTCCTAATAAACACTGTTTTTTACTAACCTTGTCTTACCGGACACTAATGATGTTAATTATACTCAAAAATGATCAAATACATTACATACTTACCAGCACAGCCAGAGTTCACATTCAAAAAATTCATATTAACATTGAAATATGCTTCCTTCCTGATGGAAAAGAAAGCTTTGAACATGTCAATATAGTAGCTGTCATAGTTAGCATGTCGCATATTAGCCAATTAGCAGCCCGCATGACGCAGTTACGCAGGCTACCGCCATTAGCCATGTTCGCGTCGCTCCAATTAACTCACCAAGACGGTCTGTGTCTCAGCTCTCCTCGGTCACCTCCAGTATCACTGCTGAATACTTTTAAAAAGTTAGAAACAATTTTCGTAAAACAACCGCCGAGAAATTTACTTTTCATCTGTCACTCCTTCGCGTGCGTTCCTGTCACTGCTCCGCTATATGTGCGTATGCCATGGATGTATTATATGAACTGGATGCCGGATCGAAAATGGCCGCCGTTGATTTCAATTGGAGTTGCTCGCCTGGCGCATACGCCGAAAAAGTTTCTGGCATATGGGCCCACTGAATATGCGCAGTAGAGTCATCCCCCATGATGCTTTGGGCCCCTCCCATCATGCCTCTGGGCAATGAGAACGCGCGATCGGCGTTCTGGTTTTGGCGCTGTGCGGTCATGAATGCTATGATAGCGGATTTAAGGAACGAGTTTTAAGACTTTTACAAGTCTCACACGGGCTGGAAAACAAAGATAATGGTTGAAAAAGTAAGACGGTGTGATTGTAGGTTTATTATGTTCGTTGATATGATGTTAACTCGTTCTGATTATTATTATTTATTTATCTACGATGTTACACTGAAAACGAGTTGATTCGATCCTGTAAAGTGTAAATCACAATGGGCAATAAATTACAATCAACTGTCTTTTGTGCATTTTTGATGAGAAATTAATGTTAAACATGACAGATTAGTTCAGAACACCTCATTATGTTATCATGAGGGCTTTACTCTCTTACCTTTTAATATTGAAGAGTATATTTACCCTACACATAATTTCTTTGCTGCACAGATCTACAGTTGTATCTACAGGATGCTGTTTCTGTAAACCATACTGTGTGTTTAATGAAAATTACAGATCTTTGAATTTCATTTACTTACACTCAGAAAAAAGCATCTTCCTTGTCCTTACTGCGTGCTCCACCCTCGTCCCCGAGACACAGCACGACCGCGCTTTGGGAGTGCCCGCACACAGCTGTGACGTCACCATGGGAAAAGAGACTTTTCTGGGGTTTTTCTGGCCTTTTGAAATTTTTTTGATGGATAAAAAGTCCATGACTTAAAAATTTTCAATATAAAGATTAGTAATTAACGGTGGTTACACCTGGAGGTGTCCTGTGAACAGTTTGACAGCCGTCTCTTTTCCTATTTCGCTCTATGGGAAAAATGCTTTTACAGCTCATGGGAATTTTTTGTTGCAATACCACGAGTGGCCAATGGGAAAAATCGGCGTGTCGGCTGAGGGGCGGCGCGGTATCGAATTCTTATAAGAGATCCATGGGTGTACCGCGACCACCGGCTGGCCAGGACAGCTCCCCCGCCCCACGCTTCCTGCTCAGCTGTGGGGGCCTGCCTGTGTGTATGTGTACGTGTTGGCTGAGTCTCTCTGTCCGGGCTGGCGTGACCAGCGTGGTGTACCGCCACGACACCGCTGGCCCGCCCGGTGGCTATGCACAACGCTTTGTGGCCGAGTTGTCTCCGTCCAGCGCCGGCGTGGTCAGATCTGCCCTTTGGGCTGTATGCCGCCACCACCGGCGTTTGGCCAGCTAAGCTATCCCCCGCCCCTGCTCTGAACTAGCCAGTGTATGTGAATGGGCCGTGTGCCGAGTTGTCTCCGTCCAGCGCCGGCGTGGTCAGATCTGCCCTTTGGGCTGTATGCCGCCACCACCGGCGTTTGGCCAGCTAAGCTATCCCCCCGCCCCCTGCTCTGAACTAGCCAGTGTATGTGAATGGGCCGTGTGGCCGAGTTGTCTCCGTCCAGCGCCGGCGTGGTCAGATCTGCCCTTTGGGCTGTATGCCGCCACCACCGGCGTTTGGCCAGCTAAGCTATCCCCCCGCCCCCTGCTCTGAACTAGCCAGTGTATGTGAATGGGCCGTGTGGCGAGTTGAGTTGTCTCCGTCCAGCGCCGGCGTGGTCAGATCTGCCCTTTGGGCTGTATGCCGCCACCACCGGCGTTTGGCCAGCTAAGCTATCCCCCCGCCCCCTGCTCTGAACTAGCCAGTGTATGTGAATGGGCCGTGTGGCCGAGTTGTCTCCGTCCAGCGCCGGCGTGGTCAGATCTGCCCTTTGGGCTGTATGCCGCCACCACCGGCGTTTGGCCAGCTAAGCTATCCCCCCGCCCCTGCTCTGAACTAGCCAGTGTATGTGAATGGGCCGTGTGGCCGAGTTGTCTCCGTCCAGCGCCGGCGTGGTCAGATCTGCCCTTTGGGCTGTATGCCGCCACCACCGGCGTTTGGCCAGCTAAGCTATCCCCCGCCCCCTGCTCTGAACTAGCCAGTGTATGTGAATGGGCCGTGTGGCCGAGTTGTCTCCGTCCAGCGCCGGCGTGGTCAGATCTGCCCTTTGGGCTGTATGCCGCCACCACCGGCGTTTGGCAGCTAAGCTATCCCCCCGCCCCTGCTCTGAACTAGCCAGTGTATGTGAATGGGCCGTGTGGCCGAGTTGTCTCCGTCCAGCGCCGGCGTGGTCAGATCTGCCCTTTGGCTGTATGCCGCCACCACCGGCGTTTGGCCAGCTAAGCTATCCCCCCGCCCCCTGCTCTGAACTAGCCAGTGTATGTGAATGGGCGTGTGGCCGAGTTGTCTCCGTCCAGCGCCGGCGTGGTCAGATCTGCCCTTTGGGCTGTATGCCGCCACCACCGGCGTTTGGCCAGCTAAGCTATCCCCCCGCCCCCTGCTCTGAACTAGCCAGTGTATGTGAATGGGCCGTGTGGCCGAGTTGTCTCCGTCCAGCGCCGGCGTGGTCAGATCTGCCCTTTGGGCTGTATGCCGCCACCACCGGCGTTTGGCCAGCTAAGCTATCCCCCCGCCCCCTGCTCTGAACTAGCCAGTGTATGTGAATGGGCCGTGTGGCCGAGTTGTCTCCGTCCAGCGCCGGCGTGGTCAGATCTGCCCTTGGGCTGTATGCCGCCACCACCGGCGTTTGGCCAGCTAAGCTATCCCCCGCCCCCTGCTCTGAACTAGCCAGTGTATGTGAATGGGCCGTGTGGCCGAGTTGTCTCCGTCCAGCGCCGGCGTGGTCAGATCTGCCCTTTGGGCTGTATGCCGCCACCACCGGCGTTTGGCCAGCTAAGCTATCCCCCGCCCCCTGCTCTGAACTAGCCAGTGTATGTGAATGGGCCGTGTGGCCGAGTTGTCTCCGTCCAGCGCCGGCGTGGTCAGATCTGCCCTTTGGGCTGTATGCCGCCACCACCGGCGTTTGGCCAGCTAAGCTATCCCCCCGCCCCCTGCTCTGAACTAGCCAGTGTATGTGAATGGGCCGTGTGGCCGAGTTGTCTCCGTCCAGCGCCGGCGTGGTCAGATCTGCCTCTTGGGCTGTATGCCGCCACCACCGGCGTTTTGGCCAGCTAAGCTATCCCCCAGCCCCCTGCTCTGAACTAGCCAGTGTATGTGAATGGGCGTGTGGCCGAGTTGTCTCCGTCCAGCGCCGGCGTGGTCAGATCTGCCCTTTGGCTGTATGCCGCCACCACCGGCGTTGCCAGCTAAGCTATCCCCCCGCCCTGCTCTGAACTAGCCAGTGTATGTGAATGGGCCGTGTGGCCGAGTTGTCTCCGTCCAGCGCCGGCGTGGTCAGATCTGCCCTTTGGGCTGTATGCCGCCACCACCGGCGTTTGGCCAGCTAAGCTATCCCCCCGCCACTGCTCTCTGAACTAGCCAGTGTATGTGAATGGGCCGTGTGGCCGAGTTGTCTCCGTCCAGCGCCGGCGTGGTCAGATCTGCCCTTTGGGCTGTATGCCGCCACCACCGGCGTTTGGCCAGCTAAGCTATCCCCCGCCCCCTGCTCTGAACTAGCCAGTGTATGTGAATGGGCCGTGTGGCCGTTGTCTCCGTCCAGCGCCGGCGTGGTCAGATCTGCCCTTTGGCTGTATGCCGCCACCACCGGCGTTTGGCCAGCTAAGCTATCCCCCCGCCCCCTGCTCTGAACTAGCCAGTGTATGTGAATGGGCGTGTGGCCGAGTTGTCTCCGTCCAGCGCCGGCGTGGTCAGATCTGCCCTTTGGGCTGTATGCCGCCACCACCGGCGTTTGGCCAGCTAAGCTATCCCCCCGCCCCCTGCTCTGAAACTAGCCAGTGTATGTGAATGGGCCGTGTGGCCGAGTGTCTCCGTCCGCCAGCGCGGCGTGGTCAGATCTGCCCTTTGGGCTGTATGCCGCCACCACCGGCGTTTGGCCAGCTAAGCTATCCCCCCGCCCCACTGCTCTGAACTAGCCAGTGTATGTGAATGGGCCGTGTGGCCGAGTTGTCTCCGTCCAGCGCCGGCGTGGTCAGATCTGCCTTTGGGCTGTATGCCGCCACCACCGGCGTTTGGCCAGCTAAGCTATCCCCCGCCCCCTGCTCTGAACTAGCCAGTGTATGTGAATGGGCCGTGTGGCCGAGTTGTCTCCGTCCAGCGCCGGCGTGGTCAGATCTGCCCTTTGGGCTGTATGCCGCCACCACCGGCGTTTGGCCAGCTAAGACATCCCCCGCCCCCTGCTCTGAATAGCCTAGTGTATGTGACGCCCGTTGGCCGGCGTTGTCAACCCTCCCAAAGCCCTTGGGCTTTGGGCCGCCAAACCGGCGTTAAGCAAAAGCTAAGCTATCCCCCTGCTCTGAACTAGCCAGTGTATTGAATGGGCCGTGTGGCCGAGTTGTCTCCGTCCAGCGCCGGCGTGGTCAGATCTGCCCTTTGGGCTGTATGCCGCCACCACCGGCGTTTGGCCAGCTAAGCTATCCCCCGCCCCTGCTCTGAACTAGCCAGTGTATGTGAATGGGCCGGTGGCCGAGTTGTCTCCGTCCAGCGCCGGCGTGGTCAGATCTGCCCTTTGGGCTGTATGCCGCCACCACCGGCGTTTGGCCAGCTAAGCTATCCCCCGCCCCCTGCTCTGAACTAGCCAGTGTATGTGAATGGGCCGTGTGGCCGAGTTGTCTCCGTCCAGCGCCGGCGTGGTCAGATCTGCCTTTGGGCTGTATGCCGCCACCACCGGCGTTTGGCCAGCTAAGCATCCCCCCGCCCCCTGCTCTGAACTAGCCAGTGTAAGTGAATGGGGCGTGTGGCCGAGTTGTCTCCGTCCAGCGCCGGCGTGGTCAGATCTGCCCTTTGGGCTGTATGCCGCCACCACCGGCGTTTGGCCAGCTAAGCTATCCCCCGCCCCCTGCTCTGAACTAGCCAGTGTATGTGAATGGGCCGTGTGGCCGAGTTGTCTCCGTCCAGCGCCGGCGTGGTCAGATCTGCCTTTGGGCTGTATGCCGCCACCACCGGCGGTGGCCAGCTAAGCTATCCCCCCCCCCCCTGCTCTGAACTAGCCAGTGTATGTGAATGGGCCGTGTGCCGAGTTGTCTCCGTCCAGCGCCGGCGTGGTCAGATCTGCCCTTTGGGCTGTATGCCGCCACCACCGGCGTTTGGCCAGCTAAGCTATCCCCCCGCCCCCTGCTCTGAACTAGCCAGTGTATGTGAATGGGCCGTGTGGCCGAGTTGTCTCCGTCCAGCGCCGGCGTGGTCAGATCTGCCCTTTGGGCTGTATGCCGCACCACCGGCGTTTGGCCAGCTAAGCTATCCCCCCGCCCCCTGCTCTGAACTAGCCAGTGTATGTGAATGGGCCGTGTGGCCGAGTTGTCTCCGTCCAGCGCCGGCGTGGTCAGATCTGCCCTTTGGGCTGTATGCCGCCACCACCGGCGTTTGGCCAGCTAAGCTATCCCCCCGCCCCCTGCTCTGAACTAGCCAGTGTATGTGAATGGGCCGTGTGGCCGAGTTGTCTCCGTCCAGCGCCGGCGTGGTCAGATCTGCCCTTTGGGCTGTATGCCGCCACCACCGGCGTTTGGCCAGCTAAGCTATCCCCCGCCCCCTGCTCTGAACTAGCCAGTGTATGTGAATGGGCCGTGTGGCCGAGTTGTCTCCGTCCAGCGCCGGCGTGGTCAGATCTGCCCTTTGGGCTGTATGCCGCCACCACCGGCGTTTGGCCAGCTAAGCTATCCCCGCCCCCTGCTCTGAACTAGCCAGTGTATGTGAATGGGCCGTGTGGCCGAGTTGTCTCCGTCCAGCGCCGGCGTGGTCAGATCTGCCCTTTGGGCTGTATGCCGCCACCACCGGCGTTTGGCCAGCTAAGCTATCCCCCGCCCCCTGCTCTGAACTAGCCAGTGTATGTGAATGGGCCGTGTGGCCGAGTTGTCTCCGTCCAGCGCCGGCGTGGTCAGATCTGCCCTTTGGGCTGTATGCCGCCACCACCGGCGTTTGGCCAGCTAAGCTATCCCCCCGCCCCCTGCTCTGAACTAGCCAGTGTATGTGAATGGGCCGTGTGGCCGAGTTGTCTCCGTCCAGCGCCGGCGTGGTCAGATCTGCCCTTGGGCTGTATGCCGCCACCACCGGCGTTTGGCCAGCTAAGCTATCCCCCCGCCCCTGCTCTGAACTAGCCAGTGTATGTGAATGGGCCGTGTGGCCGAGTTGTCTCCGTCCAGCGCCGGCGTGGTCAGATCTGCCCTTTGGGCTGTATGCCGCCACCACCGGCGTTTGGCCAGCTAAGCTATCCCCCCGCCCCCTGCTCTGAACTAGCCAGTGTATGTGAATGGGCCGTGTGGCCGAGTTGTCTCCGTCCAGCGCCGGCGTGGTCAGATCTGCCCTTTGGGCTGTATGCGCCACCCACCGGCGTTTGGCCAGCTAAGCTATCCCCCGCCCCCTGCTCTGAACTAGCCAGTGTATGTGAATGGGCCGTGTGGCCGAGTTGTCTCCGTCCAGCGCCGGCGTGGTCAGATCTGCCCTTTGGGCTGTATGCCGCCACCACCGGCGTTTGGCCAGCTAAGCTATCCCCCGCCCCCTGCTCTGAACTAGCCAGTGTATGTGAATGGGCCGTGTGGCCGAGTTGTCTCCGTCCAGCGCCGGCGTGGTCAGATCTGCCCTTTGGGCTGTATGCCGCCACCACCGGCGTTTGGCCAGCTAAGCTATCCCCCGCCCCCTGCTCTGAACTAGCCAGTGTATGTGAATGGGCCGTGTGGCCGAGTTGTCTCCGTCCAGCGCCGGCGTGGTCAGATCTGCCCTTTGGGCTGTATGCCGCCACCACCGGCGTTTGGCCAGCTAAGCTATCCCCCGCCCCTGCTCTGAACTAGCCAGTGTATGTGAATGGGCCGTGTGGCCGAGTTGTCTCCGTCCAGCGCCGGCGTGGTCAGATCTGCCCTTGGGCTGTATGCCGCCACCACCGGCGTTTGGCCAGCTAAGCTATCCCCCCGCCCCCTGCTCTGAACTAGCCAGTGTATGTGAATGGGCCGTGTGGCCGAGTTGTCTCCGTCCAGCGCCGGCGTGGTCAGATCTGCCCTTTGGGCTGTATGCCGCCACCACCGGCGTTTGGCCAGCTAAGCTATCCCCCCGCCCCCTGCTCTGAACTAGCCAGTGTATGTGAATGGGCCGTGTGGCCCGAGTTGTCTCCGTCCAGCGCCGGCGTGGTCAGATCTGCCCTTTGGGCTGTATGCCGCCACCACCGGCGTTTGGCCAGCTAAGCTATCCCCCCGCCCCTGCTCTGAACTAGCCAGTGTATGTGAATGGGCCGTGTGGCGAGTTGTCTCCGTCCAGCGCCGGCGTGGTCAGATCTGCCCTTTGGGCTGTATGCCGCCACCACCGGCGTTTGGCCAGCTAAGCTATCCCCCGCCCCCTGCTCTGAACTAGCCAGTGTATGTGAATGGGCCGTGTGGCCGAGTTGTCTCCGTCCAGCGCCGGCGTGGTCAGATCTGCCCTTTGGGCTGTATGCCGCCACCACCGGCGTTTGGCCAGCTAAGCTATCCCCCGCCCCCTGCTCTGAACTAGCCAGTGTATGTGAATGGGCCGTGTGGCCGAGTTGTCTCCGTCCAGCGCCGGCGTGGTCAGATCTGCCCTTTGGGCTGTATGCCGCCACCACCGGCGTTTGGCCAGCTAAGCTATCCCCGCCCCCTGCTCTGAACTAGCCAGTGTATGTGAATGGGCCGTGTGGCCGAGTTGTCTCCGTCCAGCGCCGGCGTGGTCAGATCTGCCTTTGGGCTGTATGCCGCCACCACCGGCGTTTGGCCAGCTAAGCTATCCCCCCGCCCCCTGCTCTGAACTAGCCAGTGTATGTGAATGGGCCGTGTGGCCGAGTTGTCTCCGTCCAGCGCCGGCGTGGTCAGATCTGCCCTTTGGGCTGTATGCCGCCACCACCGGCGTTTGGCCAGCTAAGCTATCCCCCCCGCCCCTGCTCTGAACTAGCCAGTGTATGTGAATGGGCCGTGTGGCCGAGTTGTCTCCGTCCAGCGCCGGCGTGGTCAGATCTGCCCTTTGGGCTGTATGCCGCCACCACCGGCGTTTGGCCAGCTAAGCTATCCCCCCGCCCCCTGCTCTGAACTAGCCAGTGTATGTGAATGGGCCGTGTGGCCGAGTTGTCTCCGTCCAGCGCCGGCGTGGTCAGATCTGCCCTTTGGGCTGTATGCCGCCACCACCGGCGTTTGGCCAGCTAAGCTATCCCCCGCCCCCTGCTCTGAACTAGCCAGTGTATGTGAATGGGCCGTGTGGCCGAGTTGTCTCCGTCCAGCGCCGGCGTGGTCAGATCTGCCCTTTGGGCTGTATGCCGCCACCACCGGCGTTTGGCCAGCTAAGCTATCCCCGCCCCCTGCTCTGAACTAGCCAGTGTATGTGAATGGGCCGTGTGGCCGAGTTGTCTCCGTCCAGCGCCGGCGTGGTCAGATCTGCCCTTTGGGCTGTATGCCGCCACCACCGGCGTTTGGCCAGCTAAGCTATCCCACCGCCCCCTGCTCTGAACTAGCCAGTGTATGTGAATGGGCCGTGTGGCCGAGTTGTCTCCGTCCAGCGCCGGCGTGGTCAGATCTGCCCTTTGGGCTGTATGCCGCCACCACCGGCGTTTGGCCAGCTAAGCTATCCCCCCGCCCCTGCTCTGAACTAGCCAGTGTATGTGAATGGGCCGTGTGGCCGAGTTGTCTCCGTCCAGCGCCGGCGTGGTCAGATCTGCCCTTTGGGCTGTATGCCGCCACCACCGGCGTTTGGCCAGCTAAGCTATCCCCCCGCCCCCTGCTCTGAACTAGCCAGTGTATGTGAATGGGCCGTGTGGCCGAGTTGTCTCCGTCCAGCGCCGGCGTGGTCAGATCTGCCCTTGGGCTGTATGCCGCCACCACCGGCGTTTGGCCAGCTAAGCTATCCCCCCGCCCCTGCTCTGAACTAGCCAGTGTATGTGAATGGGCCGTGTGGCCGAGTTGTCTCCGTCCAGCGCCGGCGTGGTCAGATCTGCCCTTTGGGCTGTATGCCGCCACCACCGGCGTTTGGCCAGCTAAGCTATCCCCCCGCCCCCTGCTCTGAACTAGCCAGTGTATGTGAATGGGCCGTGTGGCCGAGTTGTCTCCGTCCAGCGCCGGCGTGGTCAGATCTGCCCTTTGGGCTGTATGCCGCCACCACCGGCGTTTGGCCAGCTAAGCTATCCCCCCGCCCCTGCTCTGAACTAGCCAGTGTATGTGAATGGGCCGTGTGGCCGAGTTGTCTCCGTCCAGCGCCGGCGTGGTCAGATCTGCCCTTTGGGCTGTATGCCGCCACCACCGGCGTTTGGCCAGCTAAGCTATCCCCCCGCCCCCTGCTCTGAACTAGCCAGTGTATGTGAATGGGCCGTGTGGCCGAGTTGTCTCCGTCCAGCGCCGGCGTGGTCAGATCTGCCCTTTGGGCTGTATGCCGCCACCACCGGCGTTTGGCCAGCTAAGCTATCCCCCGCCCCCTGCTCTGAACTAGCCAGTGTATGTGAATGGGCCGTGTGGCCGAGTTGTCTCCGTCCAGCGCCGGCGTGGTCAGATCTGCCCTTTGGGCTGTATGCCGCCACCACCGGCGTTTGGCCAGCTAAGCTATCCCCCCGCCCCCTGCTCTGAACTAGCCAGTGTATGTGAATGGGCCGTGTGGCCGAGTTGTCTCCGTCCAGCCGCGGCGTGGTCAGATCTGCCCTTTGGGCTGTATGCCGCCACCACCGGCGTTTGGCCAGCTAAGCTATCCCCCCGCCCCCTGCTCTGAACTAGCCAGTGTATGTGAATGGGCCGTGTGGCCGAGTTGTCTCCGTCCAGCGCCGGCGTGGTCAGATCTGCCCTTTGGGCTGTATGCCGCCACCACCGGCGTTTGGCCAGCTAAGCTATCCCCCCCGCCCCTGCTCTGAACTAGCCAGTGTATGTGAAGGCCGTGTGGCCGAGTTGTCTCCGTCCAGCGCCGGCGTGGTCAGATCTGCCCTTTGGGCTGTATGCCGCCACCACCGGCGTTTGGCCAGCTAAGCTATCCCCCGCCCCCTGCTCTGAACTAGCCAGTGTATGTGAATGGGCCGTGTGGCCGAGTTGTCTCCGTCCAGCGCCGGCGGTCAGATCTGCCCTTTGGGCTGTATGCCGCCACCACCGGCGTTGGGCCAGCTAAGCTATCCCCCCGCCCCTGCTCTGAACTAGCCAGTGTATGTGAATGGGCCGTCGTGTGGCCGAGTTGTCTCCGTCCAGCGCCGGCGTGGTCAGATCTGCCCTTTGGGCTGTATGCCGCCACCACCGGCGTTTGGCCAGCTAAGCTATCCCCCGCCCCCTGCTCTGAACTAGCCAGTGTATGTGAATGGGCCGTGTGGCCGAGTTGTCTCCGTCCAGCGCCGGCGTGGTCAGATCTGCCCTTTGGGCTGTATGCCGCCACCACCGGCGTTTGGCCAGCTAAGCTATCCCCCCCCCCTGCTCTGAAACTAGCCAGTGTATGTGAATGGGCCGTGTGGCCGAGTTGTCTCCGTCCAGCGCCGGCGTGGTCAGATCTGCCCTTTGGGCTGTATGCCGCCACCACCGGCGTTTGGCCAGCTAAGCTATCCCCCCGCCCCCTGCTCTGAACTAGCCAGTGTATGTGAATGGGCCGTGTGGCCGAGTTGTCTCCGTCCAGCGCCGGCGTGGTCAGATCTGCCCTTTGGGCTGTATGCCGCCACCACCGGCGTTTGGCCAGCTAAGCTATCCCCCCGCCCCCTGCTCTGAACTAGCCAGTGTATGTGAATGGGCCGTGTGGCCCGAGTTGTCTCCGTCCAGCGCCGGCGTGGTCAGATCTGCCCTTTGGGCTGTATGCCGCCACCACCGGCGTTTGGCCAGCTAAGCTATCCCCCGCCCCCTGCTCTGAACTAGCCAGTGTATGTGAATGGGCCGTGTGGCCGAGTTGTCTCCGTCCAGCGCCGGCGTGGTCAGATCTGCCCTTTGGGCTGTATGCCGCCACCACCGGCGTTTGGCCAGCTAAGCTATCCCCCGCCCCTGCTCTGAACTAGCCAGTGTATGTGAATGGGCCGTGTGGCCGAGTTGTCTCCGTCCAGCGCCGGCGTGGTCAGATCTGCCCTTTGGGCTGTATGCCGCCACCACCGGCGTTTGGCCAGCTAAGCTATCCCCCCGCCCC